>QJPP01002009.1:0-469136 GCA_003996215.1 Jaltomata sinuosa | reverse complement strand
CGGGTCAAGTCCACGAGCCGTGAATGGTTCCATGAGTCGTGGAAGAGACTGGTGATTCCAGTTCTATAGACCACCCTCAGGTATGAGAACCACGGGTTAGTTTCACAGTTTGTGGATGTTTCCATGGGTTGTTGAACCAACCCGATGAAATAAGACAGAGAGTGGTCAATTCCATAGAAACCACGAGTTGGTTCCACAACTTGTAGAAGTTTCTACGGGTCATCCTGTTAGATCGTGAATAGTATTCTGCAGCTTGAATTTTGGGCTCAGGAACCACGATTTCAATCCATGACTCGTGGTTACTTCTACAGTTCATGGAAAGGACCCGTGGAACCTAAAGCCGAGGTTTTTAATAGTTTTTCTTAAATAAAATCCTAGGGGTATTTTTATAATTACCCACCCTTTTAACTTCTAAGTGAGGTCGGTTTGATCATTTTTAGTAGGGTTTTATTCCCTAATAGTCTAAGCTCTTCTCATTCTAAGAAATCATATTCCAATAGAAGAAAGAACTCCTTCAAGCTCCAAGTCTCAAGCTCCAAGTTCAAGCCTCTATTTCTTTTTATCTTAGATCAAGCTAGTTTATTAAGGTATGTGAGTATTCAATAACGGATTCCCTCTACCCTTATACACAAAATAATCAAGTTTTACTTTGATTTATGAATTTATGAAATTAGGGTTCTTACCCAATTTGGGGAAAATGTTATAGGTTTTGTTTTAAAGTATCAATTCATGATTTCCCATTCATTACCCATGTTTTAATTATGATTCCTTGCATAATTTCAAAAGCCCATATGTTGTTGATGAATTTTAGCATGATCTCATTGATTTGCATATTTTCAAGCAAAGTTAGCATGTTTAGATAACATGATCTCTACTATCATGAAAATGCACGCCTAATTCTTCAAGTTATGAAATTAGAAAGAAAAGTATGTTTTGAATTATGGCTATTCTAAGTTTTAAGGATTTTGAAGTATGAATTATATGACATCAGATATGTCTCTATGTGTTATGAAAGGTTTGGCATCTCGATATGTCTACCTAAGCTATGTGAATTGCATGGTATTAGATATACCCGTATGCTTTTCAAACAGACTTGGCATTAGATATGTCACAAGTATAAGTTGAGCTATAAGTATGTTTGGGAGTAGTATTGAGCACCGAGTTGGATTGGGTGAGCGTACCCCTTGTATATCCCCGAACTACATGCCACTATAGGTTCTTTAAGTCCTCTCTGTGGGCATCAGACACTGTGATCACACTAGCTATGCCTCTATACTCTGGAAAGGTATATTGGGTTCTCTCGATGGGGTAGATACATCGGATTCCGTATAGCTCACATGGTCTATGTTGGTTAGATCACCTCCCACAAAAACAGTTTCAGTTATTTAAATACATAGACTCTTTGTTTTCAGATTTCAGGATTTCTATTATTTCTTATGGTTTTCAAGTATATTTTGCCTATGATATTGCATTGAGTCCTTCACATTCCAGCTTTCACAATCATAGCATGATTTTATTTTTAATGTATGTACAACATGTCTACTTCAGATTTTGCATATCTCACTTACTTAGTACATCCTATAGTACTGACGCATATCTTGCGCTGCATCCTCTTAATGATGCAGATTCATGTTTGGGTCCTCAGATTTGTGGCTAGAGGTTAGTCGGTGTCCCAGCTTTGAGTGGTGAGTTTTCCTACTTCGAGGACTAGTATCAGTTGTCTATCTTTATGGTTTTTGTTTAGTATTTGGAGTTAGACGGGGTCTTGTCCCAGAAACTCATTATTCAGTTTAGAGGTTTTCAAACATAGTAGAGATTATATATTTGGGTTTTAGATCTTGTTATGTTATGTTTGAGATGTTGATGACTCGGTCTATTTTTCTCTTTAGTTTGATGCTTCCGTTAAGTTTATCTATGTTGTTTAAGTCATGTTTTAGCCAAGGGTTAAATCGGGGCACTTGTGGTCCTGGGTCTCGTGTTATGTCTAGGGGGTAGCCTCGGAGCGTGACACTACCCTGATGTCGAGTCCTCTTAGCTCTGGCCCCAGAGTCATGATGATGCAAATCCTCTACGAATGGGCATAGTCTACAATAGCCTGGAATGATCGACCACTAGCAACCAATATCTTAGTTGGCTCTCTAAACTCTATTCGTAATACCTAAACAAATATATGGACTCTGTCAGGATCGATAGTCATAATCATATCCCCAAATGGAGCAAGCTAGTGGAAATGAGTCTCATACTCCGATACGGTCATAGAACCCTGCATAAGTCTAGTGAAATACTCCCTACGACGCTATTTGTTGCTTTGTGATAAAACTTGGCCATGAAGGCCTCATAAAACTCTGACCAAGATAACAGAGGAGATGAAGATGGTCTGGAAGTAACCTACGCCCTCCACCATAACTAAGTTTCACCCTCTAGTTTATAAGTAGTGTGTCCAAATCTGTGAGTCTCAAATAAGCCCAAATGGTGTAGCATTTCCGCACAAGTAGTAATGAAGTCATGTGGATCCTGACCAGAAGTACCAGCAAACCTCGTAGGTGCAAATATCAGAAACCTACCCAACGCCTTCTGTTGCATCTCTGTCATAGTTGGGCGAGGAGAAAGAGGTTGTGCAACCAATGGAATTTGAATAACCTCAGCACGGGGAGCAGCAATAGCAGGCTGCTCTCCTGAACTCTGTGCATCCAGGATTACCCCCTGAGCAGATGTCTGTGCTACCTTAGAAGGCCGCTCTCCAATCATACCCAAAAGCTGTAGAAGTAAACCCTGAACATCTAAAGACTGAGCTAGTGCTGAAGCTAGCACAAAAGCTGGTGATGGAGCTGGTACTGGAGCTGGTGGCACCTGGGTTGTCCCTTGGTCCATATGCTACTGCTCTGGAATAAATTCGAGTTCATACTCGTGCTCAACCTTGACCCTTGGATCTCTAACTGGTGCCTCTGCTCGAGCACGTCCTCGACCCCTACCTCTATGACCTCCCAGACCCCTAGTAGGTGTCGAGGGTGTTGAAGTCAAAGGCTCACCCCCGCCTGATGTCGATGACCTCGTACGAACCATCTACGGGAGAATGAATTAGAACAAGTGAGATTTCAAGAAACTTTCAAGGATACTACATACGAGATAGAATTAAGAAAAGGTCCATGTTTCCTAAGATGCCATTGTAGCCTCCCAAAGATTGAGTACGGACGTCTCTGCCTCAATCTGCTAGACTCTAGTAGACATTGGCTCCTATACTGATGACATCAGTGAACCTAGGCTCTGATACTAAGCTGTAACGATCCAATTTGTTAGTAATGATGGCACCTACAATCCCCCCCAAGTAATCGAACCAATTCCTATAGCCTGGAACGATCAGTAATGGGCTACTATCTAACAAGCAAGAAGAGGAAAACATAATATAAGTGGAAGCAAGGGATGTATGATAAAGAAAATGGACAACATGAATATATATAGAAGCTAAAACCATCCCAAAACCTAGTATCATAGTATAAGAGCCAAAACTACATCAATAGAGTACAAAGGATCCAAAATAATATATATAAATGTCTCCGAGTAGTAAGAGAGAACATAATACAAATGGTAAACTAGAAGCTAAGCTCCGATCGCCAAGAGCTTACCCTCAGTCTAAGATGGTCCAAAATCTCCTCACACGAGTCTCCACGGGCTAACGGTAATGGCCCACACTAGGATCTACACCAGAAGATGTATAGTGTAGTATGAGCATCAATTGCTAGGCAACGGGTACCCAATAGGTATCATAGGCCAACTGGGAACATATAAGATATATGAGCAGTAATATAGCATAATAGAAGCAAGTAGTCACAGGAAGCAATGAATAAGCACACGGAAGCTAGAACAAAGAACACAAGAAGAAAACAACAAACTTGGCTAGCTACTAGAATATATATATCACACTGACATATGTGAAAGGAAGGAATAACGCACCTGGGATCCTCGCAAAAATAATATTTATAGAAAATTTTAGAAATGGGCGGTATACCGTTAACCTCAAATGAAAGGAGGGAAGAAGAGAAGCAATTAATCTAATCATGCTTGAAACCCAATTCTACTACTAAAACATGCCAATAATCCAAGTAGAACATGAAGTGAAACTGACTACAACAATAATCAGAACCAGAGATGCGACAGGATAGTAATAAGTCTACTACAGTCCTAACAGGCTCCCATACACCCGAGGAACACAAACAAGAGAATACAAACCTTAGGCATCCCATACTACCAGAGCGTACACTCAACAAATAGCACACAAGGGTTGAATCGCAAACAAATGGATGATATAATGCAGTAGTGAAAACCAAGTGGAACAGTAACCTTGTATGTACCTCCTCCGACACTGATAAGTCGGTAATCTACCAACTTATTGAGCCTATATCCATGAATTATTGATATGTTTTGAATATATTTAGAGGTTCTTATGTCCTTTATTAATGTCTATGCAGGTACTTTTGATAGATGAGGATAAGCAAGGAAATGGACCCAAAAAGAGCTCAAAAGGAATGAAGTGTGAAGTGTTAGGAAAAGCCAAAGATTCGGACTAGAGATGTGGTGGTCGTGCGACACGCACAAACCAAGGTGTGAACTACACCTTTTCCGCACAAAGCTGCAAAAATCCTGAAGAGTCTATTAAGGGGTGCGGTTGTCGTGCGATGCACACAACTTAAGGGGCAAACCCCTCTTCGTATAGAGCTCCCAAAGACAGCTGAAGTCACTGGTTCAACTAAAGGCAGTGTGCGACGCGCATATCATAACGTGCGAACTGCACACCTCCTGAAGGGAATTTTTGTCCTTATTTTTAGTGATGTTTTTGGAAACTATAAAAGGCCTATTTAGGCACAATTGGAAATAACTTTCTTCTGTTCTAAATATTCTAAAGCGCTTTTTTCTTGGAGACTAAGTTTTTCACCTCCATTGAGAAGAGGGTTTCAATCTAATTCTCTTGGTTAACACTTGTGTGCTCAAATTGAATATAAAACTTGAGATTCACCTCTAATGGAAGAAATTTTGACTTACCCAACCGGTATATCTTTCTCTCTTGCTATGAGCGGCTAAATTCTCTTGTCTAGGGGTGCATTGATGATGGGTGTGGGTGTTATTTATTGTTGCCTATAATTTGTTAATTGACATGGGTCTAGTAATTTCACCAAGTTTTAATCCCAAAATTTGTGGTTGCAAACATTAATTTTCATTACTTGACTATGTGATTGCTTGAGAAAGGATTTCATGGTTTCGGATGTGAAATTACTAGTGGGAACTTGGGATTCCACTCAAATTCGAGGCTAGAGATAGCTCTTATCAACGTAATCACCCATTTAAGGGGCTAAGCTAAAGATAGTGTGACCTCCCCAAGCTTAGATTAGTCCTTTATTGATCAAACTAATGACGCTCTAACCGAGATCATAAGATATAAGATTGTTGATCGAGAGATAAGCAATTCTTACCTATGACCAATGCTATTCATGTCATTAAGTGAGGATAATTATGAACTGATAATCACCATATCCTATAAATAAAGCCCCATCAGATATGCATCCCTAGTTGTCTAGTCAACTTGGTACACCCGCTTTCATTTTATTGCTTTTTAATTGAATTGTGATTATAGTGACAACATCCCAATTCCCCTATCCTTTTACTCTTTGTTTTGAGCATTAACTCTTACTTTGAACTCAATTCAACACAATCTCTATTTAGCTACTCTAAATCCCTTTGGTACGACCCCGACACTCGTTGGGATTATAAATTTTGTTTTGCTGCACGATCGTCATGGCCTCCTAATTTGGAGAGCACAATTTGAGCGTTCATCAAAAAATGGTACCGTTGCCGGGGACTTAAGTTGATAGCTATTTTTGATTGTTGTTTTGAAATCAATTTGAGAGTGATTTCTTCTTTTACTTTTGTTTGTTGTTTATAGTTGATTGAATAGGCTAGCCTATTAATAAGGCCTATGATAATGAGAGCATTAATGGTTTTATGGAGGCCGATGAGGCTAAGCTTATGATGCAAGAGGGTGTTGGTGCAATCCGCCTACCCCCCATAGTGGAAAATGTTGTCTTTCATGTGACTAGAACCATGCTTCACTTAATCCAAATGAAGGGCCTATTTGGTGGAGCAGCCCATGAAGATGACAACAAGCATATTCGAAATTTTATGGAGATTTGCCAACCGTTTATCTTTCAACAAATCTCCGAAGAGTCCATCTGATTACGCCTATTCCCTTTTCCCTTGACGGGGGAAGCCATGACGTGGTTGGAGGAATTGCTGGATGATTCCATCACCTCTTGGGATGAGTTTGTTGAGGCATTTACATCAAGATTCTTTCCTCCATCCCGAATGATGCAGTTAAGAGATGAGATCACCAACTTTAGGCAACTCCTAGATGAGCCTCTTCATGAGGTTTGACTAAGATTAAAAAATAAGCTTCTCTTGTGTCCAAATCATGAGTTGTCAAACAATGTGCTGCTATAAAGCTTCTATCGATCATTGAACTGTATGAATAAATCAGTGGCTGAAAATTTTGGAGGTGGTACCTTCATGGACTTAGAGTTTCCCATTGCCTTGACTTTGTTAGAGTGAATGACAAAGACCAATAAAGCCTGGCATACAAGAGAAGTGGATATACCAACCTCGGGAGGACCCTCATCCATCTTGGTTAATGAAATGAGAAAGAAAGATGAGGAGCGTGATGAGACAATGGCGATAATGATGAAACAAATTGATTTTGATGGCCAAGCATATAATGGAAGCTTGTGGTGCTAAGACAGTGAATGCAGTGAGTACACCAGAAATCAAAGTGAGTGATGATGAGATCATGACTGTGGTTGATGGAAAGCTATGTTTTGTGTAGGCGGGTTCTCATCCCGGGTATTATTGCCCAAGGGAGGAGAACCAAGAATGGATCTGAGATAAAGAAAGAGACCGTAATTGGCAGGATAAGGACAAGGATGGGGATCATTTCAATCACCAAAGTTTGAATCCCTATATCTCTCCGAATAAGGCGGACTCTCTTTATCAACCAGGCACAAGCAACCCAAGCCAATCCAAGTTGGAGGACATGTTGTGCTTGGTTCTTAAGAAGGTGGATACCACAAATACATGAGTGAGCGAGCTAAAGAGTGAGGTCTCAACACTTCACCAAACTGTGAGCTCATATTCAGCCTCAATTAAGCATCTGGAGGACCAAATGAACCACCTCTCAAGCCAACTAAACCCGAGGATGAAAGGGACATTTCCTAGCGACACCATCGCTAACCCAAAGAATGATTGATTGAGGTAGTATTATCATGTCGTGACGTTAAATCAAGCACTACTTGGGAGGCAACCCAAGTTTCTTTATTTGTTTTTGGTTATCTTTTTGTCACGACCCGATTTCTCGGTCATGATGGCACCTACAACCCCCCGGTAGGTGAACCAATCCCCGTAGCCCAGAACAGTTAGTAATAGGCCACTATCTAAGAAATAAGCGGAAGAACAACTTATTAAGCAAAAGTAAGGGAACAAGATGAAGAGAATAGATAACAGGAATATATATATACATATGCGGAAACTAAACCAAACCCCAAGACCTGATATCATAGTATAGAGCCAGAACTACATACATGGAGTGCAAATGATCCAAAACTGTATATACAGATGTCTCTAAATGGTAATAGAGTACATAAAGCAAATAAACTAAAGCTAAGCTCCGATCGCCAAGAGCTCACCCTCAGTCTGAAGTAGTCCCCAACAGATCTCCAAGCACGAATCACAGCGATCTAATGGCGATGGCCCACGCTAGGATCTGCACCAAAAGATACAGGGGGTAGGGTGAGCACCAAATACGAAGCATAAGGTACCCAGTAGGTATCATAGGCCGACTGGGCACATATAAGATAAAAGCATAGTAACAGACCGAATAGAAGAAACTAGTCACAAAAATCAACGAAAGGTACACAGGAACTAGCCCAGGGGGAAATCAACAGAACCACATGTGAGGCCAACAAGCCGAATATATACACCATAGGCACAGGTGAAAGTAAGAAACAACGCACCTAGGGTCCTTGCAATAACTGTGTATACATAATATGTTTACAAAATGGGCGGTATACCGGTAACCTCAAGTGTAAGAGGAAGAGGGAAAGAGTAATGATAGGCATGCTCATCAAACTGAACTAATCATATCAATCTCAAATCCAGAAACTAACAGTCTAGCAGTAACCAATTTCATACTTAACCATAACAGGGAACAATTCTATAAGTAAATAGCAAGAGTCTACCTACAGTCCCCCGGCCGCCCATACAACCGAGGAACATAAACAAGTTAAAACAAACCCTCCGGCATCCCATACTACCGGAGCGTACAATCAACAAACAACAAACAAGGGTGGATACTCAAACAATGAATGATATGATGCATGAAGATCTCAAGTGAAATGGTATCTCTGTATGTACCTCCTCCGGTGCCGATCCGGCACAGCAGGTAGGTTCCATGGAAGGACACTGCCTGTATACATCTACTCCAACGTATACCCTTTCTCTGGCACATGCAGCCCGAAGCCCCAGGCCCGGATAGCAAGGTCCATGGAGGACCCTAACCCCATACTAAATCTCAGTATCAAAACATGTCATCTGGAAGAAAGTTCGGGTTCAAGATAGAGACCCAATCTCGAATATGCATGCCCAGAACCTGTCCAGGACTAAAGTAGTGGGAAAATATCTCAAAAACCCCTCCAAGGGTGCCCGGGCATAACCGGGTCTAAACAGTAGAAAGTCATCTCAGGTGCTCGGACCAACCGAGGCTAAAATCATCTCAAGTAGCAAGAAAACTCAACTAGCACCCCGACCCTGCCGAGTCTAGCGTTAATCGTATATATAAATCATAATTTTACCTTCTTTTACCCAAGAATATTCACAAGTTAAATCAAACCATTTCCAATTCATTTCCATAAAAAAGGGGACCGTGGGGCCATGCAAGGTTTAGAAAATAGTGTCAGTAGGCCCAAAGCCAAAACCGTAGTAAAACATGGATAAAACCTCTTTATATGCATGGAAATGGTATGATCAAACACAATAGCTGCCCAGCCGCTCACAATCAACCTATCGACCCTGCACAGGCCCATAGCTACTCAGCAAGCATAACCAGCCTAGATGGATAATTCTATGCCCGGGACTCGCGGACATTCCCAATATCCCACCTTCTATGTTCCAGAGTCAACAAGGCCTCACAGGACCACAAGGGTAAATAAAACATATCGGCAAGTACTACAAGCATCAGAGGAACAAAAGTAGGCGGACATGAATAAAGCGGTCGAGGTCTGTGGTACCAACCTAATAATCCAACCCATGGATGCCAGCTAGTACAATTTTATCCGATATATGCTAAGTCTAGGCATTTTAAACCATAACCTACCTGTCGTTCGACGACAAGATGCTAGGAAGACGATGTCCAAGCTCGAACAACTCCAAGAAGCTCAAAAATGACAAAAATACCCTCCAACGAACGTCCGAATGCCCGTAGTTCCTTAACGGAAATTGTTCCTTAAGTCCTAAGCTTCACAAACACTATATATACGCAGCTTATACTCACCTATAAACAGTTCATAATTAAGCTTAAATCGGTAGATTTCCCAAAAGAATCATAACTTGACGAAACATCCGTAGAACCTCATAAAAACGATCATAAAAGAGCCCCGAGATGGTTACCTTAGTAAACCAAGTGTAAATCTTGAATAAACACCAAGAAATACCAATTCCTATCTTTTGAAACCAGCTCCAAACGTGGTTTATCGAAGGGGAAAATGGCTGCCACGCGTAGAGGTCGCGTTTCATGGCACGAGGGCAAACTTTAGCGATAGAAATATCCAAAAACGCACCTTGATCACTCAAGAAATCTCTTGGAACCCTCCCTTATGTTTTCTCACTGTTTCAGAACTGAAATGGCATTTTAAAACGTGAAGTTGAGGTTTTAAATCGATTTTGACACGACCCGGTTCGCGACCCGGTTTCTGCCAGACAGTCCGCGGTAAAACAGTCATAACATTTTACTCCAAGATCAGTTGGACGTGAGGTTTTGTGCTTTGGAAACTAGACTTGAAGACCTTCGATTTTGTATTTCGAGGGACATCTAACTCTTTATATATTGAGAGAAAAGCTCTAAGACATTTTACCCAAAGTTCATAAAATTTATTAAAGAAACTTACGATAAGTTTTGCTGACTTGCTTGACTTTGAAACTTATCATACGACCAAACAAACGGCCCCGGGCACCGAACTACCGGTTCCGACAAGCCTTAAATGACTTGAGGCTGCTACAAACAAGCTCTAACGGTACAAGAAAGGTGAAAACGCATAAATGACTAGAAGGGTCATTACATCATCCACTAATAAAAAGACTTTCGTCCTCGAAAGCCAAGAACAAGGAAGTATCTGAAGGCTCGAACAACTACGGATACTGAGCCCGCATATCTGTCTTGGTCTCCCAGGTAGCCTCCTCAACTGGACGGTTCCTCCACTGAACCTTAATAACCGGGATCTCTCAAGACCTCAATCTCCTGACATCTCTGGACAAAATAGTTGTCGGCTCCTCAACAAAGGCTAAACCCTCACCCAACTGAACTGAATCCCATTGTAACACATGAGACTCGTCTGGGACATACCGACGTAACATCGAAACATAAAATACAGGATGTATAACTGAAAACATCGGAGGCAAGGCTAGCTGATAGGCAATGCTACCAATCCTCTAGAGAATCTCGAATGACCCAATGTACCTGGGGCTAAGCTTTCCCCGCCTACCAAATCTCATCACGCCCTTCATGGGCGACACACGGAGAAACACCAAGTCACCGACACTAAACTCTAAGGCACGAAGCCTACGATCAGCATAACTCTTTTGCCTGCTCTGAGCGACCCGAAGTCTGTCCTGAATCTCTCAGACCCGATCTAAGGAATCTCAAAGCAAATCTGTACTCTGTGGCCTTGAATCAAAACCATCAAACCAACCAACCGGTGATCTGCAACGCCTGCCATACAAAGACTCAAAAGGTGCCATGCCAATACTCGAATGGAAACTGTTATTGTAAGCAAACTCTTCCAAGGGAACAAACTGATCCCAGGAACCTCCAAAGTCAAGAACACATGCCCGAAGCATGTCCTCCAGGACCTAAATGGTCCTCTCGGACTGGCCATCTGTCTGAGGGTGGAAAGCAGTACTAAGATGAACCTCTGTACCCAAATCTCGCTGAATAGACCTCCAGAACTGAGATGTGAACTGAGTGTCGCGGTCTGAACTGATAGAAGCTGGGACCTCATGCAACCGAACAATCTCACGAAGGTAGATCTGAGCTAACCTCTTTGCACCATAAGAAGTCTGAATCGGCAAGAAATATGCTGACTTAGTCAGCCTATCAACAATCACCCATATGGAATCAAACCCTTGAGAAGTACGAGGCAAACCAACAATGAAGTCCATAGTAATGCCTTCCCACTTTCACTCAGGAATGGGAAGTCGCTGCATCAAACAACTAGGTCTCATATGCTCGAACTTAACCTGCTGACAGTTCAAGCACCGAGATACAAAATCCGCTATATCCCGCTTCATACCACTCCACCAGTAAAGCTGTCTCAAGTCTCTATACATCTTTGTTGTGCCAGAGTGAATGGAGTATCTAGTACAATGTGCCTCATGAAGTATCAACTGAATCAAATCACTAATCCTCGAAACACAAAGGCGACTATCAAACCTCAGAACCCCATATGAATCTAGAGTAGCCCGACTGGTCTCACCCTGAACAACCTGATCACGAAGGTCACACAACTGTTGATCCTCAAACTAACGGCTCTAAATCTGATCAATCGAAGTAGAACGAACCTCAACACTGGCGAGAACTCTGCTAGGATCCGACAAGTCAAGCCTAACCAAACGGTTAGCCAAGGATTGGATGTCCAAGGCCAACAGTCACTCTAAAACTGAAAGAGAAGCTAGGCTACCCATACTCACTGCCTTCCGGCTCAACGCATCCGCTACCACGTTTGCCTTTCCCTTATGATACAAATAGTAAAGTCATATTCCTTCAGTAACTCGACCCATCTCCTCTGTCTCAAGTTCAACTCTCGCTGACTCGTGATATACTGAAGACTACGGTGATCAGTAAAAATCTCACAGTGAACTCCATATAGGTAATGCCTCTAGATCTTGAGCGCGAAAACTACCACTGCCAACTCTAAGTCATGAGTGGGGTAGTTGCGCTCGTGAACCTTTAGCTGCCTCGACGCATATGCTATTACTCGACCCTGCTGCATCAACACACAACCAAGACCAACCCCAGAAGCATCACAATACACGGAGAAGCTCTGACCCTCAATCGGCAAAGTCAAAACTGGAGCTGAAGTCAATAAGGCCTTAAGCCTCTGAAAGCTATTCTCGCACTGATCCAACCACTGAAATGGGACATCCTTCCTAGTTAGCATAGTCAACGGTGCTTCTATGGAAGAAAATCCCTGAATGAAGCGTCTGTAGTAACCTGCTAACCCAATAAAACTGCGAACCTCAATAACAGTAGTAGGTCTAGGTCACTCACAAACCGCTGAAATCTTTCCCGGATCAACCCTAATCCCAACCTTAGACACCACGTGCCCTAGGAATGCAATTGACTCAAGCCAAAACTCGCACTTTGAGAACTTGGCATAAAGACGATGATTTCTCAAAGTCTGGAGTATAACCCTCAAGTGCTGCTCATGCGCATCTCTACTACGCGAGTATACCAAGATGTCGTCTATAAAAACTATCACAAATGAGTCCAAATACGGGCCAAGAACCCTGTGCATCAAGTTCATAAAGGCTGCAGGGGCATTAGTCAACCCAAAAGACATCACCAAGAACTCGTAATGGCCATAACGTTTCCTGAACGCTGTCTTAGGGATGTCCTCCGCCTAATCCTCAACTGATGGTAGCCGGACCTCAAATCAATCTTCGAAAATATGACTGAACCCTAAAGGTGGTCAAATAAGTCATCAATCCTCGGCATCGGATACCTATTTTTCACTGTCACCCTATTCAGCTGTCGATAATCAATACACATGCGCATCGACCCATCCTTCTTCTTCATGAAGAGAACAGTAGCACCCCAAGGTGACACACTCGGTCTAATAAACCCCTTAGCTAACAAATCCTGGGGCTACTCCTTAAGCTCCCTCAACTCAGCCGGAGCCATACGGTAAGGAGAAATAGAAATGGGCTTGGTGCTCGGCTCTAACTCAATAGCAAAATCAATATCTCTCTCAGTTGGAAGTCTTGGCAGGTCGGTAGGAAACACATCAAGGAAGTCTCTAACCATAGGAACAGACTCAAGAGACGTAGGGTCAGCACTAGCATCTCAGACATATGCAAGGTAAGCTAAACACCCCCGGGAAATCAACTTCCTAGCTCGAAGACAAGAGATGATCCTAGATGGTGCATGGCTAACAGAACCCTGCCACACAACCGGGGATACACCAGGCACAACTATGGTAATGGTCTTGGCATAACAATCCAAAAATGCACGGTGAGGGGATAACCAGTCCATCCTTAGTATCACATCAAAATCTACCATATCAACGATCATCAAAGCACCCCAAGTCTCTGAATCACCAATAGATATCGTACAAGATCTCACAATCCGATCCACTGCTAAAGAATCTCCTACTGGGGTCGAAACAGAAATAGGAATAAATAATGGCTCACTAGCCAACCCTAAAAAAGACACAAAGTAGGTAGATACATATGAGAAAGTGGATCCAGGATCAAATAAAGCCATAACAGACTGATGGCACACAAAAATCGTACCTGTAATCACAGCATCTGAGGCCTTTGCCTCTGGTCAACTAGGGACCGCATAAAACTGACGATGACCTCCACCTTCCCGACTGCTATCCCTACCACCTGCTCTGCCGCGTGGAGCACCACCTCTACCCTGACAACTACCCCCTCTAGTCGGAGGATGAACTGCTCGTAAAGGCTCGGCCAACTGAACTGTACCCTGCTGAGGGAAATCTCTAGCAAAATGACCAATCACACCACAAGTAAAACAAGCCCCTAGTGGCCTACTCGATCGAGATGAACCAACAGATCTTATATAACCACCACAGCCTGATGCCCCAGAAATTGTACCCCTCGAAGACTGGCCGCTATAGCCCTCATGGATGTTCTGACCCTACTCGAACTGGGTACTACCAAAAGTCTGAAGAGAAGCCTGAACCGGTCGGCTGGACTGACCCTGGTGCTGTTGTGGCTGATAACCCCGGCTCCACTGGCCAGAACCTCTACCACCATATCTGGAACCACTGTAGCCACCCTGATGTCGAGGCCTCTTATTCTGGACCCCTGATCATGTTGCTGTAAGTCCTCCACAGTACGGGCATAGTCTGCGATAGCCTGAAATAACCGACCACCAGCAATCAATATCTCAGCTGGCTGCCTGATCTCTGGCCTCAAACCCAATACAAATCTACGAATCCTATCTGCCTCGGTAGGAATAATCATAGCTCCAAATGGTGTTAGCTGATGAAAATGGGTCTCATACTCCAAGACAGTCGTAGACTCCTGCATAAGGTGAGTAAACTGCTCCTTGCGACGCTCACGATCACTCTGAGGCAAGAACTTGGCCATAAAGGCCTCATAAAACTCAGACCAGGTCAAAGGAGGTGACGATGGTGGTCTACAAGCAACCTGGGACCTCCACCATAACTTTGCTGGGCCCTCCAACTGATAGATAGTATAACCAACCCCGTGAGTCTCCAACAAACCCAAATGATGCACATCTCCTCACAAGTAGTAATAAAGTCATGTGGATCCTGTCCAGAAGTACTAGCAAGCCTCGGAGGTGCTAACCTCAAAAACCTACCCAACGCCTTCTGCTCTGACTCTGTCATAGCTGGGCGAGGAGCAAGAGGCTGTGCAACTGATGGAACCGGAATGACCTCCGCATGGGGAGCCGCAGTAGCAGGCTGCGCTCCTGAAATCTATGCACCCAGGGCTGCCCCCTGAGCGGATGTCTGTGCTACCTCAGATGGCCGCTCTCTAATTATACCCAAAAGCTGTAATAGTAATCCCCGAATATCTGGAAACTGAGCTGCGACTGGAGCTGACATAGAAGTGGGCGCTGGAGATGGTACTGGAGCTGGTGGTACCTGGGCTACCCCCTGATCCACATGCTGCTCGGGCTCTATCTCAACTCTAGCAGCTCGAGCAGGTGTCGCTGCTCGAGGGCGTCCTCGACCCTTAGCTGGAGTGGGAGGCTCATTTCCGCCTGATGCCGATGATCTCGTACGAACCATTTGTGGAAGAATGAAGTAGAACAAATGAGATATCCAGAAACTTCAAGGGTTCTACGCACGACACAGAAGCAATGAAAGAGTCAAATTTCCTAAAATGTCACTGTAGCCTCCCAAAGATTGAGTACGGACGTCTCCGCATCGATCCGCAAGACTCTACTAGACATTGGCTCATATATCAATGACACCGATGAACCTAGAGCTCTGATACCAAGCTGTCACGACCCGATTTCTCGGTCATGATGGCACCTACGACCCCCCGGTAGGCGAACCAATCCCCGTAGTCCAAAACAGTTAGTAATAGGCCACTATCTAACAAATAAGTGGAAGAACAACTTATTAAGCAAAAGTAAGGAAACAGGATGGAGAGAATAGATAACAGGAATATATATATACATATGCGGAAACTAAACCAAACCCCAAGACCTGGTATCATAGTATAGAGCCAGAACTACATACATGGAGTGCAAACGATCCAAAACAATATATACAGATGTCTTTAAATGGTAATAGAGTACATAAAGCAAAAGATAAACTAAAGCTAAGCTCCGATTGCCAAGAGCTCACCCTCAGTCTGAAGTAGTCCCCAACAGATCTCCAAGCACGAATCACAGCGATCTAACGGCGATGGCCCACGCTAGGATCTGCACTAAAAGATGCAGGGGGTAGGGTGAGCACCAAATACGAAGCATAAGGTACCCAGTAGGTATCATAGGCCGACTGGGCACATATAAGATAAAAGCGTAGTAACAGACAGAATAGAAGCAAGTATCACAGAAATCAATGAAAGGTACACAGGAACTAGCACAGAGGGAAATCAACAGAACCACATCGAATATATACACCATAGGCACAGGTGAAAGTAAGAAACAACGCACCTGGGGTCCTTGCAATAACAGTGTATACATAATAAGTTTACGAAATGGGCGGTGTACCGGTAACCTCAAGTGTAAGAGGAAGAGGGAAAGAGTAATGATATGCATGCTCAGAGACAGGAATCAAACTGAACTAATCATATCAATCTCAAATCCAGAAACTAACAGTCTAGCAGTAACCAATTTCATACTTAACCATAACAGGGAACAATTCTATAAGTAAATAGCAAGAGTCTACCTACAGTCCCCCGGCCGCCCATACAATCGAGGAACACAAACAAGTGAAAATAAACCTTCCGGCATCCCATACTATCGGAGCGTACAATCAACAAACAACAAACAAGGGTGGAGCCTCAAACAATGAATGATATGATGCATGAAGATCTCATGTGAAATGGTATCTCTGTATGTACCTCCTCCGGTGCCGATCCGGCCCAGCAGGTAGGTTCCATGGAAGGACACTGCCCGTATTCCTCTACTCCACCGTATACCCTTCCTTTGGCATATGCAACCCGAAGCCCCAGGCCCGGATAGCAAGGTCCATGGAGGTCCCTGACCCTATACTAAATCTCAGTATCAAAACATGTCATCCGGAAGCAAGTCCGGGTTCAAGATAGAGACCCAGTCTCGAATATGCATGCCCAGACCCTGTCCAGGACTAAAGTAGTGGGAAAATATCTCAAAAACCCCTCCAAGGGTGCCCGGGCATAACCGGGTCTAAACAGTAGAAAGTAATCACAGGTGCTCGGTCCATCCGAGGATAAAATCATCTCAAGTAGCAAGAAAACTCAACTAGCACCCCGGCCCTGCCGAGTCTAGCGTTAATCGTATATATAAATCATAATTTTACCTTCTTTTACCCAAGAATATTCACAAGTTAAATCAAACCATTTCCAATTCATTTACATCAAAAATGGGCCCCCGGGGCCATGCAAGGTTTAGAAAATAGTGTCAGTAGGCCCGAAGCCAAAACCATAGTAAAACATGGATAAAACCTCTTTATATGCATGGAAATGGTATAATCAAACACAATAGCTTCCCAGCAGCTCCCAATCAACCTTTCGACCCTGCACAGGCCCATAGCTACTCAGCAAGCATAACCATCCTAGAAGGACAATTCTATGCCCGGGACTGGCGGACATTCCCAATATCCCACCTTCTATGTTCCAGAGTCAACAAGGCCTCACAGGACCACAAGGGTAAATAAAACATATCGGCAAGTACTACAAGCATCGGAGGAACAAAAGTAGGCGGACATGAATAAAGCGGTCAAGGTCTGTGGTACCAACCTAATAATCCAACCCAAGGATGCCAGCTAGTACAATTTTATCTGATATATGCTAAGTCTAGGGAGTTTAAACCATAACCTACCTGTCGTACGACGACAAGCTGCTAGGAATACGATGTCCAAGCTCGAACCACTCCAAGAAGCTCCAAAATGACAAAAATACCCTCCAACGAACGTCCGAATGCCCGTAGTTCCTTCATGGAAATTGTTCCTTACGTCCTAAGCTTCACAAACACTATATATACGTAGCTTATACTCACATATAAACAGTTCATAATTAAGCTTAAATCGGCAGTTTTCCCAAAAGAATAATAACTTGACGAAACATTCGTAGAACTTCATAAAAACGATCATAAAAGAGCCCTGAGATGGTTACCTTAGTAAACCAAGTGTAATGCTTGAATAAACACTAAGAAATACCAATTCCTATCTTTTGAAACCAGCTCCAAACGTGGTTTATCGAAGGGGAAAATGGCTGCCACACGTAGAGCTCGCCTTTCTAGGCACGAGGGCAAACTTTAGCGATAGAAATCACCAAATATAACAAGACTCGAAGACCTTCAATTTGGTATTTCGGGGGACTTCTAACTCTTTATATATTTTGGGAAAAGCTCTAAGACATTTTACCCGAAGTTCAGAAAATTTATTAAAGAAACTTACGATAACTTTTGCCGACTTGCTTGACTTCAAAACTTATCATACGACCAAACAAACGGCCCGGGACACTGAACTTCCGGTCCCGAAAAGCCTTAAATGACTTAAGTCCGCTACAAACAAGCTCTAACGGTACAAGAAAGGTGAAAACGCATAAATGACCGGAAGGGTCATTACACTATTGTTATTTTTGGAGTTTTTATAGGGAATGCATGGATAGAAAAATGAACAAGGGAAAGCAGGGCAAAGATGGGTTGTGCGGCAGAATGTGCATACCGCATAAGCAATTGTGCATGTCACACAACACACCGCACGCCAAAGCAGATGGCCTGAAGGAAATTTGAAAATTTTGTGGCGATATGTGCTGGGCCATGCAGACCACACAAGCCCAAGTGCACATCACACCTCCATCGCATGGTGAAATAGATGTCTGGGCAAACCGAAGGGAGAAAAAAAGGCATGAGCGATACGTCATGTGATTTGTACTTTGTCTGGTGCGAATCGCATATCGCAGCGCACAAACGGTAAGTTTGAAAATTAATTGACCTAACCTGTTGAACAACCCGACCCGGATATGACTCGATCGACCTTTCTTCTTCTTTTTCTTTTAAAACAACCTCTTCTATTTTTCTTCCACCATCTTTTCCCTCAAACCCTCAAAATTTTCTCCTAAAAATCTCTCTAATTCCCTCAAACCTCCCCAAAAATCTTCTCCTCCTCTCACCCACAATCTCCACCACTCCATCACCGCTACCATCATCATCTCTCCGGGAAGGTTTCGTGGTTCACTATTGTTGAAGAACAAAAAGATTCAATTTTCACTCCTATCTTTATAATCTTCACTTGTGGAAAGTTCCCCAATGTTAAATACTTGTTTTTATGAAGGTTGGGAACTCATATTGTGAAGCATGCTTAGTAGAATTTCCATGTTGATTATGGGTGAGATGCAAAAATTTTGGGTCCCCAATTCTATGTTTTATTGATGATATTGCTATGTGTCAACTTGGTAGAACTTTAATTTTGTTAATGCATGTTAATTGGTAGTGATTTCTAGCCTGGAATTATGTGTTGGGTGAAGTCTGAGTAACCCCCTTGTCATGGATGAATGATTTGGCCCGATGATAGATTGAGTAACGTCGTTCTTAAGGGCAATTCGTCATTTTTCATGAGGTTTCTGTGAAAATTTGTTATGGAAGCTGAATTTCGTTGATTGTATACCCATGATTTTTATTGGGCATTCTATTTGGGGTGTATGATCTTGTGCGGGGAGGAGGTTAGTTGTTGCCAAAATTATGGGTGTCCATTGTGCAAGTGAGGGCTTGATGTTCCTGATGATAGACAGGGTAACGTCCATCTTAAGAGATGTCGTTCAGTTATTTTCTTGCTTGTTATTGTGTCAATGAAAATCTGGGGAAGTCTGAGTACCCGGAAGTTATTGTCATGAGATCCTTTGTCCCCCTTGTTCAATGTTGATTAGTTTGTTGTGTGGTGCCCAGTACCTAAGCACATCTTGCTCTACAGATCACATGTGGAATTCACAAGAACACATGGAATTGAAAATTCCAATTGTGCCTTTGTGCGCTCCGCATGATATGTATAGATCTTAATGTACGAGTCGCATGAGGCTTCACACCATGTTTAAAAGAAAATGTAGGTCACTAATCTGAGGGGCGATGCCTAGTGTGGTACGCACTATTGATAGGGCGAATCGCACCAGCTTCGGACCTCAACGAAATATCCCTGTAGGATTCTATTTGCTTGTGCGATAGCACATGCGATGTGCACTCTCTCTGGTGCATTTTGAATGTGGTCCGCATAAGCCAACAATTACCTACTTTGTTTTTCTAATCCATTGCATTCCATCCTTTATAGTTTGTTAACTTCCTTTTAGGTTTTGTTTGTGTTTTGGATCACAATCTATGGATGCAAAATATATCCTCTAGCAGGAGAAACACGGGAGGCCAACCTAGGCAAATGACTGCAGCGGAAGAATCAAAGCTCCATTTCAGCGTGGAAGGCATGAAGGCCTACTATAAGTGGGCAAAGAATAGAAGTTTCATTATGGAATAGAGTTTTAATCTGGGGAAAGTTGGGAGTGAGCTACCCAACATGAACCAACAATTTGCTAATTGGGGATGGCAGCCATTCTAGGATGTACCCGAGGGATACTATGAGGAGATAGCTCGAGAATCTTTTGCAGCCTATCAAGCCACCAAGATTCCAAGGGATACAAAGGAAACAAGCACAAGTTCCCCAACTTAGTTGTCGTCCGGGGAAAGAAAGTTTCTATTACCCCCATTGCCATCAATGCTATCTATTGGGGTCATCCGATCAAACCTGCTACTGCACTTCTAGCTAGGCTGCTGGTTGAATCAAAGCCATATCTAGAGACATCCCATGTCATTGCTCAAGATGTCCCCCTTTGGTCCACTATGGGGGGAGATATTTCAAGGAGGTCCCTGATCTTCGAGTCTCATCTTTGGTATGATCTTATTCGCATTCGTTTATTGCCTTCCCAAAATGATCAGAAGATAACCCAAGAGGGGGCCATTATATTTGCGGCCATTATGACGGTGGAGCATGTAAAATTTGGGGAGATAGAGGCTATGGTGATAAGGAGAAAAGCTCATCGAGGAAATGACTCTTTCCCCTTCCCGATGCTGATTACTAAGCTTTGTGCCAAGGCCGATGTACCTACCCTCAGTTTTGACAAATTCACTTATACCATTGGGACTATCAACCTTGATAAGAAAATAGACAGGGACGCACCCAGGTTTAAGAGGCAAAGGGTTTAGTAGTTGAGTGGGGTTGATAGTGATGAGCTTGGTGCTAGGGTAGAAGCTTCACCTCCCTCCCGGACTACCTCATAGGCACATCCACATGCCCCTGCACCCTATATGACCAAAAGTAGCCTTAAGGACATGGTGGACAAAACCCATAGCCATGAGCGGCAGCTGGCCAACCTAGCCTCGAAGCTACCCGGTATGATAAACAGGTTTGTTAAAGATGTTGTGCGAGGGGCAATGAATAGCTTGAACTCACTGTGCAAGAGGGTCGACATCATAGAGGGGTCAATAATGACACTACGGGAAGATGTTCACAAAGGGAAGGTAAAGCTCCGGTGGTAGAAGCAGATCTGACCACCTTACCTCCATCTCGTTCCATTCTCTGACCCTTGGATAGCTTGTTTGCAGATATTCAGAGGGTTCTTCGTGACTCCACACTTTTTGTGCACTCCCGAAAGGGTGGTTCTGGCCCATGTGAGAGAGCCTCAGATGAGGAGACAGCTGCAAATAATGATGATGATGAGAGTTAATCCTCCAGGGAGTTCCACCCCTTATTCCCATTGCACTATGAGTATTGAGGGCAATGCTCTTATTATGGGGATGGGTGGCTTTACTTGCTTTTGTTGGTGCCCGTGAGTGGGCTTGAGAAATTTTATCGCCCTTGTTGGGCCTTGTTGACATTCTGCTAGATTTCATTCGGCCCTCGTAATGCATATTTGGATGATTGTGTTTTTTATTTCCCTCGCCGGGCCTTTAGATTACACTTTGTTTTTTTGTTTTGTTTTTACCTTGTAGTTTATTTGTGCCCTTGCCGGACTTGATTTCTATTGGTTGAGATTGTGTTGCCGGGTTGGTCTTACATGCTCCATTGTCTTACTACTCGTGCTTTATAAATGCACTAAAGGCCTACGCCGAGGCTTGTTTTGAATGAATCATGAGGGCACAATTCGACTATCGCCTTGTTAATAGTAGTTTAGAAATAAACTCTGAGGGTTTTCTTAATACCACAGTTCTTTCCCAAGGAGCAAGAATTTTGATTATTTTCTTCTTCTTCTCTTTCATTTTTGTGTGTCAAACCGGGTTGGTGTTTCCTTATGATAGATTGAGAGGCAACTTTCTTAAGGGAAAATTCCAAGTTTTAGTTTAGAATTGAGTCTGTAGTTGCTCGTCTCGAAATAGGGCCACCAAACAATTTCTCGTGGTAAATTATTTTGAAAATAAAAGGAAGAAGGGAAATGAATTTTTGAGGAAAAGCATTCTCTTGTCTTGACTTGCACACTCTCGCTTTGGCTTGATTGACTCACAAACGAGTGTGTAATGAACTCAGAATAGCTTGTAAAACATTATTTGCCCCAATTGATTGTGAGACTAATGAAAGAGGTCTTGTGGCATGATGCCTTGTGTTGTGAGGATTTACCTTGATTCTTGTGCATAAGCGTCATCTAGAACTTGCCCTAAATATGATTCAAGGCAAAATTCTAGGTGTGACCAAACATGGAAAATGACCTTAGGCCCTTTTTGATAGCCACTTCACCCAAATGACTTCCCACGTCATCAAATCCTAGTGAACCCTTTTTGAGCTTGTGACCATTCTTTGGAACCTTGTAACACCTTGACCTTTTTGGAACCTCTATTTTGGCACCCATCCTCCCTAATTTCTTGAAAATGAAATATAGGCTAAAATCCTAAGATTGGAGGGGAAACAAAATATAACATAGGCAAATGCCTAAGTTTGGAGGTGCATGTGATCAAATAAGGAGAAGAAAAGAAGTGCACTTCAAGTTCAAGGTAGCACCTTAATTTTGAATTGAAAATTACTCAAAAAGATCAATCCAATGAGCAAATTGAAAAGAAAAAATAGGTTCTACCAAGTGAAGGTGGTATAAGGAGTCTGAATGATCATGAGTAAAAAGGAGAAATCTTGGGTTGTGTGAGGGAGAAATAAGGTGAAGTTGAAATTGTAAAATGTGAGCGGTGTTTGAAATGAGAACAAAGAGTATTAGGGAGGTGTAGTCACTTAAACCAAATGATATCCCTTCTTTAGCCCTAGTCAACATCGTAACCCATAGTCCTTGGTGATTCCGAGCTTGGCTCTATGCGATCACGAGCTCTATGCGATCACGAGCTCCTCCCTTGCGACCATGATGAAGCCTTTTTCTCCTTGTTCTTCGCGACCACGTGGCTAGTCCTCACGATCGCGATGGTCTAGCCAGAGTGATCATCGCGACTACGTAGGGTCCCTTCGTGATCGCGATGAAGGACCCCTGTGCAGTATAAATATTCTCCTATTCATTTTTCCAGCCTTCTTGTTCATTTCTCCCAACACTAAAACACCAAATACTCTCTACCAAAGTTCTTAATTCAGTGTTAGCTTGGAGAATTTGTTTATCCCTCGATAATTCTTACTCCCTTGGCGTTTTAGTAAGTTCTCTTTCTTCCCCCAAGTTGTCTTCTCCATTGTTGATTTCACCATTGTTGTAAATTCTTGGAGCTTGGGGATTATTGTAGAATATGCTCTTTTGGGATTGCATGCTCCATGGAATCATTGAGTTCGTTTCCTTGGTGTGTTTTCTCATTGTGGTAAGCGTTTTCACCGCTCAATTTCCGGTTTTCATTCCATAAATTCCCTCTTGGGTTTCTTGACTTGTAGGGGCTGTTTTAGCTAGAAATCCTTGCCCAATCTCCTTGATTTTCCGGGCATGTACTCCCATGGTCATCGTGATCATATTGTGCACTTTCATTTTTGATTTTGGTTTGCGAGGCCCACGATCCCGCCGATGACCCAAATTTTTGACCCGACTATTATTATAGTGATATGGGTATCGTTAGTCTCATTTTAATGTGTTATTTTATGATTATGATAGTTTGATTATCATTCAGAACTTCTCGGAGCGGTTTGAGCAGGGACATTGTCGTTCTAGTAGCTTGTCATCGGGCGACAGGTAGGTTATGATTTAATTCATTTATACATCGCATATATAGGATAAAATTGTATTAATGGGCATCCTTGTGTTGGGTTTACTAGCTTGGTACCACAAACCTTGACCGCTTCTTCATGTGCGACTCATTTCTCTCCGTTGATGTTTGTAGTATTCGTTATAGATGATATTATGACCCTTGTGGTCCTGTGTTGTCTTGTATTGACTCTGGAACATAGATGGTGGGTTATTAGGAATGTCCATGAGTCCCAGACATCATTATTATTGTTCTAGGGCTGACTATTTGTGTTGTAGAATGATTGGAGGCTGTGCAGGGCCGGTAGGATGATTGTGAGCCGTTGGGCTATTGTTTGTGCTTGATCATACAATTTATCATGCATATAAAGGGATTTCTATCTGTTTTTACTACGATTTTGGCTTCAGGTCTATCTTACATGGTTTTTTAAATCTTGTCCTACCTCGGGGGCCTATTTTTCAGTAAAAATGATTATAAAATAGTTTGGTACTGTTTTAATGGATCTTCTTGGGGTAAGAAAAGTTAAAAGAAAGATTTATTACAGTTTCCTACTTATACTAGACCCGACTGGGCTGAGATGCTAAATTCGATTTGTTATTTATGGGAATTGATATAAGATTCGGTAAGGCCGAGAACTATACTTGATTTACTACGGGTTTAGACTCGGATATGCCCGGGCACCCTTGAAGGTTTTTTTTTGGAGACTCATTTCACTAATTTAGACCTAGATAGGATCCAGGCATGCATTATCAAGTTTTGGTTACTACTTTGGTTCCAGATTCATTCCGGGCGATGTTTTTGAGATTCAGATTTAGTATGTGGTCAGGGACCTCCATAGACCTTGCCAATCTGGACTAGGGGCTACGTGCTGAGTGTGCCAGAGAGGGGGTATACGGTGGAGTTGAGGTATACGGGTTGTGTCCTTCTATGGGACCTACTTGCTGGGCCCTTAGGCGCTAGAGGAGGTACATACAGGGTTACTATTCCACCCGATTTTCATCATGCATCCTACCATTTATTTGCGTGAGGTTCCACCCTTGTTTGTCATTTATTGAGTGTACACTCTGGTAGTATGGGATGCCAGAGGGTTTGTCTTCACTTGTTTGTGTTCCTCGGGTGTATGGGCTCCCATTGGGACTGTATGTAGGCTCATTATTGCTTAGTTGAGTTACTATTCCTTATTTTAACTTCTTATTATGATTTTGATACTGTGAGTAGTACTTGTATCTTGATAGGTCTCTTATCCATGTATTCAATCATGCTTTTGTCTTTATGTTTCCTCCTTCTCTTTTTAATTGAGGTTACTGGTATACCATCAATTTTCTAAAAACCTCTTTATATATATATTGTTATTGCGAGGATCCCAAGTGCATTACTTCCTTTTTTCACCTGTGCAAGCTAGCCATGTATATTGTTTTCTGCTTGTGTTCCTTCCGTGCTGGCTTCAGTGTACTTATTCATTGACTTCTGCGACTCTTTATTTCTACTCTGCTTATTACTGCTCTTTTATCTTATATGTGCCTAGTCGGCCTATGATACCTACTGGGTACCTTATGTTTCGCATTTGGTGCTCATACTACACTCTGCATCTTCTGGTGCAGATCCTAGTGTAGGCCCTCACTGCTAGCTTATGGAAACTCGTGCGAGAAGACTTTTGGGATATTTCAGACTTAGGGTGAGCTCTTGGCGACCGAAGCTTAGATTTTAGTTCTTTATTGCAACATGTACTCTATTACTACTCGGAGATATTTGTATATTGTATTTTGGATCCTTCTTACTCCTTATATGTAGTTCTAGCTTTATACTATGATACCTGGTTTTTGGGGTTGGATTATCTTCTATATACATATATTCTCATATATTCATGTTATCTACTTTCTTCAGCTTATTTCCCTTGCTTCTGCTTACTTAAACTTTTCTTCTGCTTACTTGCTAGATAGTAGCCCATTACGAACTATTTCGGGCTACGGGAATTGGTTCGGCTACTAGGGGGGTTGTAGGTTCCATCATGACCGAGAAATTAGGTCGTGACATTATAAAACTAGGGTTCTTACCAAATTATGTGAATTATCCGATAATTTAGTCTGTATGATTCCTACATGTTTTATATTTTGTTTTATATTTATTGTAACATGTTTTCAAAATTTGCATGAGTTTTCACCATGATTTAACAAATCAAGAATTTATCTCTAATATGTAGTATTTCCTCATGAAATGGTTTATCTCAGAATCTTATTTAGAATGCTAGTATTAAGATTTTAAACAAAGTTTAGTAAGCTTTAAGTTGTAGCTTTCAGAAAATAATGATTTCAGATTAGTGTAGTTTTGACATTGAAACTCAGGACCTCAATTTAAATAAGATAGTGTACAAGTTTTGGGAGTATTACTTAGCACCGAGTTGGACTAGGGTTCACTGTACCTAAAGTCCCAAAATTACATGCCACCATAGAATTATTAATCCCCTCAGTGGGCCTCAGTTAGTGATCATGCCATTCATGCCTTTATGCGCTGGCAAGGTATATTGGGTCCCCTCGATGGGGTATATACATTGAACTCCACGTTTAGCTCACGTGGTTTATGTCGGTTAATAGGTTTTCCCACATAATTAGCATCAGTAGTGAGTACTAGGCCCTTAGTTCATGTTTTTATTGCTTTTTATTATGCTTTTCAATTTTCTCTTGCCTTTCAGATTCTTATGCATGATTTCATTTTGGGCCTATGTACTACATTTTAGATTATACTTTTAAATAGCATGTTAGCATTTTATTCTGCTTAGTTATTTGCACATCCTGCATTCTTAGTTCATTCAAAGTGCTAACGCATACTCTATATGATGCATCCTATCATGATGTAGGTTCAAGTTCTCATCTTCAAGCTTGCGATCAGTTTGACTCAGCACCCCCCAGTGATATCCAGTAGTGAGTCCACATCATTCGAGGACACATTTCATGCTGCTTTTTCATTAGTCATTTAGTTTTCAGTATTTTTGAGTTAGTTAAGGGTTTGTCCCAGCAACTCATCAGTAGTAGAGGCTTTCATACATAGATTTAGATTTTAGCTTATTCAGTTATATTATATGTCAGACTCATATATTTATTTATTCAGAGATTTTCAATCTATATTTCAGAACTTTTTAATTAGATTCAGTATAACTTTTTCCTAGATATTTGTATTAATCAGAATGCTTAGTTTATGCTAGATCAAGGGTTAGCTTGGCATCACTTGCGGCTCTAAGCATCGTGTTACGTATTGGGAATAGGCTCGAGGCATGGCAAACTTGGTATCAGAGCGTCAGGTTCAAGAGTCCTAGGGGGTCTAAAAACCATGTTAAGTAGAGTCTTTTTCATGGGTGTGAAGCATGCCACACTTATGAGGGAGAGGCTATGATAAATTTTAGGAAACTCCACTTCTTTCTTTTTCTATATCGTGCAATAAAGTCTAACTCTATTTCTCATTTCTAATCTGTTCGTTATGAATTTTAGATCATGCCTTCTCGCAAAAACAACACTCGCAATGCTAACACAAATCCTCTAGCTCTAGACCACTAGGTCACCAATGCTAAATTTTGAAATTCTATCCAGATGCTGGCACAAGTTGTGACCAACAAGGCTAATCAACAGGCGCCTGTTCTGGCTAACCAAAATAGTGGGGCAGCGACTGCTAGAGTTAGGGATTTCATCTGCATAAATCCGCCAGAGTTCATTGGGTCGAGAGTAGATGAGGATCCACAGAACTTTATTGATAAGGTGAAGAAGGTTCTCGATGTGATGCATGTTTTAGGGGTAGAGAGTGTGGAACTTGCATCTTATCAGCTTAAGTACATGGATCACACAGTGGAAGGATAACAGGGGCAGGAATGCAACTCCTATTACTCGAAATTATTTTACTGGAGCTTTTTGGAACAGGTTTTTTCCGAGGGAGTTGAGAGAGGCTAAGGAAGTGGAATTTGTGAATCTGAGGCAGGGGTCCATGTTTGTTCAGGAATATAGGTTAAAGTTTACGTCTCTCTCTAGGTATGCTCCAGCAATGGTAGCTGAGCCAAGGGCCCGGATGAGTAAGTACATTTCAGGTATATCAAAGTTAGTTAAAAAAGAATGTAAGACAACCATGTTGGTCAGAGATATTGACATATCTAGACTAATGACTTATGCTCAACAGATGGAGGAAGAAAAGATTAAGGAGATAGCAAGGGAAAGTAAGAAGGCTAGAATAGGTAATTATGACTTTTAATAGCAAAGGTCAAGCGGTGGAAATCTCTCACAGTTTCAGCAAAAATCTTTAGTTCCATCATCTTTATCAGCTAGTGCTCCATCCCCCAGGCCTTGACAGGACCAAGAAAGAGGGCATCAGGCTCTAAGTCACAAGGTAGTGTTTCTGGCAGTCGCACTTTCCCAGCATGCCCTAAGTGTGGTAAGAATCATTAAGGTGAGTTTCTTGCTAGCAAAGAGGGGTGTTTTGGGTGTGTCCAGCTAGGCCATAGGTTGAAGAAGTGCATGTTAGCCAGGCAGGGAGAGGGAGGTAATCGAGCTTATTCTACCACTTCAGTAGCTCCAGTAGGTCGCATGGTTTAGCAGGGTACTACTACTGGAACGAGCAGCGGTCAGTGTCAAAATTGTATCTATGCCATATCATCATGTCAGGATCAGAAGAGTTCACCAGACATAGTTACTTGTATATTTTCAGTCTTCTCTCTTGATGTTTATGCTTTATTAGACCCAGGGGCTTCGCTATATTTTGTAACCCCATATGTTGCATGCAAATTCAGAGTCAGTCCTAAAGTACTCTTAGAACCTTTCTTAGTCTCTACCCTAGTCAGTGAGTCAGTCTTAGCTAAGAGGGTATACAAAGATTCCCCAGTTTTAGTCCTTCATAAACTCACCTTAGGAGACTTAGTAGAGTTAGATATGACCGAATTTGATGTCATTCTTGGCATGGATTGGCTACATGCCTATTATGCCTCAATCGACTGCAGATGCAGACTCGTAAATTTCTAGTTTTCTAATGATCCTGTCTTAGAATAGCGGGGTAGTCCTCCAACATCAACGGGTTATTTCATATCTTACCTCAAAGCCAAAAAGATGATCTTAAAAGGGTATGTCTACCATATTGTTCGGGTCAAGGATTCAGAATTCAAAACCCCACCTCTCCATTCAGTCTCTATAGTTGATGAATTTCTGAAAGTGTTCCTTGAGGATCTGCCCGGAGTCCTTCTTGAGTGGGAAATCGACTTTGGGATACACCTTCATCCAGATATGCAGTCCAACTCTATTCCTTCTTACAAGATGGATCCAACACAACTTAAGGAGTTGAAAGATCAACTAAGAGAACTTCTAGAAATGGGTTTTATCAGACCCAATATATCTCCATGGGGTACTCCAGTACTCTTCATGCATAAGAAAAATGGTTCGCTCGGGATGTGCATAGACTACCGCTAGTTGAATAAAGTCACAATATAAAGAATAACTACCCCATCCCCAGGATTGATGACTTGTTCAACCAGCTTTAGGGTGCTAACTATTTCTCCCAAGATTGACCTTAGATCTAGTTATCATCAGCTCAGAGTTAGAGGTTGTGACATTCTGAAGACAGCCTTCAAAACTCAGTATGGTCACTATGAATTTGTAGTAATGTCTTTTGGACTAACCAATGCTCCCGCAGCCTTTATAGATTTAATGAATAGGGTATTCAAGCAGTACTTGGATATGTTCATCATTGTCTTTATTGATGACATCCTAGTGTATTATCGAAATAAGGAGGAGAATGCAAACTATTTGAGAGTTGTGCTACAAACTCTCAAAGATCGACAGTTATACGCTAAGTTTAGTAAATGCGAGTTTTGGTTGAAGTCAGTTACTTTTCCGAGTCATGTGGTGTCTAAGGAGGGAATTCGAGTAGATTCACAAAATATAGAGGCAGTAAAGAATTGTCCTAGACCTACCTCTCTGATAGACATCAAGAGCTTTTTGGGCTTCACTGGCTACTACCGGAGGTTTGTTGAAGGATTCTCATCCATAACTACTCCATTGACTAGGTTGACTCAAAAAAGTGTTAACTTTCAGTGGTCAGATGAGTGTGAGAAAAACTTCCAAGAGTTGAAAACTAGATTGACCACAACTCCAGTTTTGACTCTACCAGAGGGTTCAAATGGTTTTGTGGTGTATTGTGATGCATCTAGAGTTGGATTTGGTTGTTTTCTAATGAAACATGGTAAGGTCATTATATATGCCTCCAAACAGCTTAAGATTCATGAGAAGAACTACCCGACTCATGATCTTGAGCTGGTAGCAGTTGTTTTTTCCCTAAAGATATGGAGACACTACATGTATGGTGTCTATGTAGATGTGTTTACATACCATAAGAGCCTCAAGTATTTGTTCACCCAGATGGAGTTAAATCTTCGTCAGAGAAGGTGGCTCGAGTTTCTTAAGGATTATGATCTGAATGTGCTCTACCAACCGGGTAAGGACAATACAGTGGCTGATGCACTTAGAAAATTATCTATTGGTAGTGTGTCACATATTGAGGAAGGGAAGAATGAACTAGCTAAGGATGTTCATAGACTTGATCACTTAGGAGTTTGTCTTACATACATAGCAGAGGGTGGTATCATAGTTCAAAATGGTTCAGAAGCTTCCTTAGTAGTTAAGGTGAGGAGAAGAAAGACAATGCCCCTATCTTACTTCAGTTAAAGGGTGGTGTCCATCAACAGAGAGTGGAGATTTTCTCCCAAGCGGGAGATGGTATGCTTCGTTACCAAGGTCGCCTATGTGTGCCTCTTGTGGATGACTTGAGGCAGAGTATTTTGACAGTGGCTCACAGTTTTAGGTATTCTCTTCATCTTGGTGCCACCAAGATGTATCGTGATCTACAGGAAGACTATTGGTGGAATATCATGAAGAGGGACATTGCAGACGTTGTGGCTAAGTGTTCCAACTGTCAGCAAGTTAAGGTAGAATATCAGAGACTAGAAGGTTTGAATCAGGATATCAACATTCCTACTTAGAAGTGGGAGGTTATCAATAAGGACTTCATTACAGGCTTACCGTAAACTCATCAACAACATGTCTCTATTTGGGTGATAGTAGATAGGATCACTATGTCATCCCACTTTTTGGCTGTCAAGACTATAGATTCAACAAAGGGCTATGACAGGCTCTACATCCATGAGATCGTGAGGTTGCATAGGGTTCCCTTATCCAGTATCTCAGATAGGGGTACTCATTTCACACACTAGTTTTGGAGGTAATTTCAGAAAGGTCTTGGTACTCAGGTTAATCTTAGCATAGCTTTCCATTCGTAGACAGATGGTCAGACACAACATACTATCAAGACCTTAGAAGATATGTTGAGGGCTTGTGTGATTTATTTCAAGGGTAATTAGGATGATCACTTACCTATTATAGAGTTTACTAACAACAACTTCACTCTAGCATTCAGATGGCCCCATATGAGGTATTTTATGGTCGGAGGTGTAGATTACCTATAGGTTGGTTTGAGGTAGGTGAGTCAGCATTTATAGGGCTAGATTAAGTCCATGAAACTATGAAAAAAGTTTAGCTTATTAGAGGGAGTTTGAAGGTGGCTCAAAGTCATCAGAAATCCTATTCAGACGTGAGAAGAAGAGAGCTAGAATTTGTGATTGATGATTGTGTTTTTCTGAAGGTATCACCCCATGAAAGGTGTGATGAGATTTTGGTAAGAAGGGGAAGTTTAGTCCTCGATATGTAGGTCCTTACAAAATTCTGAGAAGAGTTGGCAAGGTGGCTTAAGAGTTAGAGTTGCTTGTAGACTTAGTATCGGTGCACCCAGTCTTCCATATATCCTTGTTGAAGAAATGTATTGCTAATACATATTTAGGTGTACCTTTAGAAATTGTGGGCGTGAAAGGCAGTCTCTTTTATGAAGAGGTTCCAGTTGAGATTCTTGATCGTGAAAGTCCCTTGGAGGAACCAGTTAGTTGAGGGAGCTACTTGGGAAGCCAAAGCAGCTATAATGACCAAGTACCCCCACCTCTTCGCTTCTGATTCGGCTTCAGCTAGAGGTAACATTTCCTCTCCAGTTTTCTCAGAATCCCTCATGTGTATTTCCCCTCAGTTTTATGTTACCTTTATTTTCTTGATTGTTTGCATGTTTTCCATGTCCTTAGAACTCAAATAAGCTAGAAATTAGCTTTTAGAACTCAGTTGGTAGGGATTGCAACTCTTTCCCTCCAAATTCAACTTGTTTAGTCTTCATTTGAGGATGAATGATTCTAAGGGGGAGATATTATAACACTCCAAAAATTCTAAGCTAAGGCCCGAATCATTTTGGTGAGTGTAATGATCATTTGAATAGTGTGGTGAGTTCTTTGGATGCGAATCATGTTCATAAGAAACTCCTATCATCAAGTTAAATTGAAAGCACCCCAACCGGTTAAGTTTTCATGTAAGACTCAACTAGGATCTACTGAAAATGATCATTACTCCTAGAATAAAAGGAGTTAGGTGTCCTAGTTCCCACGAAGTTAAAGATCTTTGAGTTTTCTTTCCAACGCCACTGATTTTGCATTAATCGGAGTCCGAATAAAAAGATATCAATGTTTTACCAAGAAGTCTTTGTATGTCAAAAATGACAGACAGGATCCATGGACTAGGTCCACAGACCATGGAACAGACCACCGACCATATCCACAAACTCTGGAATAGACCACGGATCAGGTCCATAGATCGTGGAAACTGACCTGAGGACCAGTAGAGGGGCCTGAGAACCACGGATCGTGGAGCAATCCACGAGCCATGGTATACCTTTGTGGAAATCAGTCCTGCAGCCTTGAAAAAACCCTGAGAACCACAGACCAGTTCCATGAGTCGTGGATTGGTCCACCCAGGTCCAGGGACCGTGGAACCTGGTTCCGAAAAATTTCACCAGCTTTTGAGTATTGTTAGTTTTGGGTTGAAATATATAGTTAGTTTTCTTGAAATTCTTGAATCGTAGGTTAGAATTTCTTGAATGTTAGTGAAAAATTGATATGTGAACTTTAGTTTAGGTGTTTAGGTTATGAATCTTAATTAGTTTAGGTTAATATATATATGCTTGCTATTAGTTTGTGAACCTAATTAGTTTAGGTTCTGAACTTTATATTGTTAGTTTTGGGTTATAATCTTGAATTAGTTTTCAACTTTAGGTTCTTCAATTAGGTTTTTGAAGGTAATTTTTTTGAAGTTATGTTTTTTTTAATGTTGTTAGTTTATATTATTAGTTTTGGTTTATAATCTTGAATTAGTTTTCATCTTTAGGTTATTGTTAGTTTTGAATTTAGGTTAAAGTTAGATTTTTTTGCTATTAGTTTTTACTTTAGGTAATTAATTTTAGTTTTGAATCTTTAATTGATTGTTATATAAACCTTAGTTTTTGATAAATATTTAATTATTTTTTTGTTATTAGTTTTGAATTTAGGTAATGTTTAATTTTTTTAAGCTATTAGTTATCAATTTAGGTTAGTGTAGTTTATTACATTAATATTAGTTTGTGAACCTTGAATAATGCTTGTTAGTTTAGGTTAATCTTGTGAACCTTAGTTTAGGTTAGTCTTGTGAACCTTAATTTTGGTTAGTGCTTGCTATTAATTTTGAATTTAGGTTAAAGTTAGATGTTTTTTCTATTAGTTTTCACTTTAGGTTAGTGTTAGTTTTGAATCTTTAATTGATTGTTATATGAATCTTAGTTTTTGGTTAATGTTTGATTATTTTTTTGCTATTAGTTATTAATTTAGGTTAGTGTTATTTTATTATATTGTTAGTTTTTGAACCTTGAATAATGCTTGCTAGTTTAGGTTAGTCTTGTGAACCTTAGTTTAGGTTAGTCTTGTGAACTTAAGCTTATGTTAGTCTTGTAAGTTATGTGAAAAATTGAGTATATGTAAGTGGTATTGTTAGGAAAAGGACGATTTGAAGTTCAAATTGAAGTATTAAGAGGTGAAATTAATGAGTAATTTATGAACAGATTGTATTAGGTAATTTTTTATGGAGAAAAAATACTTTCAAAATTTAACCGGATTGATAAACTTTTAGTTTAGTTAGAATAATGATAAATTTGGATTAGCTTGTAAAAAGTTGTGAATGAGAAATAACTTGTGAATGTGTTTTGTTTAGTTGGAATAGTATGAAGGTTGTGTGAGTTATGTAAAAATTTGAGTGTAAGTGTTTTTGTTAGGAAAATAAGGATTTGAAGTTCAAATTAAAGTATTAAGAGGTGAAAGTTGTGTGTAATTTGTGATGATATTATATTAGGTGATTTTTCATGGAGAAAAAATACTTTCAAAATTCTACCAGATTGATAAATTTTTAGTTTAGTTGAATAATGTGAAATTCGTGTAAGCTTGTGAAAAATTATGAATGAGAAGTAACTTGAGAATGTATTTTGGTTTAGTTGGAATAGTGTGAAAATTGTGTGAGTTATGTGGTAATTTTAGTGTATGTAAGTGTTGTTGTTAGAAAAATGAGGATTTGAAGTTCAAATTGAAGTATTAAGAGGTGAAATGAGTGAGTAATTTTGTGAAGATATTGTATTAGGTGATTTTTTATGGAGAAAAACACTTTCAAAATCCAATGGGATTGATAAACTTTTAGTTTAGTTGAAATAATGAGAAATTTGTGTAAGCTTGTTGAAAGTTGTGAATGAGAAGTAACTTGTAAATTTGCTTGTAAATGTGTTTTGGTTCAGTTGGAATAATACGAAAGTTGTGGTAAGTTATGTGAAATTTTTAGTGTATGTAAGTGTTGATGTTAGGAAAATGAGAATTTGGAGTTGAAGTTAAAGCACTAAGAGATAAAATTAGAGAGCAATTTATTAGAATAATGTGAAAGTTGTGTAAGCTTGTGAAAAATTGTGAATGAGAAGGAACTTGTGAATTTGATTGAGGCAATTTGATTGTTTTTTCAAATACTTTGCAACTTATCAAAATCCATGTTGTTGTAGTTCAAAAAAACCCTAAATAAACTTCTTTTATCTTGGATTCATATTTTGACACTTTATTCATAATCTTGAACTTTTTTTAAGAGTTGAAACACTTTGTAGGTCCAGTTGAAACACTTTGTAGGTCCTTTTGGTAGATCTTTTATGCGTTTAATAAATGTTTTACTTCATATTTAGTTTTTTGCTGATGTTGTAGTAGCTTAATAAATATTGTGGCAATAATTAGTATTGATTTAGGCTGTATTTGAATTAGTTTTGTAAAATGGCTGGTGGTGCATATTGAAAATGCAGGTTTTTGCATCAGGAAAAAATGCAGAAAAGCGACAGACAACGTTGCTTTTAAGCGTCACTTTTCTGGAAAAATAAATCAATGTTTTTCACAAAAGCGACGAGAAATTGAGTCCCTGTCAGCGCTTTGTTCTTCATGCTCAAGAACAAAGAGATAGACAGCGTCACTATTCTGAAAAGAGTAAAATAAATAAATAAATCGTGTTGTGACGTTGTCTGTTGCTTTTGGAAAAGCGATTGACCACTTTCCCATGGAAATGAGTCTGTCGCTTTTCTATCGAAGTTTTCTGTTGCGATGGACAGCGTCGCTTTTGAGCGTCGCTTTTCAGGCTTTTTTAGTAGTGAGCCTAGTTTCATTGAGTTTGGTTAACATGATAACTACCGAGCGGATACCACACTGGTATGATACATGGACACCTAGAATCCCCTGCAGGTCAGGCTAGTGGGCATAAATAAGACCCATAGCCCGTGTTTACACATTCTTGCATTTATCACTTCAAATACTATTGCCTTATCATTATATGATTCATTGTATTGCATTATGGTTAGTGGTATGAGGTGGCCTTGAAGTTACAAGTAGGGTCTATAAGTACTGAATGTGCTGATGAGTGACGAGTAGACAAACTTAGTCCCTCGAGAATGCATTGGTGAATGTCTGTAGTAACCTTCAAGGAATTTAGATGTAATTGAGTGCACTGTGAGGATAGTTGTTGGGTGAACTTGGGTAGTGAGTAATGCCTTACCACAAGGCCTAGTTTTATAATTAATACTAGATGTGAACAGAAGGAAGTTAGTAGGGATTAGAGGATACTCAAATTTTGGAATGAAGAGTAAATGACTGGGGATGGGTGTGGAGCACTTATAAATAAATACTGCCGAACTATCTCTTTGTATGCTAAAGTGGTTGTATCTGTTTAGCCTTGATTTCTATATATGTGCTTATGTGCACTAATCTTGGTCAGCCATGATGCCTACCAATATGTGTGGTTATATTGATGCTACTCTTGCTACACCTTTGGTGTAGATGTGTGACCGGTTGGCTAAAGTTTGAGCTTAGATTTAAGAGTCTCCACCAGCAACTTTCATTCTCTAGCTTTTCGGTAGGAGTTGTGTATTTTATGTTTTGTCATGTCCTTTCTTTAGTAGCTCTTGTACAGGCTTATACTAGATTTGGGGGGGAATTATAGTAACTTGTATAAATTACAGTCTATGTATTGTATCTATCTAATGAATTATGAGGTCTATACAGTCTCTTTTTATATCATTATGTTTGGAATTGTTTAAAAGGACTTTCGTATGCTAAGGATTGGATGATTATAGGATTCTCCTACCTAAATAGGTTAGAATAGGTGCTCGCACGGTCCCACCATATTTGGGGTCATGACAGTTGGTATCAGAGCCCAGGTTACCGATCTCTCGAGTACGAGAACAGTGTCAAAATAGAGTCATGCAGATTAGTGTGTTGATGTCCACATCAAATCTACGGGTAGCTATAGAGGAATCTAGGTGTGGTTTTACTTGCTTCTCTCCTATCGTGTTGTCTGAGTCTGTTATCTTCCTAGTTGCATCCAATTTGTATCTTGTAGATTCCAACTGGTATCTTGACATGACTATCGTATGGTGTAGTAGAACTAATTGGTATCTATTTGACTCTAATATGTATCTCACCTTAAGAAGTCTTGATAATGTCTTACTCGTGTGATTATGTGTTGATAGTGTTGTGCTCGGTGTCTAAATAAAATGGCACCATGAATTGCTTGTTGTATGCTAGTGTAAAAGCAGAGTCTGAAATGGTTAAGGTAATAAGAAAGTTGATACGGTATGAGAGTTATGAAATCTAGCGAGTTACCTCGTCATTGTTTATTCATTCATAAAAGTAAGCAAGGAATAGGCTTGAATGAAAATAATTGTCTAATATTTTTCCAGATTGTTAGCAGTGTTCTTCCCGAGACCTCATTGTAATGAGAGGACTGCTCATTGCAGCAGTCCATCACAATGAAGAAAAGGCCCACAGTGATGAAACTTCTCATAGTAATGAGCCAGACCCCATTGCAACGAGCCATCGTGATAAAGCGATGTCCATTGCGACAAATGGCGCAAAATATTACCTTCATTTCTCCTCCCCTATTTTGAGACTTTACTCATGTAAGTACTTTTCTAACAAAGTAGTGCAAACAAGACTATATCATATAATGTTTCGGCCAACAAACAAGGCTATTTGTCCAAATGAGTGCCACAAATGGCATTGTAAATAAAAAAACAAGCAAAATTAGAAGAAATCATCCAAAAGTGCGGGAAATTAAAAGACTGTCTAACAAGAGCCCTTATGGGCAACAAAAATAGTAATAGAAAAGGGTAAGGGTAAGGGGTACTCTAATCAATTCCTGACGCTTGAACTATTGGACTCCTCCTCAATAGACTTGCTGAGAAAGGAGAACTCCTAGACATCTTCCCGAGTCACCTTAGGAATCTTCTTGTCGGGCAGGGAACCTTTGACAAGGGCCTTGATCCCTCTCCACATCCTCACCATAATCTTGTCCAGAGTGTGCCCCTTTCTTCCTCTCCGCCTCTAGTTCCTCCTGAAGCTCTAACTAGGCTTGTGCCAGGGTCTCATATATGGAAAGGGGAACGGAGGTACCTACTTTGCCTGAAGGTTTGGAGACTAGAGGAGGTACTGTCTCCAATGGAACTGATTCTATGACCTTCATCATGTCTTTCAAGCCACCACATCTGCCCCGAGTGACTCTAAGGTCACTATACGTGGCGCCGTACTAGTCCCTGCTTCACCACCGGCTTAACTGTTGTTATTTACCCTATCCAACCCTATCTTCCTCTTATATTGGTTGCTACTAGAGGTGCCCCTAACCTTTAGAAGGTCAAAGGGTTGATCAATGATGGCGATGCAATTAGTATGCTCCACGGGCACATCTGCTCGCCTGCCCAAAGTAGAGATAAGTAAAGGGAAAGGAAGATCACTGGTGTACAGCAGCGTGAAGTGTTTCCACTCCTCCATGATCCATCCCCCGCATTCACTTTCACTCCCTCCACTAAACAAGCAACCATAAAATCCCCAGCAAAAATCACGTCTGAAGTTTTGCTAGAAGGGCAGACCCTCCTAGCCACAAGTTGTAACCATCTACATGCATCTGGGGTGAAGTTAAGGCTAGTGATACCTGTCTGGTGCGCGATCCAAAAGACCGAATCCTTGTGCTCCTTCTCCATAAGCACCCTCACCATCCACTAATGCCTATTGGGAGAAGCCCGCCATCTCCGATTCTCTGTGTCATCATGGTATCACTCCACGACAGATACCACTACGTGCTCACCCCTAACATAGATGATAGGGTCGAGGCGATTCCAGTTAATCATGGGAATATGAGCGCATAACTCCCAAAACCAGTTCTCATTCACCTCCTCCAGAACCTGTACAAAGGGAACCCATCCCACCTCCACTATACGGCGATAGAACTTTGGTGCCCTCTCCTGAATCTCCAATTTGCCAGGCACACTTCTCGAACCAAACCCATGCAAACTCCTCTCTAGAAAGAACCCTCGAGCTCTCTGGTTTATGTAACAACAACAATAACAACAAGGCCCATTAGGCCAACAAGCTACAACTAATCAATATACAATGCCAAAATGGTCATCATCGTAGCTATACAACCTAACCGACTAGTCTGCAAGCCTCTGCGAATACAATACTTGGTGGGACATGTCCCCAACCAACCTAAAAACTATAAACAACAAAAAGGGCAAACCATTGATACTCTGGCGATCCGTGGAAGGAAAAGAGTCAACCAACTCGCTTAAAGGTCGGCTATGCTACCCTAAAGGTCTATTGGGTCATCACTCAGATCCTGCAGGCATGAATGCAGTGCCTCCAGGCAATGGGGCATCAGTATGAAATAATGTACCGAGCAAGTAAGGCAAACTGAAAAGTAAGAACTGAACAAAAAGGATAGGAGGAACATATAAGTATAATACCTTACCTTTCTATAATAATGAAGCCTTTAATCACGTAGAAAAGAATAACCTGAACTATCCCCCATAAGCCCGGAAGGTACAAACAACACAAAATCGCTATAAGTCCTAAAGAGTTCAAACAGTCGCTAAATACCCATACTGGCCCCCTTAATTGTGATAATCTGATCTAAACTGTCTGAATATACATGTGTCATGAATTTGTACAACTCTGAGGCTCTATGTTAACATATAAGTGCTTCCTTGTAGGTACAACCTACCCATCCCATAGGTACGGTTTGCCCGGCCTGAAGGCGCGGTAATGTAATATAACTGTTGCCTCATAGGTACAGCTTGCCCGTCCCGTATGTACAATCTACCAGGCCTGAAGGCACGGTAATATAAATTGATTGATGCTCTCTAGGTATAGCCTGCCCATCCCATAAGTACAGTCTGCTTGACCTGAAGGAGCGGTAATAGTAACCTAAATATAGGCTCCAAAACCCAATAGTTTCAGTGTTTGATGAGGCCAAAACAAGCCTATAGGCGGCAGCAAGACTATAAGAGCAACACAATAATATCATCTAATCACAGGTGACCTCAATTGAACCATAACATGATCTTCTAGGCTGCTAGGTATGAAATAGAGCATTGTTGATAGTCTCTATATCATGTTGTAGAACAAAGCTCAATATTATATGGCCACAAGTCGAATAACAACATTATAGAGCCTATAAAAGCTTTGGCCTTAAAGGTCATACCAGAAAGTGAAAAGGAATCCTTAACATACCTTTTAACCGAAACCCCCAAGGTTTCTGTAGGAAGCTTGACCAACCAAAGGTAAATCAACAAGTGCACGAATCAATAAGGCTACAAGAATGATCCAAAAGCCAATTGATAAGGCTCTAATGCAACACTCGTGATGAGCTAGATCCAAAGCTTAAAATTAGTCCAATATGAATAATAAACAACAACTATATCCAATGAAGATACTCCAACAACATCTCAAAAGAGCGACGGGCTCCTGAGGCAATATAACAAGTCGTACTTGATGTTGTTCAATCCAATAATTATCATACGCGACTCCAATAAGAATCACAAAAACTACCAATCCCCCCAGAACCTTAACACCATCAGTACACAACAACAATAACCAAATGCAATAAGATAAAGGGGCTGTCCAAAGCCATGGTTTCCAAAAAAACACTTTGTGGCCGGAAAGCTGTAAAAACAGTACTAGAACATGTAATTATGAAGGAGGGTCATAGGGGGAATGTTTCCTTTACAAAAGGAACTGAATTCCAATGATAAATAACCTGCCTCCTTGAAGTAAGAACAAACGAAGCAAAAACCAACAAGAAAATACTAAAAGTCATCGGAAAGTATGACTTTTCATAATTAGAAGCTTAGAATCTCGTTTCAACAAATAGAAAAGTGTACGGGATTCTTACCTTACCAATAAAACTCTGTATCTACTGCCCAATATCAATAATCCCCTGGAAATCTCGATGTACACACACCAAAAGAGAAGCACCACACAAAACACGGAGAAAACTACGTCAAGACGATGAGCTTAACGTGTAGAACAGCTTTTGTGAAGCCCTTAAGCTCTAGTTGGCAAACTTTAGGGAGTATTTTTTCCTAGGGAGAGCTTCAGCTGTTTCTCAGAGCTTGGACGAAATTATTTGGATATAAAATAAATTTTCAAGGCTAAAATCTCAATATATATCCATTCCACTGACTTGGGCCCACCTTGATGTCCCTACTTGTGCAGTCTTACGAAAATGCAAATATCTCCCTATTCCAAAATTGTCTGAATGAACGGTTTGATGAGTTTGAAACTAGACTTGTAGACCTTCAATTTTGTAGGTCGGGGGCCGGTTAGATCATTATATATTGAGATAAAACCACCAAGATATTTCACCCAAATTTTAAGAGAATTTCTTAAAGGAATTTACAATAACTTTTTCTGAATTTCATTTTGCAACCTGCTTGACTTCAAAACATAACATACAACCATTGTGCATTTAAAATACCTCATAAAACATCCTTCATAACATGTAATGTACTCTTAGTATTATCCTAAAGGCAATATTTAATCCAATGTTCAAACGTGTGGGGTGTTACATCCTCCCACCCTTAGGGACATTCGTCCACGAATGATAATAATGGGCATGGCATCACTGGGAGCAACACAAGAACACATAATGTAAAATTAACGTACCTCAAGTACTCAAATGTGGGTCTATTATTTGTTGGTTCTGATCATCTTCTGAAGGGGTGAACAAGTGGGGATATCTGGTCTTCATGTCCTTTTTACTTTCCCACGTCATTTCTTCGATATTACGATTTCGCCATAACACTTTCACTGAAGCTATATCCTTATTCCGCAATCTTCTAATCTGGCGGTCTACTATCGCAATAGGTACTTCTTCATAAGATAATTCCTTTGAAATTTGAACATCTATTATCGGTACTATATGTGTTGGATCCTTGATACACTTTCATAACATAGAAACATGAAAGATCGGGTGCACTGCTTCTAATTCTGGTGGCAACTCTAGCTGGTAAGCAACTCTGCCTATACGATGTAAGATACAGTAAGTCCCAATATATATCGAGGGCTCAACTTGACCTTTCTGCCGAATCGTACAATGCCCTTCATAGGAAAAACTTTCAAAAAGACCCAGTTGTCAACATTGAACTCTAGGCCTGGTCGCCTAACATCAAAATATGATTTTTGGCCACTCTGAGCTATCAACAATCTCTACTTAATTAGCTTAACCTTTACCATGGCCTGCTACACTACATCAGGTCAAAGTAACCTCCACTCTCCAACCTTAAACCAACCAAGAGGGGATCGATATTTTCACCCATATAAACCCTCATATGGTGCCATACCAATACTAGAGTGATAATTGTTATTATAAGAAAACTCAATAAGCAAAAAGTGATCATCCTAGTTCCCCATGAAATATAGCACACACGCCCGTAACATATCCTCAAGAGTATGGATCGTAGATTCAGCTTGTCCATCGGTCTGAGGATGAAAAGTTGTATTAAGATTAACCTGAGTACCCAGAACTTTCTAGAAGGATCTCTAGAAATGTGCTATAAATTGAGCCCCTCAATATGAAATAATCGATAATGGGACACCATGTAGTCTGACTATTTCTCTAATATATAACCCCTTATAGTCTTCAGCCGAGAATGTGGTCCTAATAGGAAAACAATAGGCGGATTTTGTAAGCCTATCGACAATCACCCAAATAGAATCAAACTTTCATCTTGAAGGAGGTAAACCTGTGACAAAATCCATATTTATTACCTCCCACTTCCACAATGAAATAGCTATCTCCTGAGTTAGTCCACTGGGCTTCTGATGCTCTACCTTTACCTGCTGACAATTGGGTCACTGTTCCACAAACTCAGCTATGTCCCTCTTTATTCTAGGCCACTAATAAATCTCATAAATATTATGATACATCTTTGTGGATCCAGGGTAAATAGAGTAGTGAGAATGGTGTGCCTCTTCCATATTATGATGTGAAGCCATGCAACATCCAAAACACATAGTCGATCTCTATATCTATGGAATCCATATCCTACTATATCAACAACTAAAGACTCTCAATGCTGAGCCTTGCCTCTAAGCTGCTCTAAGTTGGGATCGTCATGCTGCCGTGCCTTTACCTCCATAACTAGAGATGATACGGCTGTGTAAACTAACCCCCAATCTAGCTAGGTGATGGAGCTATCGATCTATCTCCTGCTTCTTAGCTCCCAAATACGATAGACTGCCTATAGACTCACGACTGAGGGCATCCGCTACTACATTGGATTTCCCTATATGATATAAGATATCCACATCATAGTCTTTCAATAATTTAAGCCATTAGCGCTATTGAAGGTTCAACACTTTCTAACTAAGAATATACTGGAGGCTTTTATGGGCTGTATAAATATCAATATGAACTCCATACAAGTAATGCCTCTAAATCTTTAGGGCATGAATAACTGCAGCCAACTCTAGATCATGGGTCAGATAGTTCTTCTCATGCTTCTTTAACTGTTTAGAAGCATAAGCAATTACCTTTCCATGTCGCATCAGAACACAACCAAGCCCCACGCATGAAGTGTCATAATACACCACATAGCCCTCTGGATCCTCTAGTAAGTTCAGAACTGGTGCTGAAGTCAATCTGTATTTCATCTCCTGGAAACACTGCTCGCAGGCTGTGGTTTACTGAAACTTAGCTGCCTTTTGAGTTAGCTTCATCAAGGGTGCTGAAAGTGAAGAGAATCCTTCCACGAACCTTCTATAATACCCATCTAACCCTAAGAAGCTATGAACTTCTATCGGGGTCATAGGCCTAGGCCAAATTTTCACGGCCTCAATCTTCTGTGAATCAACTTGAGTACCAACATTTGATACAATATGGCCTAAAAAGGCCACCAAATGCCACCAAAACTCACACTTTGAGAGCTTAGCATACCATATCTGATCTCGAAGTACCTGAAGCACTACACAAAGATGGTCTTTATGCTCAGCCTTTGACCGCGAATATACCAAAATATCAACAATAAACATGATGAAAAATAAGTCCAAAAAGGTCCTAAATATACTATTCATCATGTACATAAATACAACTGGGTCATTCGTCAACCTGAAAGACATCACAAGAAACTCAAAATGGTCATATCAGGTCCTGAAGGTTGTCTTCGGAATATCACTTTCTCAAACTCTTACCTGATGCTACCCTGAATGTAAATCAATCTTTGAGAAACATTTGGCACCCTGTAGCTACTCAAATAAGTTATCAATCCATGGTAGCAAGTATTTATTCTAAATAGTCACCTTGTTCATTAGCCGATAATCTATACACATTCTTAGTGAGCCATCTTTCTTTTTTACTAACAATACTGGCACACCCCAAGGTAAAGTACTAGGCCTGATAAAGTCTTTATCAAGAATGTCCTTCAATTTCTCCTTTAACTCTTTCAACACAACTTGAGCCACCCTATAAGGAGGAATCAAAATCGGATGAATAACTACTGACATATCAATTGCAAAGTCAATCTCACGCTCTGGAGGAATACCTGAAAGCTCATCTGGGAACACATATGGGAACTTATTAACCACAAGAATAAACTAAAGAGTAGGTGGTTCAGCATTAATATATTTAACTCGGGCAATATGATAAATACAACCTTTGGCGATAAATTTCTTTGTCTGAAGATAGGAAATAAACCTGCCTTTTAGGGTTGCTGCATTACCCTTCCAGTCCTGAACTACTTCCCCAGGAAAGTGAAATCTAATATTTTTTTCCCAACAGTCGACATTAGCATAAAAAGATGCCCATAATAATACCAAAGTCAAGCATCTCTAACTCTATCAGGTCTGCAAAGGTTTGATGACCAACTCTCTCTACCATACAACCTCAATAAGCCCCCTTAGCAATAATAGAATCTCCAATAGGGGTAGACACAACAAAAGGTCGCTGCAATAACTCTGGTACTATACACAACTTTCCAACAATAAATAAGGTAACATACAATAATATGGAGCCTGGATCTATAAAAGCATAAATAAGGTATGAGTAAACACTGAATATACCTGTCACAACATCTAGTGATGACTTTGAATCCTGATGACCTATCAGTGCATAAGCACGATTCTAGACACTTCTAGAACTAGATTCTCCCCCTCGGCCTCGACCTGTACTTGCTGAAGTCTGGGGCCTACGCTCTGCAGGATATACTAAAGAAGATGACCCTGCAACTGACCCTACCCTCTATCTTGAACTCTTTTGGTCCCTGAATAGACAATATATCTGTACATGACCCTCTTGGCTACAAGAATAACACGTTGTAGAGCCATGAAGGCATCTCCTTGTATGTGCTCTCCTGCAAGTTTCACAATGTGGCACAACTAGTCTAAACTACTTTGATACCCTGTACTGCTACAAGCCTGATGTTCGAGAACTCTCCCCCAGACCTGACTGCCCTTGGTGATCCAACCTTCTAAGCTGGGTCTGTTGTGGCAGGGTCCTAGGTGGTCTTCCTGAATATCGAGGTCTGGAGCCACCCTAAGCCTCTATATGAAACCCCATAGGTCTATCCCTCTTCTAGTGATCTCTCTCGACCCCCTAAATCATATACTGTGATGTCAGATCCTCTCTACGTCCTAGGCCAATGCCTGAATCCGAAAGATATCTAAATCATCATTAAGTGTTGCTAAGGTACAAGCCTCGGTGTAGTCTAAAGCAAGACCTCCAAAAAATCAATGTACCCTGTCATGCATCATATCAACATATGCTGGTGAATATCTAGACAAAGAATAAAATCTCAAGGAATACTCTCGGATGCTCATATGGCCCTGCCAAAGATTTAGAAACTAGTCTACTCGGGCATCTTGTATCTCTCATGGCAAATAATTATCTAATAAGGCCTTTGTAAAAGTGTCCTAGGTGGGAGGAGGTGCATACTTCCCCCTAGATCTCTCCCAATTCTCATGCCACAATACTGCTACATCACACAATTGGAATACTGCTTACTCAACTAACTCAGTCGGTGATGCATGCATAACCCTGAATATCCTGTGAAGCTGCTCTACAAAGTGTTGAGGATCCTCTCTATGGTCTGTCCCTGTATACCGAGGAGGACTCAAGGCAAGGAACTCTCAAACTCTCAAACTTCCAGGCCCCTCAGAAGGTCCGATTGTGTCTGGCACAATAGGCTGGCGTTGAGTGGCTGCTAACTAAACCAGAGCATAGACTGCACTCCTGAACTTCTGATTTGTAGGGATAGGAGGATATAGAGGTGCTGATGGAGCTCTAGTAGCTTGTAGGGCCTCCTGATATGGAGCTAAAGCAGGGGAGGAATGTGAATATTTCTCTCCTACTAGCTCTGGTTGAACTGCCCCGGTAGGTGGTACCCTATTGGTACCCTCGTCTGCGGGTGCATGTGCCTTTTGATCAGCAGCTGTCTGTCGAGTCACCGACATTTTTTTATATAAGCATAATAACATTGATAAGCCGAAGAACTCAACCCTTATGACTCAGCTCTATTGCATGATTTGAGCAGAAGAAGGGTAACTTTCCTGAACAATGTATGTAGTTTCCTGCTTATAAAATGTGGTACACAACACACTGATAAACAATACTCTACTAGACACGGCTTGTAGACTCCCTAGGATACGATGTTGCTCTGATACCAAGTTTGTCACACCACAAACTTAGGGGGGGACATCTTGCACCTAATGACAAAACGTACGCAAAGGCCGACCCTGCTGAACTATTTGCCAATGGCACATAGCAGCCACACACAATCAAGAGAATAAACAACTAAATCTTAGCTTAAAAATCATCCCTCTGCCAGCAAGGCCCTTGTCAACACCTCTAGAAAGAAAACAACTATTCCCAATAGTTCATTTAAAGCAATAAGCAGGTAGCATGTAAGTCCTGTTTGGGCCGTCGAGGCCTCCATGATATCTACGAAAGCATAAATTCTATGCGGGCCTTCAAGGCCACCGTGATTACTATATAGATGCTGAAAATAGGTATATACAATGTAAACTAGGCTAACCAGCTGCTAAACTATCAACAACAACAACAACAAGGCCTATTAGGACAACAAGCTATAACTAATCAATATACAAGGCCAAAATGGTCACCATCGTAGCTATAAAACCTAGCTGACTAGTCTGCAAGCCTCTACAAATACAATACTTGGTGGGATAGGGCCCCAACATACCCAAAACTATAAACAGCAAAAAGGGAAAACCTTTGATACTCTGGAGACCCCTGGAAGGAAAGGAGTTAACCAACTCGCTGAGAGGTCGGCTATATTACCCGACAGGTCTATCTGGTCGTCGCTCAGATCCTACAGGCATGAATGCAGTTTCCTTAGGCAATGGGGTATCAATACGAAATAATGTACCGAGCATGTAAGGGAAAATGAAAACTGAAACTGAAGTCTAAGTACTGAACAAAAAGGATAGGAGGAACACATAAGTACAATAGCTTACCTTTCTACAATAATGAAGCCTTTAAACATGTAGAAAATAATAACCTGAACTAGACTCCATAAGCCTGACAAATACAAATAGCACACAATCGCTATAAGTCCTAAAGAGTTCAAACAGTCACTAAATACCCATACTGGCCCCATTACCTGGACCCCAGTGATAATCTGATTTGAACTGTTTGAATGTACATGTGTCATGAATAATTACAACTATGAGGCTCTGTGGTACCATATAATTGCTACCCCATAGGTACAACCTTCCCGTCTTGTAGGTACAGTTTACCCGGCCTAAAGTCATGGTGATGTAATATAATTGTTGCCCCATAGGTACACCCTTCCCATCCCGTAGGTACGGTCTACCTAGTCTAAAGGCATGATAATATAAAGTGATTGTTGTCCCATAGGAACAACCTTCCCATCCCATAGGTATGGTCTGTTAACACCAAAGGAATGGTAATAGTAACCATAATATAGGCTCCAAAACCTTGCAGTGTCAGTGTTGGCTGAGGCCAAAACAAGCCTATAGGCGGCAACAAGCTGATGAAAGCAACAAAATAATATCATGTAATCAAAGGTGACCTCAACTGAACCATAACATGCTTTTCTAGGCTGCTAGGTAAGGAATAGAGTGTTGATGATAGTCTCTATATCATGTTGTGGAGCAAAGCTCAATATTATAAGGCGACAAGTCAAATAACGATGTTATAGAGGCTCTAAAATCTTTGGCCTTAAAAGTCATGCCAGAAAGTGAAAACGAATCCTTAGCATACCTTTTAACCGAATCCCCGAATGTGTCTCTAGGAGGCTTGACCAACCAAAGGTAAAGCAACAAGTGCACAAATCAATAAGCCTGCAAGAATGAGCCAAAGCCAATCGATAAGGCTTTAATGCCACACTTGTGACCAGCCAGGTCCAAAGAAAAAAATTAGGCCAATAAGAATAATAAATAACAACTATATCCAATGAAGATATTCCAACAACATCTCGAAGGAGCGACGAGCTACCGAGGCAATATAACAAGGCGTACTTGATGTTGTTCAATCCAATAACTATCATCCACGACTCCAATAAGAATCACACAAACTCCCCAATACCTCCAGCACCTAAACACCATCAGTACACAAAAATAATAACCAAACGATAATAAGATAAAGGGGCTGTCCAAAGCCATGATTTCCAAAACACTACTTTGTAGCCGGAAAGCTGTAAAAATAATACTAGAAAATGTAATTATGAAGGAGGTTTGTAGGGGGAATCTTTCCTTGAAAAAAGGAATTGAATTCCAATGCTAAACAAACTTTATCCTTGCAGTAACAACAAAAGAAGCAAAACCCAACAACAAAATACTAAAAGTCATCGGCAAGTACGACTTTTCATAACTAGAAGCTTAGAATCTCGTTTTAACATATAGATAAGTGTACATGATCCTTAACTTACCAATACAAATCCATAGCTACTGCCCAATATCAATAATCCCCTTGAAATCTCGCTGTCCACACCCCAAAAGAGAAGCACCACACAAAACACGGAGAAAACTACGTCAAGACGATGAGCTTAACGTTTAGAACAACTTTTGTGAAGCCCTTAAGCTCTAGTTGGCAAACTTTAGGGAGTATTTTGTTATAGGAATATTTTAAGATGTTTCTCAGAGCTTGGACAAAATAATTTGTAGAGAAAATGAATTTTCAAGGCTAAAATCTCAATATATATCCATTCCACCGACTTGGGCCTACCTTGACGTGCCTACTTGTGCAGTCTTACGAAAAATACGAATATCTCCCTATTCAAAAGTCATATAAACAAACGGTTAGATGAATTAAAAACTAGACCTGTAGACCTTAAATTTGGTAGCTCAGAGGCCCACTAATTCATTATAGATTGGGAGAAAAGCACCAAGATATTTCACCCAAATTTTAAGAGAATTTCATAAAGGAATTTACAATAACTTTTTATTTTGCAACTTGCTTGACTTCAAAACATAACATACGACTATAATGAATTTAAAATACCTCATAAAACATCCTTCATAACATGTAAGGTACTCTTAGTATTATCCCAAAGGCACGATTTAATCCAACGTTCAAACATGTGGGTGTTACATTAGCCGAGCCCATCGATGACTCTGAGATTAAATTAATGTTGTTTAAAATCCCTCCCACCTTTTAACCCAAGGGAAAAACTCTAAAACTCCCTTAATTGGTTAATTCCCTAATGATTGTGAAAAACAAGGCAAAGAGAACTTAGCTTGTGCCTATTGTCCAGTTCGCCTTAACTATATCTTAAGCCTCGACAAAGAAAAACAATGTATACAATGCATTCCAAGGCGGCAAATCAATTACCTTATGCCAGTTAATAACAAACTCATACCTCACTAGGTCCAGGACTGTTCGAAGATGAACAAGTAGATTGGTATCTATTGTAATGACCTATCCTGTCATTGTTACAAAGTTGTGATAAGTTTATCGAATTGATATTTTTGGGATAGAATCATGTGAGTTAAAATCGTGGGGTCAATTTTAAGGTTGTTTAAATAAACCATGAGCCCAAAATATAGCCAAGGGCAAGATGCCAGTGTACCTTGTTGGGTCGAGCCTAAGCTCATCGCAATGGTTCACCGTGGCAAAGTAAGGCCCATCATGATGTTCTATTGCAATAAAGCATATCTCAACATGATGAGGGCACGGGACAAAACTCAGGATTAAACATGTTTAGCACTTCAACTTTTACAAAAGAAGGCTTTCTACTAAAAATATCCCAGCTCTCTCCTAACCCTAGAAAAGCAGGAAAAGAGAGGAAAGGCTCTCAAAGAAAAGGTGGGATTTCACCCAATGTAGTAACTCCTCCTCAAAAATTCTTGGAATAGGAATGACATATAAGTTTCATACATCATGGCAGCAACCTAACATATGAGGTATGTTATGGTTAAATAGTAGCAATACTGCACTAGTAAGTATATTTCCTATATAGAAATTGTTGGAGACAACATGCTTAGGCTTTCGGGCATGGAGTCTTGATGGTGATTGCTGAACATAGTTAATAAGCTTTGTTTGTGAATAATAATGTGCATGTAAAGTTGTATGCATAGATAGCGCCTAAGATGTGATGATTTCGACTTAATCTTCATGCTTGCTAATTAGGTGATTCCTAACCATAGGAAATCCAACTAGTAAGCAAAATAACCTTAGTATGATTCTTAATTAAATTACGGTATGTTCGGATGCCTAGTTAGGATAGTTGGAGCTTTATTTTAAAATCTTGGAAGCCCTTAATAGATTGTCTTAATAGTTATATTTTTGGATTGGAACTTGAATGAGGAAAAATGAAAATTACTTACATAGAGGCCCATAGTTATGAGTAACAGGTTCGTTATTAAGCTAAGACAAGTTGTGACCTTGCATCTTGAAGTACGAACCTGATGATAGTATCGTAAGAGAGAGGAGATGGTTAGTTAGACCTAAATAGATGTGTATAACTCACTGACGTGGCAAGAAGGATTTGTAAGGGTCCATTGTCATAACATTGAGTTTGAGTTAAGACTTACCTTATTGCATATTTATAGTGAAATTTTATAACCTGTGAATTTTCGTCGGATATGGTTGTATTATATATGTTCTTCCCTGATGATTTTGTATGAATAGGCTAGGTGAGTAGGAAGTGATAGGCGAGTTAAAATAATTAAGTATGAATAGTGTCTTGGACATCGTGATTGTATATACATATATTCATATATTCATCAGGTACAGGCCTAGAGCCTAGTTGCATTGAGTTTGGTTAACATGATCATTATGGAGCGAATACCACACTGGTATAGTATGTGGACACCTAGGGTCCCCTGTAAGTCAGGGCTAGTGGGCAGAAATAAGACCTATAGCCTGTGTGTACACATTCTTGCATTATAACTTCAAATACTATTGCCTTATCATTATATGATTCATTATATTGCATTGTGGTTAGTGATACAAGGTGGCCTTGTAGTTACAAGTAGGGTCTGTATGTACTGAAATTGCTGATGTGTGAGGAGTAGATAAACTTAGTCCCTCGGGAATGCATTGGTGAATGTCTATAGTAACCTTCAATGAATTTAGAAGTAATTGAGTGCACTGTGAGGACCTAAGATCAAATGACCTGTTAAGTTGATAGTTGTTGGGTGAACTTGGGTAGTGGGTAATGCCTTACCACTAGTTCTAGTTGCATAATTAATATAGATGTGAACAGAAGGAAGCTAGTAGGGTTAGAGGATACCCAAGTTCTGGAATGATGAGTAGATGATCGGGGTTGGGTGTGGAGCACTTATAGATAACTACTACTGAACTATCTCATTGTATGTTGGAGTGGTTGTATCTGTTTAGGCTTGATTTCTATATATGTGATTTAGTGCACTAATTTTTGTTGACCTATGATACCTACCAGTCCTTGTAGTTGTAGTGGTGCTACTCTTGCTACACTATTAGTGCAGATGAGTGACAAGTTGTCTGAAGTTCGAACTTGGATTGAAGAGTCTCCACCAACAACTTTCATTCTCTATCCATTCGTCGGGAGTTGTGTCTTCTATGTTTTGTCATGTCCTTTATTTAGTAGCTCTTGTACACGCTTAGACGAAATCTCGGGGGAATTGTTGTAACTTGTATAAATTATAGTACAGTTATTTTATTTATCTAATGAATTTTGAGGTCTATACAATCTCTTTTTATATCATTACATTTGAAATTGATTAAAAGGACTTATGTATGCTAAGGATTAGGTAATTTTAGGGTTCTCCTACCTCAATAGGTTGGTGTAGGTGCATGCACGATCCCACCATATTTGGGTAATGACAACATCATTCTTAGCATGTTAATCTTACCTCAAAGGTACGAGTTAATTTAAACCTTCCGAATGGGCAGGGTGTTACATGAAGTATTTCTTTAACTCAAACTTTCTTTAAGGGCTTCCTTTGACCTAAAACTTTAGTTTAATTATTTTATGTTACCACCCATTTATAATATTATTCACCAAATGTTCAATACCAAGTCATATACACCTCATACACTCACATCATGCTATGCATATTATGCAAAAAAAAACATGGGGTCGCACAGTGGGGAAAAAAAGACCTGAAGTCTTATATGGCTACATACAGCCAGAGGATAATCCTAGATAAACAACACCTTGAGCAGGTATAAGCTACTATAGTGCACAATGCATTATGTTAAAATTTGTTTGATCAGGAGAATCAATTAATCACTGAGGTAGTGCCTTACTTATTTATTGTGTATGGTATTTTGAATCTGAGTGGCACGCCTGCATATCATACATTGCATTTTATATGGACTGGAGTGCATGCCTGTATAATATTATATGGATATTATACAGACTAGAGTGCACGTCGCCACAATATCAAATGGATCTGAGTGCACGCCTGCACAATATTATATAGATCAGAGTGCACGCCTGCATAATTTTATATGGATCATAGTGCATGCCTACCCAATATATTTGGATCCTAATGCATGCCTACACAGTGAATATATAGCATATGCATTTCATTCATTCATATGTTTTCTCTTATTCAGGTTGTACTATGATGCTATTAGTTTATGAAGTGTGATGTGATACGTTAATCTGCTTTAACTATTTTTTATTGGTACTTGTATTGAGGGTTGTTCCTATACATGTATTATTGTGGTGATTGTTTATCTGTTACCTAGGTGTGGCCTTTCTGTTTATAGGTGCATATTGGTTGTAGTAAATATTCTCAAGTGGGTAGTTCTCTCTATCACTTTGAATTTGGGTCGGCCGATGATGCTGTTGAGTACATGCATTTTCTAATCATGCTTGTTTTTTTCGGCCGATGATATTGTTGAGTACATGCATTTTCTTACTCATGCTTGTTTTTTTTCTGCACTTTGTGTGCAGGTACTAATCCAGTTCTCTGGGGACGTTGAGTGGCATTTTGCTTGGTTCACTTTTGGAGATATGTGAGGTAGCAACTACCGAATCTCCCTTTATCTTAGTCATATGCATTTTTCACATTATGAGATACTTTTGGACTCTTTTGTTTTATTCTGTACTTAGAGGATTATACCTTATGACTACAAGATTTTGGGGTTGGATTTTTTTTCCGTGTACTCCCTTACAATTTTTTGTGAAATTCAGTTATGATATTGTTTTTGTTATCTTTTCTTTCGCATATTTACTCTAGTCTATTGTAGTAGTGTTGGATTGACTTACCTATTGTGGGGGGTGTGATAGGTGCCATCATGAGCAGATTTTGGGTTATGACAAGTTGGTATCAAGGTGCTAGGTTCATTGGTCTCATCAGTACAAGCCAAGCCTAGTACAGTCTTGCATATCAATGCGAAGACATCTGTTATCTATCTTTAAGAGGCTATATGACTTTAGGAAACTCCATTTTCGTGATTCCTTATCATGCATTCTTTGTCTAGTCTAACTCTTAAAAATCTAATCATTACATTCTCTCACTTGTAGTGAGGATACATTCTCAAATTTTCATGCTTACAGTTTGGGGTGATATTGTGTGGTTTGGTGTAAGAATTGGTACTAAGGAGGAAGTGGTAGACTAGTGTGAAGGATGTGTAGCAAGATTTAGACTAGATTTATGATTTGAAGACTCATTGAGTAAGGTTGTGGTTTAGATTATGCATTTTAGGGATATTCATATGGTACTGTGAATAATGGTTTGTAGAACTTCATGATTGCCTTATCTTCTATGGGTAGTTGTTTAGCAGTGGGAAGAGTATATATGTGGCATAGATGGTATCTGAAAACTGTATACAATTGGAAATGGTATGACTTTTTTCAAGTTTCTTTTGAAAAGTATGATTTCTATCTTGTGAAGTAGCGATACAACAAAGAGAATTTGAATGGTTTGAGTTTTAGGATATGCCTCCCATAGTAGGACTGGTGTTACTTGGCTAGGGTGACAAGGTGTGATAATTTTGCTATCGACTAGAATTTATAAAATTGTAAATTGACTCTATGTGGGTTGACATGAACGATGAATGAAGACCATGTGTTAAGAGTTTTTGAAGGGTGATAGTTGACGGATTTAGGCTAAGAGTGGGAAAGTTTCTTTCATGATTGGATTCTATGGGTCTATATAGCAATATTTCTTTATCAAGGGATATGTTTACTTGTTTGTGTGAGATGAAGACAAGGGTATGCATTATTTTGGGGCTAGAGACTAAATAGTTTATGTAATGTATCGTTGTTACTTGATGGGTAGAAATGTATAGTGTGATCTAGGTATGACCTTCTTTATGTTTATGTTGTAGAAGTGATGGATCTTGTGGGCTTTCAAGATGCGGTACTCCTAAGGTGGAGCAAGTGATGAGTGGAAGCAAATATATTGGTTTAACAAGTGTAAAAGGGTTAATTACTTAAGGAGCTATTAGTTCTTTCACATATTCAGATAATAGAGTTTGACACCACATTCAAATTTGAGGCACCAACAAGTTTTGACTATAGACACTCGAGTGAGGCATCGGTCTATAAGGACAATTAAAGTGGTGGATCAATGGTAGGTATTGACATGTTCAAGTTGTAAGGTGCATTTTAGAGGTTTAATTGAGGACTAGTGATATTAATTGAGACCAAGAGGAGTGAACTACTGAGTATTCTAAGAGAAGGAAGTCTACAAACGTTAGGGTCAACTGTTGTGATAAGTTCCATAGCGGTTTTGAGTTTGGTAACTAGTAAGGTTCAGATTTCAAATGATGGATGTGATCAAATTGACGGGAAAATAATTGGTTATGTACTAATATGTTTTATTTTGTAGTGTTCATAAGTGAATAGGTTGATATCAGTCAGTAAAGGAAGTAGTCCACATGATTTGGATCAGAATTCAGGCTTTTTGTGGTAAGGCTAAATTTGTGGCAGTGGATTATGCTAGAATATGGATTGGTAAGATAAGAAAGATTGAGAATGTCGGTTACAGAAGACTTAGAAAGGACTTGTGTACGAAAAAACACATGGGTTGAAAAATTATTACTGTGATGACCCTTCCGGTCATCTTCGTGTTTATGCTTTCCCTATATTGTTAGAGCTCTCCTGTAGCGCCCCAAAGTCATTTATTACTTGCTGGGATTGGTGGTTCGGTGCCCTGGTCGTTCATTTGGTTGTTTTGGCCGTTTGCCTATTTTAGAGCCCTAACTTAGAATATCATTGACTTTAGTCAACATTCTTGGTAAACATGCTCGGAATCAAATTCTCACAGTTTTTCTAGCTCCGAAGCATGTATTTTGGTCTCGATAGACCCTTGGTCTGGTTCTGGGAGATTTTGATTTAGTTTTTTCTTGGTTTTTGTGTATTAGCCAAGTTGAACTTAAAAGTTTGACTTTGGTCAACATTTTGAGCAGACAGCCTCCGGAGAAAATTCTGATAGCGCTATTAGCTCCGGAAAGTCGACTTTGGGCTAGAGGGACCGTTTTCTATGTCCTGAGGCTTCCAGACTCATTTTAGGCCATGGTGTTTTGTTTTGGAAAGTTGGGCCTAAGTTGGTTCTTGGGTATGGGGCCCACTTTTTATGCTATCGACCTTTGTTGGGATTTTCATTGATTCCATTGAATCCAGAATGTTGTTTTTAGTCGAATAGCTCTCCTCGTTTATGTTCGCGGGACCCCGGATGTGTTCCTGAGGGTCTATTAGAGAAATTTCCTTGTTGGTTTTGGCTATTGGCAGTTGGTGCTGTCATGGCACTAGCATGGCCTTCACCTTCACGATGGCCTGGCCGCATTCGGGAAAGGCATATGCCAGCTACCCCTCTGCCAAGCCTTTGCCTAGGCGCTTCCATGGCTGAGTCCGCAAGCCCGCGTACGCGGTGGTCTAGATGCATTCGCCCAAGGCAGAAACCTAGCCTGGCCAGAACATTGCCTTCGCGTGCACGCCGGCTGCCCGTGTTCATATTCCTACATAGGCGGTTGCCTGGCCGCATCCGCACAGGCATGCCTGGCAGCTTTAAGTTGCTCTTTCTTCTTCTCTCCTCATTTATTTAAAACACAATTCGTTTCCTCCGTTGATATCATCCTCTAAACTCCACCTTGCTCCATTTTTGGCCACCAAATTCCTGGGGTGATTTCACCATTTCATCGTGGTCATTTCCCATCATTTAATTCGGTAAGTTTGTTACTAAATTCCAATTTTACATTCTTTAAACTCTCACCATTGTTGCCCTTTTGTCAAAGCTCAAAAATTGTTTGTAGAAGCTGCCCCTTGTGATTGCATGTTCGTGGGTTTCGTGGAACTCACTGCCTTGGCATATATTCTCTCATTGTGGTAGGTAATTCTTGCCCAATTTTCTGCTTTTTTAGCCTGGAATTCATGCCCAAATTCTCCAATTCATCGAGCATGCACTCTTATGATAATTGTGATATTCTATAATCTTCAATTTTTATCTACAGGTTGCAGGGCCTACGAGCCCGCCGGTGACCTGAATTTTGACCCGGCTATTAATATAGCGATATGGGTATTGTTAGTCTTGTTTTGATATGTTTTTTACGATTATGATAGTTTGATTATAGTTCGAAGCTTCACGATGCGATTTGGCCCCGGATCTGATTCCAGGGCACAGTCTATGAACCGTGGACACTTCCATGACTCATGAACCTGACCCGTGAATCAGCTGACAGTTGAATTTTTTAATTCTTTCTAGTTTTCTGAGCTGAGTCTAGGCTTGGAAGTTCTGGGGTGTTACAATATCTCCCCCTTGGGATCATTCGTCCTCGAATGAAGACTAAACAAGTTGAGTTTGGAGGAAAAGAGTTGCAATCCCTACCAAACGAGTACTAGAAACTGATATCTAATAAAAATGAGTCCCATGAGTATGCAATTATGCTTAAATGCAAGAATAGCTAAGGGAATATGATACTGAGACTAAAGTATGTGAGAGTAAACTGAGAAATCGGAGAGGAATTATTACCTCAAGCTGAAACTGAATCGGAGGGAAAAAGGTGAGGATACTTGGCCATCATGGCTGCTTTTGCTTCCCAAGTAGCTCCCTTTACGGACTGATTTATCCACAAAACCTTCACTGAAGCAACTTCCTTCTTTATCCACCTATGAACCTGACAGTCAAGAATCTCAACTGGAACCTCTTCATAGGTGAGTCTATCCTTCACAGCCACACTCTCTAAAGGTACTATCGATCCTGGATCACCCACACACTTATTTAACAAGGAAAGGTGAAAGACTGGATGAATCGCTGCTATTTCTGTTGGCAGCTCTAACTCATAGGCCACATTACCAACCCTTTTCAAGATTTTGTAAGGACCTACATACCTGGGCCTGAGCTTTCCTTTCTTGCCAAACCTCATCACCCCCTTCATGGGTGACACTTTCAGGAAGACCCAATCATTGATCTCAAACTCAAAGTCCCTTCTCATCACATCTGTATAGGACTTATGATGACTCTGAGCTACTTTCAATCTTTCTCTAATAAGCTAAACTTTCTCCATAGCCTCATGAAGCAAATCTGGGCCAACCAATGATGTTTCACCTACTTCAAACTAATCAACCAGAGATCTGCATCTACGCCTATAGAGTGCCTCATATGGGGCCATCTGAATATTGGAGTGAAAACTGTTATTATAGGCAAACTCTATGAGAGGTAGGTGATCATCCTAACTACCCTTGAAATCGATCACGTAAGCTCTCGACATGTCCTCTAAGGTTTGAATGGTACGCTCTGCCTGACCATCCGTCTGCAAATGAAATGTTGTACTGAGATTCACCTGAGTACCAAGACCTTTCTGAAATGATCTCTAGAAATGAGATGTAAACTGAGGACCCCTATCTGAGATGATAGACAAGGGAACCCCGTGTAACCTGACTACCTGGCTGATGTAGAGTTTGGCGTAGTCCTCTGCTGACTCTCTAGTCTTGACAGCCAAGAAGTGAGCTGACTTAGTAACTCTGTCCACTATCACCCAAATGGAGTTGTGCTGCCTGCGAGTGCGAGGTATACCCGTAATGAAGTCCATGTTAATCACCTCCCACTTCCAAGTAGGAATGCTAATATCTTGAGTCACACCTCCTGGTTTCTGATGTTCTACCTTCACTTGCTGATAGTTGGGACACTTATCTACAAAATCTGCAATGTCCCTCTTTATGCCGTTCCACCAATAGACTTTTCATGGATCACGGTACGTCTTAGTGGCACTGGGATGAATATAATATCTGGAATTATGGGCTTCTGTAAGGATCTACTGCCTTAACTCACTCACATTTGGTACACATAAACGACTCTGGTAGCGAAGCATGCCATCTCCCCTACGTGAGAAAACCTCTACTCTCTGCTGGTGAACTTTACCTTTCTACTGAAGCAATACAGGATCACTGTCCTGTTTCTCTTTAACCTCCACTACTAATGAGGATTCTGAACCATTCTAGACTGTCATACCACCATCTGTCGTGTCCATAAGGCAAACTCCTAAATGAGAAAGCCGGTGAACATCTCTGGCTAGCTCCTTTTTCTTTTCCTCTACATGTGACACACTACCCATGGACAGTCTGCTGAGGGCATCAGCCACCACATTGGCCTTACCCGGATGGTAGAGAACATTCATATCGTAGTCCTTGAGGAACTTAAGCCACCTTCTCTGATGAAGATTCAAATCTTTCTGGGTGAACACATACTGGAGGCTCTTATGATTTGTGAACACATCAACGTGAACACCATACAAGTAGTGTCTTAGATCTTTAGGGCAAACACAATAACTACAAGCTCAAGGTCATGATTCGGGTAGTTTTTCTCATGAGTCTTAAACTGTCTGGAAGCATAAGATATGACCTTACCTTGATGCATCAAAACACAACCCAAACGACCCTACATGCATTATAATAAACCACATAGCTGTCCAAACCTCTGGTAGAGTCAAAACGGGTGTTGTAGTTAGCTTGGACTTCAGTTCTAGGAAACTTTTCTCACACTCATCTGAAGACTGGAACTTGACCTTCTTCTGAGTCAACTTGGTCAATGGGGTAGCTATGGATGAAATTCCTTCCACAAACCTCCTGTAGTAACCGGCCAAACCCAAGAAACTTCTGATGTCTGTCAGCTGGAGCCATTCTGTAAGGAGGAATCAAAATAGGATGGGTATCTAGAAAGAGATCTATTTCGAAGTCGATTTTCTTTTCAGGAGGAACTCCGGGAATACCTTCAGGAAACACTTCTGGGAATTCATTCACCACTGGTACTAACTCAAGAGTTGGGGTTTTAGAGTTTGAATCATTAACCTGAACAAGATGATAGATATACCCTTTGTAAATTATTTTTCTGGCCTTAAGGTAAGAGATGAATCGACCTATAGGCACTGAGGTGTTACCCTTCCACTCTAAGACTGGATCATTTGGAAACTGAAACCAAATGATCCTAGTTCTTCAATCGACTAAGGCATAACATGAATGTAACTAATCCATTCCTAGAATTATATCGAAGTCAATCATTTCTAACTTTACAAGATTGGCTGAGGTGACTCTCTGGGAAACTGTGACAGGAAAATTTTTGTATACCTGTCTAGCTATAACTGGGTCACCAACTGAAGTAGAGAATGAGAAGGGTTTTGGGAGGATTTCTGGACTGACACCAAAATTTACTGCTATATATGGAGTTACAAAAGAAAGTGTAGCCTCTAGGTCTAACAATGCATAAACATCTAAATGGAAGACTTGTAACATACTCGTGACCACATCGATAGAATCCTCCTAGTTTTGTCTATTCTGAAGGGCATACAACCTTTTTTGGCATTGACCACTACTTGTACCCGATGAGGCACCTTGCTGAGTGAGGTGACCCACTGGAGCTGCTGTAGAACTGGCCTGATTCTGTAAACGAGTATCCCTGCCCTTCTGAGAATTTACTGGGCACTCTTTTATTCTATGTCCTAGCTTACCACACCCGAAGTAATTTCCACTACCTGCCATACACTCGCCCTGGTGGTTTCTGCCACACTTCTTGCAAATTAGATAAGTGCGCCCGCTATTAACCGTACCTTGGGACATAGAGCCTGACGCTCTATCCCGTCAGTACTATATGAACTTAGGCACTGGGGAATTAGCAGAAGATAGAGCTGGAGCTGTAGATTTATGGTGGAACTGAGAGCGGTTACTACCCTCTGACTTCTGCTGAGAGTAGTTGAAGTCACCTGTTCTAGCTCTCTTACTGTCTCCTCCCCTCTCTTTGATTTTCTCCTCCTCGATTTGCTGAGCATAAGTAACCAATTTAGAGAAATCCATCTCCTTAATCAGCATTGCAGTCTTCCACTCCTTGACCACATCATCTGACACACCAGATACAAACTTGCTCATACGGGCCCTAGAGTCAGCTACTATCGCTGGAGCATACTTAGACAACTGAGTGAACTTGAGTGCATAATCCTTCACACTCATGTCATCCTGCTTTAGGTTGATGAACTCTTGGACCTTTGTTTCCCTGAGCTCAAGTGGGAAGAACCTGTCAAAAAATATAGTCTAGAACTAGTTCCAATCCACTGGACCTGCATTTGCACAATGGGACTCCTTTCATTGCTGATACCAAGTGTAAGCCACTCCCTTCAGCTGATAGGTGGTTAAATCTGCACTCTCGACCGGAGTGACACCCAAAATCCCTGTTACCTTCTAGATGTCGTCAAGAAACTTTTGTGGGTCCTCTTCTGATTTAGACCCATGAAATTATGGAGGGTTTATTCGAGTGAAGTCCAAAATTCTAACTTCAGCAGTGTTAGCCTGATATGGAGCTGGTGCCACAGCTCGCTGATTGATCTGAGTTGTCATGGCCTGGGCAATCACTTGGAATGCAACTCTTAATTTAACATGCGTGACTTGCTCATTCAATGGGTCTGCTGGAGCTGCTTGTGCTGGCTGATTCCTAGCGTTAGCTCTTCTGAGAGGCATTTTCTGAAATGCGAAGAGCATGAATTAGAAGGATATTAAATGGAGTTCATACTCTACAGCACGAGCTAGAAAAAAAAGAAGGGAAATTATTCCTAATGACATCTCATAGCTTCACACCCATGAAGAAGACTTTACTTGACACAGCTTTCGGACACCCTAGAATACTTAAACTTGATGCTCTGAAACCAAGTTTGTCATTCCCTGAGGCTACCCCCTAGACATAACACGGTGCTTAGTGTCACAACTGACCCCAAGCTAACCCATGGCCTGGCATATCTAAACAATTCTGATAAAAACATGCACTATGCGGAAGCTGAAAACAATAGTAAAAATCTGGAAATGGTAAAGAAGCCCAAGCATGTCTTAATGAAAACTCTATATAAGAATATAGATAGTTCTGCAACCCACTCTAACGACTCAATAACTGAATCTAGTCTATATCTGAAGGCCTCTAACTGATATGAGTTGCTGGGATATGCCCCCAGCAAACTCCAACAAGCTAAAAACTAAAATAAATACTGTAAACTAAAGCATGTATATCGTCCTCGATCTATGAGGACTCACCAATGAATCTGCTAAGTGAGGACTGGAAATTGATCTAAGCGTGGTCTGGATGTTGAGCGCCTGAACCTACATCATGAAATGATGTAGCACAAAAGTATGCGTCAGTACTTCAAATGTACTGAGCATGCGGGATAAGGGTGAAGCTGAACAACATAATAATTGCACATGGAAATATATATATTGAAGCATAAACTGAAAACTAAGCAGGATGCAATGACCAAGTGCTAACATGAATATATAATCTGCTGAACTGAATACTACAATAGATACTTAGTACATGGTAAATGCAACATGAATCTGTATGTGAGAGATACTATTAAACGACATACCCCAAGCTAAGATAACTATGGGTCCAACCTATAACCCTGGATGGAAGGGTGTTCATACCTTGCCAGGGGTACAAACAAGTTTGACGTAGATCCACTAACTGATGTCCCTAAGGGACAAATATGTGCAGCCTAACCTAATAGCTGACCCCTCTTTATACCTACGGTGGCGCCGTAGTTCAAGGATTGGGGGACTGCTTCTTAAGGTCTTAGCCTGATTTGACAGCTAAGCCTTTATCCCATCATCCGCTCGGTACTAAGTCTACTCCTAACGAAAAAGTAAGCAATGAAATGCAAGTTGAAACATCGGATAGCTCAAATACTAAAAATTATCTGAGAATGCACATATATGTATATGTATACTGAAACTGATGGCATTGTAATACTAAAACATGATTATCTGAATTGTTTGCCTAGCAAGCATAATTTATGAATACTGAAATTTAGACATACTAGGGTTTCTGAGTTCTGAACATGTACCTATACTAACTCTCCAAGAAACATGAAATAGATATCAATATAAGCAGTAGAATTTGAATTAGAATGATTCCCTAAGATTTTGGAACCCTAGGTCTAAAATTTATAGGGAACTGAGGAACTGGCTGTATCTAGAGACTCAATGGGTGAAAGGAATCCATTGATGAAATTCCACATACCTGGTGGAGAACTGATGGACAAATCCTTTGGATTCTTGGGGCTGAGCTTGAAGAACCATTTGCCTGTTCTTGAGAGAAAACTATCGCCTCTTTTCTCCTATTTTTTTCTAAGTTTGATGATTTTAGGAGAATGGAGGGAATAAGAGTGAAAATCCCTTCAATTACCCCCTAAAACGACTAAGGTTCGGAATTAAAAGGGTAGGGAAAAGACTGGAATGTCCCTAAATTAATTAAAAGAAACTAATGAAATTCGCGACTCAGGTTCCACGGATGGGAACCACGACTCGTGGAAACTTTCACGGCTCGTGGAACCCTGTCGTGGTTCCCAGGAAAGAAATCCTGAGCTACTGGAGTTGGGTTCTACGAATGTGGTCCATGACTCATGAAAATTTCCATGGGTTGTGGATCTCACTAGTGGATCCTGGCTGGCTATTGATTCACGGGTCTGGTTCCACGAAACCATTCCATGACTCGTGGACCATTACATGGGTTGTGGAACCAGTTCATGTTTCTTAGAGGAAATGTCATGCCTCAGGTCTGAGTTCCTTGGTCCGTAGAACCAATTTGTGGTTCTCAGAGAAAATATCAATTCTCTGATCTGATTCCACGGGCATTATCCACGACCCGTGGACACTTCCACGACTCGTGGATCTGACCCATGAATCGGCTGACAGTTGAAATTTTTAATTCCTTCTGTTTTTTTTAGCTGAGTCTAGACTTGGAAGTTCTGGGGTGTTACATAACTCTATGTTTTCTGATTATTAATCTTGTTTACATATTAGGGGGAGTATTAATGGTGAAATTCTTGCATTTACGCCCTAGAAGTATGAACTTGGGGAAGAACCCTATGGGTAGGTGTAAAACCACCTAGAATTGATCCTAGGATATATATTTTGATCTCCTAGCATGATATTGATTGTAATTAACTTGATTAAGTTAATGGGTAACCTTTGATTCCATAAAGGTGAGACCTCTAGTCATAAAAATAGCTAAAAGGGCAAGAACTTGGTTTGAAACCTTTGGTTATTAGTTCTATGAATGTAATGGGTCTAATTAGCGATTAATTAACCCTTGGGGAACACTAGAGACCTCGTTTAATGGGTAGAATTATTGGGTTTGATTTTCAAGACCTAAAATGAAGGATAGATGATTAACTACTCCTATATTATTGTTGTTAATAGACTTCGATCACTCAGAGGTATTGAGAAAAGGTAAGACTGTCGTGAATTAACTTGCGGGTGGTGATTCTTCACTCGAGGTAGGTTATGGTTTGAATTGGAGTTAAAACTCACTTTATTTCATGTTATGTGGTGGAGCTTTATAACTTGTGGTTGATCTTCGGATATGTTTGAATTATATGTGTGTTTTCCTGTTATGCTTGTATAAATAGGCTAGGTGAACATGAATTGTGATAATCGAGCTGAAATAACTAAGTGTGGTAGTGTCCTGTGCACTGAATATATTCGAGGAAAATAGGTCTGAGAGCCTAGATATTTAGATGTTGATGTTGATACAATTGTTATGGATCGGATACCACGCCAGTATAGTACATGGACACCTAGGGTCTGATAAGTGCTTTATACCTGATTTTAACCATATAGATTTTCTTGTAAAAGCATAAATATTATCAGTTTTCCATATTTTTAACTAATATTACATGAATAATTATAGAAGATTGATGTGCAAAGCAAGAAAATACTTCAATAAAAATATGACGAAGAAGAGCGAGCTATGACAGAGAAAATAAATTAAGGTGACAACGAAAAGAAAACACACACAAGACAAGAGAATATTTTGTCATGATAATATACCAAGTTAAGACTTACCTTGGTGAAATCTCAATTCAGAAAGACGAAATCTCTTTACTATTTTCTTTAGCTATTTGATGTAGGAAATTATTTCAGTTCCTATTTTTAATTAAATAGTGAAATTATTCTCCTTGAATACTTCTTCTATTTTTTTATTTAATGGAAAGGAATATTTCCGTTAGTAGTACCAATTCTAGTATGGAGTAATTTTCTTTTGTGTCGAAAACTCACGAATCTTTATATTTTTATATAATAGTAAAATTTCTAAATTTCACGTGCGTGAGCTGAAGCTTTCTATTTTATTTTTATCCAGTTTACAATTAGATGTTACTTAATTTGTTAACATCTATTTATTTTGTACTACATATTAACATATTACTAATTCTGTAATCGAGAGAGGCAGAAGAAGTAATACCATTAATTAGAGTATTGATAGATTGTTAATATTTATTTAGTGACATCTATCTCTTTTATGTTATAATTAATTTTACACTTATTTATAATCGAGAGAGGCAAATAGTGTAATAGTTAGTTATAACAAGTAAGGTAGCCAAAATGGACTTACTAAAATATTGTGTTTTAGCTCAAGCACATATTTTTGGTTATTTAATATTACTATTTTGATAATTAAATTGTATAACCGAAAGGAGTGCATTTAATTATCAAACTTCAGTAATAATATATAAATATAATCGTGAGAGGTATTTATACATTTATGAGAAATAGAAAATGAGGAATTAAAAATTTACTTTATAATAGAAATGTCAAGTGAAGTCAAGTTCCCAACACCTTTTAACAAATTGTGAAAAAATAAAAATATTTTCTCGATTTATAAATGATCACTTATATAATTCACCATCCAACTCTTAGGACCTGTTTGGAAAGACACTATGGGATTTGAATTTAGTGTAATTGGGTGTAATTACATTGTTTAACATGTTTAGTTGACCAGATAATTACTTGGTCAGCAGGTAATTGAGTGTAATTGGTAGGAGGTAATTACACTCTCCAATTCACAGGAGGAAGGTGTGAATTGCTGGAAATTACATGGTGTAATTACAAGCTGGTTACTTTTTACTTTTGTCCTTTTATTTCTATTTTTATTTTTTTTGTTTTAATTTATTTTTTATTTCTATTATTTTAAATTCTTTTTTATTTTTATTATTCTAGTTATTTTAAAAAATATATTTTTATTTTTCATTTCCTTCGCATTTCCCAACCTTTACTTCTTGTGATTCCATGCAATTATTCGTATTATCTATTTTATATTTATTTTTTTCATTTAGCATTAGTTAATATTTTAATTGTTGAATTAAAGTAGAATTCATTGTTGAATAAGGTTAGACTTTGGTTTTCCTTTTCTCTTGAATCATATGTAGGTACGTTGTGTTGAAATTGACATAAGAGTAGTATGTTACCTTTTTTATTTTTAACTTTGAACTTATGTTATATTTTCATGTCTAATTTATTTGTTTTACTAGTATTGACTTGATATTTCAAATTGAAAGTCATTCATTTTTTAGTTAGAATTGATAGATTATCTTTTTGTCAAATATTTTAATAATTTTATGACATTATATTTAAAATATTGATCTTTTTGTCAAACATGCATTTCATGATGTTCTTAAAAATCATGTGCTTTAAGTTTTTATGATTAATTTAATTAAAATATACTAATTTAAAAAATATAAATCAATTATCTATATATATATATATCTTAAATATTTAATTTAATATCATTTATAAATTCCCTTATTTATTTAATCTAAATTTTATAGTTTTTGATAATTAGTTTTTATTTTAAAAATTTAATATAACCATGTGATTACATTGTGCAACCAAACAGTACACTTGTAATTATACTATAATTATATCGTGGTAAACAAACAGGTTATCGTAATTATTATGCTATGTAATTACTTAACTAGTAATTACTACCCTAGTAATTACATCAATTTTAATTACCAGGTGGCTTTCCAAATAAACCCTTAATGATTTTCTCAAATAGTAATTGAAACAAGAAAAGTCTGTAGAATAGATAAACTAATCTCTGTGGGTTCGACATCTTTTTATACTATAATTTGACAGAGTGCGAGTTAAAATTATATATATGCCAGAGACTCATTAAATTTTTGGCGCTGTTGTCGGGGATTGGCAAAAGTCTACTACAAATTAATTATTTTACTACTAATTTGAGTTTTTCTTTTTGTTTGGTCTAGTTGTTTTAATTTTTCAGTTGAAATTTCAGAAAGTGTATGACCCGTTCATCTTCAAGAGAACTAGTCATATATAATCCTAAAATTAAAAAATTCTTACGGATATTACGATAAAAACAGGCCTCACAATCTCAGATTTCTTCACAAAAAGAAATGGAGAACAACGAGCTTGATAATAACAACAATCAAGTTCTACCACATCAAGTGGAAGATTAATTTAATGTGGTAGAACTATGACGTGAGAGGATACTTATGAATTATGCAAGACCAGATCACTTGAAGGAGAATCAAGTGTGAGGAGACCACCAATAACAACAAATAACTTTGAAATCCGTACAGGCTTGATTCAGACTCTCCAAAATTCATGTCAATTTACTGGTGATCCTTGTGAAGATCCTCACACCCACCTAATTGAGTTTCTTGAGTTAGTTAAAACTTGTAAGTACAATGAGATCACAATAGATGCTATCAGGTTGCGACTTTTTCCTTTCTCATGAAAAAGAGAAGCCAAGTCATGATTGTAAAGCTTACCAAGAGGTTCCATTAATCTTAATTGATGATAAAAAATGGTCAAAGATCTAAAGTCCCACTTCCCCATACGTCTCTCTCATTTTTCAAAAGAGACCCAACAAAATTCAAACCCTAGCCCCCTTCATCCTCATCATCTCTTCTTTTCCCCCACCAAAATGGAAAACCTGTGTCATTGTAACATGTACTCCACACAGCCCTAAAGCCGCTCCTCTCTCTGCTAATAGTGGGATTCCCACTCCCTTTCCCACTTTCATCCATTAATTTTCTCCACGCCAATATCTATCCAGACCCGAAAAGATGATACCTCAAAAAATCTCTACACGCCTTAATTTTTTTTCGACGAAAATGCTCAAATTGGCTCTAAGGTCATTTTCAACGTCTGAAAAGATGAAATTTTCACCTGACTTTTCTAATTCTTATCCTTTAATTCGTTTGCCACATGAGTGTCTAACACTCTGTTTGAATGGTTGTTATCCACGATTCATAATATATGATACATTATTATATGCCTTGTACTGTATGTTATGGTATTGTATTGTAATGTAAATACAACTAGTGAAATGGAGATATGTAAATTAGTTTTTTTAAAAAAATTTAAAATGAAGCAAGAAATTAATAATTTTATGCAAACAAATATTGAGTCTGTACATCAAGCATGGGAAAGATTGAGAGCAATATTAAGAAAATGTCCACATCATGGAATTTCAGATTCTGATATTTTGTATATCTTTTATCATGGTCTTAAATCCTTTGCTAGAAATGTAATTGATGCAGCATAGGAGGATCCATAATGAGCAAAACTACTGCAGAAGTCATACAACTACTCAATGAGATTTCAAAAAATGTAGTTCAGTGGCCATCTGACAGAATAATTATCAAGAAAGCAGCAGGAGTCAATCAAGCTGAAGCTTTAAATTCGTTGACACAATAAATTGCAGATCTTACACAAAAATTTGAGGCTTTTCAAGTAAGTTCTTAATCATCTCCTCAACTCGAAAACTGTAATGTTTGTGAAGGCAATCACCCTAATTATGAATGTCAAGCTTCAGTCTAAAATGAAGAACATGTCAATATTATTGGTTATAAAAATAATTATGCATTTGGTAATTTCATGACACAAAAACATCCTAGATTCCAATGGAGTAATCCTAATGGTGCTGAAAACTCTCAAATATTTTTTAATCAAAAGCAGCAGGTACAGGGACCTCCTGGTTTTCAAAATCAAATAAAAGGTCAGCAAAGTTTTTAACAATATCAAAAACAGCCCCAAAGAGCTCATCAACAAAGCCTTGAAGACATGATGTACAAATTCATTAAGGCTACTGATGAGAAGGTTGAGAGCCAATATTCAGCCTTGAAGAACTTGAAAATCTAGGTAAGTCAATTAGCAAACCTTATGTTTGGACAAATTCAAGGTGCTCTACCAAGCAACACTGAGAAAAATCCAAAAGAACATCTCAAAGTCATCTCTCTGCGCTCAAGTAAAGATATTGATGATCCATATGCAAGTAGGCAGGAAAATTCATGAAATATGGAGTATGTAATCAAAGGTGAGAATAAGGAAAAATTCAAGTTTTCAGAGAACAAAAAGATAAAGGAAAAAGGTGCAAGAAAATGAATTGATCACAAATCCTCATTCTGTACCTCTTTCCTTTTCCCAAAAGATGAAAAGAGAAAAACTTAACAAACAATTTTTAAAGTTTCTTGAGATATTAAAACAACTTTACATTAACATACCTTTCACAGATGCTTTGACACAAATACCTTCATACGCTAAACTTCTTAAGGATACTTTGTAAAGTAAAAGAAAATTGGAAGAAGTTTATGTAGTTAAGCTTACAGAAAAATGTAGTGCTATACTTCAAAATAAGCTTCCAAAAAAATTTGGTGATCCAGGAAGTTTTTCAATTTTTTGTACTTTGAGAGCTGGGCATTTTGAAAAAGCATTATGCAATTCAGGTGCTTCAATAAATCCAATGCCTTTTTCAATTTTTAGAAAATTAGAACTTGGTAAAATAAAAGACACCGATGTATCACTTCAATTGGTCGATCAAAGTACTAAAAAACCAAAAGGGATAATTGAAAATGTTCTTGTAAGAGATGATAAATTTGTATTCCCAGCAGATTTTATAGTACTTGAAATGGAAGAAAACACTGAGGTACCATTAATTTTAGGTAGATCATTTCTTGCAATAGGAAGAGCGATTATTGATGTTCATCAAGGACAATTGATACTGCGAGTTGATGAGGAAAGAGTAATTTTTGACATGCAGAAAATAATAAAATTTCCTGAGGATGAGTCATCATCTTCTTGTTTTCATATTGACTTACTAAATGAATTTGCAGATGAATATAAAGATGATTAATTGATTACTGATTCATTAAAAAGATGTTTGTTCAGGTCAGGTACCTCCAATGATGATGATCCCATAATAAAAGAAGAAGTTGAAACACTAGAAAAAAAATTCAGAAAATGAGAACATCACAACAGAAGAAGTTCAATCAAAAATAGAACTCAAAACTCTTCCTGCTCATTTGAAATATGTATTTCTTGAATCTGAATTATGTCCAGTAATCATTTCATCTTCTTTAACTACAGAACATGAAAGTAAATTGATTGGAATATTGAAAGAACACAAGAGAGCTTGAGGGTGGACTATAGACGATATCAAAGGAATAAGTTTAGCTATTTGTATGCATAGGATCCTTATGGAGGATATTTACAAGCCAACAGTCCAACCTTAAAGAAGACTAAATCCAAAAATCCAAAAATTGTCAAAAATAGAATGGTGAAACTTTTAGCAGCATGTATTATTTATCCAATATCTGACAGTCCTTGGGTAAGTCCTGTGCAGGTAGTACCAAAGAAAGGAGGTATGACAGAAGTGAAAAATAAATATAATGAACTCATACCTACCAGAACAATCACAGGATGGAGAGTCCGTATTTATTACAGATGACTTAATGAGGCCACAAGAAAAGATATTGATGATCCATATGCAAGTAGGCAGGAAAATTCATGAAATATGGAGTATGTAATCAAAGGTGAGAATAAGGAAAAATTCAAGTTTTCAAAGAACAAAAAGATAAAGGAAAAAGGTGCAAGAAAATGAATTGATCACAAATCCTCATTCTGTACCTCTTTCCTTTTCCCAAAAGATGAAAAGAGAAAAACTTAACAAACAATTTTTAAAGTTTCTTGAGATATTAAAACAACTTTACATTAACATACCTTTCACAGATGCTTTGACACAAATACCTTCATACGCTAAACTTCTTAAGGATACTTTGTAAAGTAAAAGAAAATTGGAAGAAGTTTATGTAGTTAAGCTTACAGAAAAATGTAGTGCTATACTTCAAAATAAGCTTCCAAAAAAATTTGGTGATCCAGGAAGTTTTTCAATTTTTTGTACTTTGAGAGCTGGGCATTTTGAAAAAGCATTATGCAATTCAGGTGCTTCAATAAATCCAATACCTTTTTCAATTTTTAGAAAATTAGAACTTGGTAAAATAAAAGACACCGATGTATCACTTCAATTGGTCGATCAAAGTACTAAAAAACCAAAAGGGATAATTGAAAATGTTCTTGTAAGAGATGATAAATTTGTATTCCCAGCAGATTTTATAGTACATGAAATGGAAGAAAACACTGAGGTACCATTAATTTTAGATAGATCACTTCTCGCAATAGGAAGAGCGATTATTGATGTTCATCAAGGGAAATTGATACTGCGAGTTGATGAGGAAAGAGTAATTTTTGACATGCAGAAAATAATAAAATTTCCTGAGGATGAGTCATCATCTTCTTGTTTTCATATTGACTTACTAAATGAATTTGCAGATGATTATAAAGATGATTAATTGATTACTGATTCATTAAAAAGATGTTTGTTCAGGTCAGGTACCTCCAATGATGATGATCCCATAATAAAAGAAGAAGTTGAAACACTAGAAAAAAAATTCAGAAAATGAGAACGCCACAACAGAAGAAGTTCAATCAAAAATAGAACTCAAAACTCTTCCTGCTCATTTGAAATATGTTTTTCTTGAATCTGAATTATGTCCAGTAATCATTTCATCTTCTTTAACTACAGAACATGAAAGTAAATTGATTGGAGTATTGAAAGAACACAAGAGAGCTTGAGGGTGGACTATAGACGATATCAAAGGAATACGTTTAACTATTTGTATGCATAGGATCCTTATGGAGGATAATTACAAGCCAAAAGTCCAACCTTAAAGAAGACTAAATCAAAAAATCCAAAAATTGTCAAAAATAGAATGGTGAAACTTTTAGCAGCATGTATTATTTATCCAATATCTGACAGTCCTTTGGTAAGTCCTGTGCAGGTAGTACCAAAGAAAGGAGGTATGACAGATGTGAAAAATAAATATAATGAACTCATACCTACAAGAACAATCACAGGATGGAGAGTCCGTATTGATTACAGATGACTTAATGAGGCCACAAGAAATGATCATTTTCCTTTGCCCTTTATTAATCAAATGCTTGGGAGAATTGTAGGTCATGATTTTTACTGTTTTCTTAACGTATATTCTAGAAATAATCAGATATCACTTGCTACAGAAGATCAGGATAAAATCATATTTACATGTTGTCACGACCCATGCCATCGTGAGTGGCACCCACCCAACCCCCGGATGAGCGAACCAATAAAGTTCAACCCTTAGCCTAGACTAACAGCCTAAAACCAGCAAAAAACAAAATAAACTAGCAATTAAATAAGCAAAGAACTATACCAATAATAATCCTGCGGAAAATCCCCCTAGAAACTGAAAGTCGCAGTACCAAACAATTCTACCAACATCTAGAGTACGGGGATGCAACCCCAAAAGGAAAATATGGAAGTAGTTTTAAGACCGAAACAAGTGGGCAAAAACTCTAAAGATAGATCCAAGGTATCCTGATCGAGCAACTCACCCTTGAAGTTTGAAATCGCTAGTACAATAGATGAGGTCGTGTCTCAGCCGCCGGAAGATTTCCTGTACTCACCAAAAGAAAAGCAAATGCAGTATCAGTACACCACCACTGTGTACTGGTAGGATCATCAGCCAGTTTCCAAATAAATAGTGTATAAGCAGTACAACAATATGAAGTAAATAGTACGGAAGACATGCAATAATATTAACAGGCACACCTAGACTACAAGTCTCTACTTAGCTTGTTCCCGCATGAACTCCACTTCTTATACTCTAAACCACCATCACATGAACATAACCCATACCTTCCCGTCTAGCCCGGACCCACCCTGGGATCCCCTCTAAACAACACCTAAGTGTCAATGAATAACCAGGCATAATCGAAGACCGACTCAACGATATAACATAATTTCCCGATTACTAAAGGACCACCAAATAAGTAACACATTTCAATAAACAACCCGGTCCACTCATGGAACCAATATCAGTCAATGCAACACAACAATATAAATGCAATGATGCAATAAAATAAACCCATACCAAGCGTGGTACCCGAGCCAACCATTAGTATTCTCATACCAGGAATGGTACCCGAGCCAACCGTTAGTATTCCCGTACCAGGCGTGGTACCCGATCCAACCATTAGTATTCCCATACCAGGCGTGGTACCCGAGCCAACCGAATGTCACATAAATCATAGTCACAACAATGAACAATCAACACTTGTAAACCATCAAGCAAAACACCTAGTTCATTTCACAAGACTGAAAAACATGATTTTGGACATTCATAAACCATTCCCTAAGCCACCCATGATCATTCCACCCTTTTTCCGGGCTTTCCCATCGTTAATTTCCCAAGTTCTATCATTTTTATGGGTAAAAATAGAGAATTTAACAACCTATGATCATAATATCTTACTTTTAACAATACCCAAGAACATTCAAGCTTGGAATCCCCTTCCTTCCCCGGATTCTACCATTCCTAGGTTATTTCAACCTTCCCCCAAGTTCCCTCCTAGCAATTCTACCGCACAGGAAAAGTAGTACGAAGATTGGGGAGTAGAAACCTTACCTTAGGGAAGAAAATCAAAGGAAAACGGAAGAAAATCGCCTGGAATCACCTAGCCCTTCTCCCAAAACAAAATTGTGAAAACTCAATGTTTTGGGGAATGTTTCTGCATTAAAATCCCGTTGGCCCACTATAGAGGTCCCTGCTCTGCTATAGCAGTCCCGCTATAGTGGAGGACTTCCGCTATAGCGGTCTTAAGCAACATTGACCGTCTTGACCACCGCTATAATAGTATTTTCCACCGCTATAGCGGAGGTCGCTACGGTGGACCGTTGCGCTCATCACGGATAGAATGTCAAGAAATCTCTCAGATTTGGCCACTTTTACAACACAGTTGCTTCCGCCGATGACCCGAAATAATCCATTCACGTCAAACGCAATTCCGGGAGTTTTACTTAGGCAAATTCGATTTCGAAAAGTCCCCCAGACTCCTTTATGTCTTGGATACATGGGAAACTAGCTCAAACCAAGACACCTAACCCAATTCTTACCCAGATTTCCCTAGACTCCACCTCGCTCTAAAATTAGCCGATGCTAGCCTAGCCCAGAATTTCAAACTCCCAAACCCAGATTTTTCTAACTCTAAAACTTGGCACGATTGGACTACCCATAACGATAGACTCGGTCGTTACACATGCCCTCAAGGTATATATGCTTACCAAAAAATATTATTTGGACTATGCAATGCTACCGCTATATTTCATCATTGCATGTCAGTAACTTTCTGTAACGACCAGATTCGTTGTTAATTCACAAACCACGACATCATGAAATTTCAAAAATGAATCAAAATATTTTTGGTATTAAGTGGGGTGACGTGATGGAAAATTTCAAATATTTGGAAATCATTTGGACTGATGTCACTCTGCTAAATCGGTATTTTATCTGCTATAGCAGAACCGCTATGGCTGAAGGCCATCCGTTATAGTGGAATGATGGGAGGCAGTAGCCTCACAACATGATTTTAATAAAAGATTTCTCCTCCTTAGTTGGAAAACATATGAGGGTTTCTCCAAAAGCCCCCATATGCTTCTCTAAGACTTGGGAACCATGAGGAGGAGGGATTATGGCTGAAGGGATGCAAAAAAGTGAATTCCAGAACCATCATTCAGCTGGGAACTCCTTCACGAAGCTAGAAACACATTCTTGCAGCGGCTTGGCATCCAGGTAGGCTAGATTTTCACTTGAGTAGATAGACCTGTTTATATTTGTACTATTGTATAGTTGAAAAGGAGAATCCATGATTAGGCCTCCGGGCATGGAGTTAGGTAGATTCGATATTGGTTATGTGTGAACTAGAAATTGGTTGGTTGAGATTGTGAGTTGCTAGTATGTAATTGTTGGCTGTACATGTTGTCTTGATATAGGAAAATGATAGGATTTCAGGGACTAGGATATCGAGAAGGTTTGGGAAACCAAAAAATGCTTGGGGTAACTAAATGGGTAATGAAAAATGGGGAAATTCCTAGATAAGGTTTTGGGCGTATAAGTAGAACAATAAGGAGTGACTAAATCATCGAGGTTGAGGGGTGTATTCCCATATTGTAACTAACTTCAGAAAGGTTCGAAATCAAGGTAGTTACTATGATGTGTTAATATAGGGGAGGGGCAGAATTTAGTCTTCGGGCAGATAGGAATTGAGTTTACGTACCCGGGGTCAAGGTAGGTGATGGTTATTGATTTCTGTATGCATTGTGTGTTTGTGCACTCATGTCTAAGTAATTGTGTGGTATGCATTGCTTAGGTAATGGTTTATGAATGTCCAAAATCATGTTTTTCAGTCTTGTGAAATGAACTAGGTGTTTTGCTTGATGGTTTACAAGTGTTGATTATTCATTGTTGTGACTATGATTTATGTGACATTCGGTTGGTTCGGGTACCATGCCTGGTACGGGATATACTAATGGTTGGCTCAGGTACCATGCCTGGTACGGGATATACTAACGGTCGGCTTGGGTACCACGCCTAGTATGTGATATACTAACGGTTGGCTCGCTTGGTACGGGTTTACTTTATTGTACTATTGCATCTTTACTAATGGTTCCCTGAGTGGAGCGGGTTGTGCTTTCGGTCCTTGAGAGGTTGGGTTGTTACATTGATCTATGAGTTGGTCTTGGTGTAGACCGAGTTGTATGTTTGATACTTAGGTGTTGTCTAGAGAGGATCCAGGGTGGGTCTGGAATATGTAACGTGGTATAACTGTGGTGTATTATGGATTTTTGATCATAGTTGTGAAAGTGGATTGCATATGGTTGATAAACTAGGGGAATGACTGAGAGTTTTTCATTGTGTGACTAGCTGGTGTTATCCTGTGGGGGGTTGTCTAGGGGTCCGAATACTTGTGAGTAGAGCTATGAGTGTAGTGGGCTTGGATTGACAGGGAATAGGTTGTTTCTGGATGCATAGTCATGAGGAGGGGGGGTTGACTAGGATATCAGAGAGGTAGTCCGGGTTGGATTTAGTGGTTGGGTTAAGGCTAAAGTGACTTGGGAAGTCTAAGTCAGTGTGACTTGGGAAGTCTAAGATTAGGGTGACCTAGGACATCTAAGCTAAGCGTGACTCAGAAGTTTGAGAGGGAGGGAGTTGGCAGCGGGAGGAACAGAAGGGTGGTTATAAGGGGTGTGAGTAGACGATCGGTTGAGATCGAGTTGGGAAATGGTAAATGGTGTAGGATAGTGCTATATTGTTATTTTCATGTTTTCCCTGTATTCCTATATGTTGGTATGTGTGGATTTGGGTCGACCGATGATGCCTACCAGTACGTGTGGTTGTATTGACTCTACTCTTGCTATGCATTTTTAGTATAGTCTGGTTGCTGGGTTGGTGATGTTTCATATGTACATGATGATGGTGATCTGCAACAGATTCTTTCCTTCGATTCCATGATGGAAGTTGTGTCTCATTTACATATCTTTATATAAATGCTGTAGTAGCTCTTGTACCTATTTTAGACTAGGTCCTAGGGAGGGTGCTTTTAAGTCGCAAATCGGCCTTATTGTATTCTTCATAAATAAGCTTCTTCTAAATAAAAGATTTAAAGGTTTCATGGTTATATTTGAGTTTTTGCATTTACCTATTGGATGGGTGGTAAGGGTTCGTCTTTCCAGGTGCATAGAGTAGGCGCCTGCACGGCTCGATAGGTTGGGTCATGACAGATGGTATCAGAGCCTAGGTTATCAGTCTCCCAGTACACGTGGAAAATGTCAAATAGAGTCCTACGGATTGGTGTGTTGACGTCAACATCTAATCTTTGGGAAGTTATGAAACATTCTAGGAAACATCTCTCTTCTTTCATTCCTTTCGTGTGGTTTGTCACTTGCTTGTATGGGTTGAGTCCAATTGGTATCTCTCAATTTCAATTGGTATCTCAACAAGGAAAAAGGATGTCGGTTGACTCCGGTTGAGATGACACAGGCAAGGGAAATTGGAACCGGGAAGGTTTCAATGGGTATCTGGCCTGAGAGGGTGTGGTAAAGCATGGGTGACAAACTAATAGTCATCCATGGGATGAAAAGAGAATGTTATATGTCACTTGATTATTTTAACATTGTGTGTTGTAGTGTTGTGGCCTGAAGTGGAAATGTTGTGTATTACTGTGTTTGTAGGACCTACTTGAATTGTGTATCCGCCCTAATCCTCAACTAGTGGTAGCCGAACCTCAAATCTATCTTCGAAAACACAGCTGAACATTGAAGCTGATCAAACAATCCATCTATGCATGACATTGGATACCTATTCTTCACAGTCACCTTATTAAGCTTTCGATAATCAATACACATCTGCGTCGACCCGTCTTTCTTCTTCACAAACATTACTGGAGCACCTCAAGACGATACATTTGGCCTAATGAAAACCTTAGCTAACAAGTCCTGGAGCTGCTCCTTAAGCTCGATCAACTCAGATGGAGCTATACGGTAAGAAGAAATAGAAATGGGCCTGGTACCCGGCTCAAACTCAATAGTGAAATCAATATCTCTCTCAAGTGGAAGGCCTGGCAGATTGGTAGGGAACACATCTAGGAAATCTCTAATCACAGGAACTGACTCAGGCGAAGAAGGGTCGGCATTAGCATCTCAGACATATGCTAGATAAGCTAAACACTCATGAGAAATCAACTTCCTAGCTCAAAGACAAGAGATGATCCTAGACGTTGCGCGGCTGACAGAATCCTGCCACACAATCGGGGATATACCAGGCATGACTATGGTAACGGTCTTGGCATAACAATCTAAAATCGCTCGATGAGGGGATAACAAGTCCATGCCCAGAATCACATCAAAGTATAACATATAAAGAATCATTAAATCACTCCAAGTCTCCAAATCACCAACAGAAATCATACAGGATCTCACAATCTGATCCACTACTAAAGAATCTCCTACTGGGGTCAAAAAAGATACAAGCACAGATAACAGCTCACTAGCCAACCCTAAACAAGGCATAAAGTAGGCAGATACATATGAGCAAATAGATCCAGGATCAAATAAATCCAAAGCTAACTAGCGGCATACATAAATCGTACTTGTGATCATAATATCCGAGGCCTCTGCCTTCGGTCTCCCAAGGACTGCATAAAACTAATAATGACCACTACTTGACCGACCGCCATACCTACAACCTATCCTGCCACACACGGCACCACCTCTACCTTGACCACCACCTCCTCTAGCTGATAGTTGTACTGCATGAATAGGCTGAGCCAGCTGAGCAGCTGGCTAAACTGTACCCTGTTGGGGGTAATCTCTAGCATAGTACTTAATAACTCCATACTCATAACAAGGCCGTGATGGCCTACCCTTCCTAGATGAACTAGCTGCATCGGTGTTTCCACCATGGCCTGATGCCTCAGAAACTGTACGTCTCAGAGTCTGACCACCGTAACCCTGTTGGCTACTCTGACCCTTCTCAAACTGAGAACTACCAGAAGCCTGAAGTGAAGCCTGAACTGGTTCACTAGATTGACCCTGGTTCGTCTGTGGCTGATAACCTCGACCCTACTAGCCTGAACCTCTACCACTGTAACGAGAACCATTGTAGCTGCCTTGATATCGAGTCCTCTGATCTCTGGCCCCCAGATCATGGCGGTGCATATCCTTCATAGTATGAGCATGATAAGCTATAGCCTGGAAGGATTGACCGCTAGCAACAAGTACCTCGGCTGTCTGTCTGAACTTTAATCTCAACCCTCAAACAAATCTACAATTTCTGTCAGGATCGGTAGGGATAATCATAGCCCCAAATAGACTAAGCTGGTGGAAGCGAGTCTCATACTAAAATATGATCATAGAACCCTGCAATATAAGTCTAGTGAACTGCTCCCTATGATGCTCTCTATCACTCTAAGGCAAGAACTTGGCCATAAAGGCCTCATAGAACTCTGACCAAGGAAATGGAGGAGACGAAGATGGTCTACAAGCAACTTGGGCCCTCCACCATAACTTAGCTCGGCCCTCCAGCTGATAAATAGTGTATCCAACACTGTGAGTCTCTAATAAACCCAAATGGTGTAGCATCTTCTCATAAGTAGAGATAAAATCATATGGATCCTTACCAGGTGTACTAGCAAACCTAGGTGGACCCAATCTCAGAAATCTACCCAACGCCTTCTGCTCCATCTCTGTCATAACTGGGCGAGGAGCAAGAGGCTGTGCAGTAGATGGTATCGAAATAACCATGACAATGGGGAGCTACAGTAGCAGGCTGTGCTCCTAAACTCTGTACACCCAATGCTGCCCCCTTAGTGGATGTCTATGCCACATTTGAAGGCTGTCCCTCTATCATACCCAATAAATGAAGAAGTAAACCCTGAATATCTGAAGAAGAAGATGGGGTTGAAACTGGCATAGAAACGGATGCTAGAACTAGTGGTACCTGGTCTATCCCCTGGTCCACAGGCTGCTGCTCTAGAACAATCTCGGGCTCATACTCAGGCTAAACCTCGATCCTAAGAGCTCTAACTTGTGCCGCTGCTTGGGCACATCCCTTAGCCTTACCTCTACGACCTCCCCGAACCCTAGCTAGAGTCAGAGGTGCTGGAGTCGAAGGCTCTCCCTCGCCTAATATAGATGTTCTTGTATGAACCATCTATGGGAGAATGAACTAGAATAAGTGAGATTTTAGGAAACCATCAAGGATAAGACACACGATAAAGAATCAAGAAGAGGGTCATATTTCCTAAGATGCCACTGTAGCCTCCCAAAAATTGAGTACAGACGTCTCCGCCCTTATCCACAGGACTCTATTAGACATTGGCTCTTATACCGATTACACCAGTGAACCTAGGCTCTGATACCAAGCTGTCACAACTCGATTTATCAGTTATGATGTCACCTATAACCCCCTTTTAGGCGTACCAATTCCTATAGCCTAGAATGGTTAGTAATAGGCTACTATCTAACAAGCATGCAGAGGAATAATATAAATAGGGGAAGCAAAGGAAATAAAGAGAAGAAATAAGCAACATGAATATATATATAAATGGAAGCTAAACCAAACCCACGACCTGGTATCGTATTATTAAAGCCGGTACTAAATATACAGAGTACAAAGGATCCAAAAGAATATATACACATATGTCTCTGAATAGAAAACATAATACAAGATACAAAAGATGAGCGAAAAGCTAATCCCCAGTCATCAAGAGCTCATCCTCAGCCTCATATAGTCCAATAATTAGCCCGCATGAGTCTCCTGATGGCCCACACTAGGATCTATACCAAGAAGATGTAGAGTATATTATGAGCACCAATTTCTAAGCAATGGGTATGCAGTAGGCATCATAGGTCGACTAAGCGCATATAAGATATAAGAGCAATAATATAGTAGAAAAAAATAAGTAGTCATAGAAACAACGAATAGGTACACGAAAGCTAGCACAGAAGAATACAAGAAGAAAATAACATACTTGGATAGCTACTAGAAATATATATCTCGCAGGCACATGTGAAGGAAATAAAGTACGCACCTGGGGTCCTTGCGATAACAATACAAATAAAGAGAGTTTAAGAAGAAGGCAGTATACCGGTAACCTCAAGAAAAGGGATAGAAGGAAGCAAGTAAACGAATTCATGCTTGAAACCCAATTCTAACCACTAAATCATGCCAATAATACACTTTCAGAGTAGGAAGTGAACCAGAAGCATATACTATACAAATCCCACATGTGAAACCTCGAATAAGAACCCAAATATAGCCATAATCATGAAAGGAAATGCGATAGAATAATAATAAGTCTAACTATAGTCCCAAGGGGCACCCATACACCCAAGGAACACATACAAGTGAAAACAAACCCTCCAGTATCCCATACAACTGGAGCATACACTCAGAAAATAGCAGACAAGGGTGAAACCTCACGCAAATGAATGATATAATGCAATAGGACAACCGGGTGGAATAGTAACCTTGTATGTACTTACTCCGGCACCTATGGGCCTAGCCGGTAGGATCCATGGAAGTACACAACCCATATACCTCAACTACACCATATACCCCACCCCCGACACACTCAACACGTATCTTCTGGTCTGGATTGGCAAGGTCTATGGAGGTCCTCGACCACATACTAAATCTCATGTCTGAATATAATAGTCTGGAGTGTGTCCGGACCCAAACTAGTGACCAAATCTTGAAATGCATGCCTGGAGTCTATCCAGGTCTAAATCAGTGAATTAAGTCTTAAAATCCCCCAAAAAGGTGCCCGGGCGTAACCGGGTCTAAAACAGTAGTAATATAAGTCTGATGCTCGGCCCGTCTAAGTCTAGTATCATTTCAACCCAATAGTAAAGCATGTCTAGCACCACAGCTCAGTCGGGTCTAGTATAAGTGTGAAAACTACGATAAAATCATCTTTTAACTCTTACCCTAAGGAGATCCATGAAAATCAGTTCCAAACCTTTTATAACCATTTTTACCAAAAATGGGCCCTCAGTGCCATGCAAGTTTAGAAATCCATTTAAAGTAGGCCCGATGCCAAAACTATAGTAAAACATGTAGAAAATATCTTTATATGCATGATAATGGCATGCCCAAGCACAAATAGTAGCCTAACGGCTCACAATCAACCTATCGACCCTGCACAAGCTCCAAAATTGCTCTACAACACAGATAGCCAGCTCTACAAACTAATGTCGATGTCCGTGACTCGTGGACATTCCCAAATAACCCACCATATATGGTCCAGAGTAAAATACAAGGCCACACAGGATCACAAGGATGATACTATCAACTACAACAAATACTACAATCATCGAAGCGAAAATAAGACGGACATAAAGAAACAGACAAGGTCTTGGGTACCAAGCTAATAAACCCAACCTAAGAATGCTATTTAGTACAATTTTAGCCTATATACACAAAGTCTAGAAGAGTTAAATCATAACCTACCTATCGTTCGATGACAAGATGCTAGAACAATGATGTCTAAGCCCGAACTGTTCTGGGAAGCTCCGAAGAGTAGTCAAACTATCATAAACATAAACTACGCATTAAAATGAAGCTAGGATACCCAAATTGCTATAATTATAGCTGGGTCAAATTTGGGTCACCGGCGGGCCCTGTATTTCAAAGCCGAAAATGAAAGAGTGCATGATGATCACAACGATCCTATGCGTGCATGCTCAAAAAAATTAGAGGAATTGGACTAGAAAATGGGGCTAAAACAACCCACCCAATAAGAGAATTCAAATAGGGAATTACAAGGGATTTTATTGAAAATTAATAAGGAATTTACCGGATTAAGGATGGGAGAACAACCATGAATCGATGATAAGCTTCCTCCAAGAAATTAGAATGAGCAGAGGTGAAGAAAAATGGAGGTTAGAGATTGTTTTAATGGAGAAACGGAGTTGGGTTTGAAATGAATTGAAAAAAAGAAGATGGCCAACTTAAAGCCTGCCAGTGCTACCTCTGTGCACGAGGCAGGGCACTGCGTAGGTAGCCCATGCGCATGCGCCCGGGCACAGGCATATGTGTAGTCCAGGCGCTACCCAGTGTGCACGCGGCCCAGGCGACGTGTAAGTGGAGGCTAGCAGCAAAGGGGCTGGCTGGCATGTTGTTGTGCAAACGCGGCGGTGCCCATGCGTGGGCATAGGCCTCCTGGTGCCATAACAACAACCAGCGTACAACACCAATGCCAACATAGAATTTTTCTCCGATGGACCCTCGGTAACACATTTGAGGTGCCGCAAACACAAATGAGCCGAGCTATTTGGCTTAAAATGGCATTCTAAACTCAACAGAATCATTAAAAATTCCAATAGAGATCGATTTAATTAAAAGTGGGCCTCACGCCCAAAAACTAACTTTAGGCAAACTTTTCCAAAATGGAAAACCAAGGCTTTAAATGTGTTCGAAAGCCTGGGGACCCGAACCAAAAGTCCCTCTACCCCAAAGTTGACATTTTGTAGCCAACATCACTGTTAGAATTTCCATCCGAGACTGTCTTCTCCGAAGGTTGACAAAAGTCAAACTTCCAAGTTCAACTGACTAAAAAACACAAAACGCAAGACAAAACTATAAGACCCCGACAAAGGGTCCATCTAGACCAATATCCATGCTCCAAAGCTAACAAAACTGTAAGAATTCAATTCCAAGTGCGTTTACCAAGAATATTGACCAAAGTCATTGATATCCTATGTTAAGGCTCTAAAACTGGGAAACAACCATAAATACCAAATGAACGGCCAGGGCACCAAACCATCGATCCCAACAAGCCATAAATGACTTTGGGTCGCTACAGGCAAGCTCTAACAGTACAAAGAAAGCATAAATACGGGAATGACCAGAAGGGTCATTACATTAGACCATTCAAATTATATGCTCCTATGATGGAACATGTTGGATTCAAAGAAGTGGTTTGTAGAGTGTGGCTGCAAGAGTAGCATGGTAGTGCAATGGACAACATATGGCACAAGCTAAAGCTGGTAAAGGTGAGGCTGAAAGAACTAAACTTCTATATGGCTACATACAGTTAGACGCTAACCCTATCTAGGCAACACCTTGAGCAGGTACAAGCTACTATAGTGCACAATCCATTATGTCAAAACCTATTTGATAAGGAGAAGCAATTAATCACTGAGATAGTGCCTTACTTTATTATTGTGAATGATATTTGGGATCAGAGTGGCACACCTGCTTATCATACATTTAATTTCATATGGACTAGTGTGCATACCTGCACAATAATTTATGGACCAGAGTGCACGCCTGCATAATATTATATGGATCAAAGTGATGCCTGCATAATATTATATGCATCAGAGTGCATATCTGCACAATATTATGTGGATCGGTGTGCACGCCTACACAATATTAAATGGATTGTAGAGCATGCCTGCATAATATATTTGGATCGAAGTTCACCGCTACATAGTGCATACATAGCATATGCATTGCATTCATTCATACATTTCCTTTTATTCAGGTTGTATTGTGCTGATATTATCTTATGAAGTGTGATGTGATAATGTGATGCCTCAATCTACTTTGACTATTTTGGATTGGTACTTGTATTGAAAGTTATGCCTATACGTGTATTGTTGTGGTGATTGTTTATTTTTTAGCCTAGGTATGGATTTTCTATTTGCAGGTGCGTGTAGGTTTTAGTAAATTATCATGACCTAAACTGCCGCGAGTGGCACCCATACTAAACCCTCGACGGGAGAACCAAATATCCAAGCCAACACTTAACAAAATTAAGCAGCTAAAACCAGTTTGCATTAATTGAAGCCAATATTCTTAACCAAAATAGTTAATATGAAACTTGCCGAAATAATCTCCTTAGAATCTGAAAGTCGTGTACCAAACCATGTAACATAGTCTAAAATACGGGGGTGCAATCCCAATATAAAATGAGTCTAAGTCCGAGCAATAGACTAAAAGAGTAGATGAATCCATGATAGCCCAAAAGAAGTAGCTCATCCTTAGATTTATGAAACGCCTGTGTCACAACAAAGGTTGCGCAATAGCCGCCGGAATATGCCCTGTACTCAACAAAAGAAGACCAAGTGCAGTATTAGTACACAAAAATAATAGTGTACTGGTAGGATCATTGGCCAACTCCAATTATACAAAATATGAACACATAACTAATACTTAGTAAAACCATACAAAACATGCATAACCTAAGTCATTGAATATAAACAAGACTCTCAGTCATCAACCTAACTTAACAACCATATGAGACATGTACAAAATCATAACAACAACAATATAAGCGACTCCACACTCGTTCAGGTAACCCGAACCACCCAAGGATCCCTAAGACATCATCTACAGTGATTAACATGCAATCCTGGTCTACACAAAAACAATCCCAGCTTTTAAACACAATAACCCGACCACTCATGAACCAATTTGCAGTAATTACATCTCAAGAAATAAACCTGGTTCAATCATGGAAACAATATATAGAAACACAACCAAACATGTACCAGGTGCGGTACCCGAGCCAATAATAATAGAACTTGTACCAGGCATAGTACCCAAGCCAACCATTAGATATCTCATACCAGGCGTGGTACCCGAGCCAACCAATGAATTGTACCAGATGTGGTACCCAAGCCAACCAATGAATTGTACCAAGTGTGGTACCAGAGCCAACCAAATGTCACAGACATCACAATAATCACAACCACAATGAAAACAATCCACACTTGTAAAACCAACAAGTATTTAAGACAGTTCATTGCATAAGATTGGCAACCAGATATCATTAACATTTATTACCTTATTCCCTAAAATATGTAATGTACATGCAATACTAATGTAATAGTTAACATGCACACCTAATGTAAATGGAAAACATTTCAACCATCACCTACCTTCAATCAAGCCCGTATGCTCTATTGGATTAGAGATTTCCCATTTCTTGAAGTTCTAGCTTGTTCTTGGTCTAAAAACAAATACATAACACAAAAATCAACCCAAATGGCATAAATATTCCCATATTACATCTTAATCCCAAACCCTAGGCCAAACTCATGATCATTCTACCCAACCTAGGGCCTTTTCACCAATAATTTGCCTCGAACTACCAATTTTGTGGTTATACTAGCAAATTACGATAAACTAATCATGAATAAATAGTTTTTAATCAAAATCCAAGGTATCTACACCTAACAATCCTTGTTACACCAGATTTTCCACTTTAAGTCAAGCCAAACCCTCCCCCAGTCCTGTAATTATCGATTCAAAGGTATAGAAATGGAAGTACTAAATTAGGGGAACAAATTACTTACCTTTACAAAGAATCTTGGTGGAAAATCAGTAGAAATTGCCCCTATTCGCCTCTACCCTTCCCAAAAACATTCTTGAGCAATTCTAAATGTTTTTGGGGAAGTTTCTGCATTTACAATGACTTATCCCGCTATAGTGGCCCGCCATAGAGGTAGTGACCCACTATAACGAGGTTGACTGCCCTTGACTCCCTCTATAGATAGAATTTCTCCGCTATAACAATGGCTCATTTCTTTCTCTTCCCTTCTCTTCCCCTGGGTTAACAAAATTTTCTTATCCGGTCTTCTGTTTTTGCAGACCAATAATAAGAGTCATTTCCTTTTGATTAGGGATTCAAATAGGTAACTTGGAACACCAGTAAAACTCAATTCCAAGTGACGACTCTAAAAAATAAATAAAATAATCCCTATTCAATATTGTCACTTAAATTGAAAAAACCCTTCCATCGCTCCCATTAATCTAGAAAAGGGGTTTGACAGCGATAGATGCAAAATCCTTGAAAAACCTGCGATAGTAGCCTGCAAGCTCCACAAAACTGCTAACCTCAATCACAGAGCTAGGCCGGACCCAATACATAACTTTCTCAATCTTTTGGGGATCCACCATCACCCCCTTTTCTGACACCACATGCCCTAAGAAAGCGACTGAAGTCAACCAAAATTCACATTTGAAAAACTTGGCATATAATTTCTGGTGCTTCAAGATGTCCAAAACAATACGAAGATGCTCAACATGCTCCTCCCTACTCTTTGGATTAATTCAAAATGTTATCAATAAAGATAATGACGAACGAATCCAGATATGATTTGAATACCCCATCCATCAAACTCATGAATGCTGCTGGCGCATTGTTCAGCCTAAACGACATCACTAGGAACTCGTAATGCCCATATCGAGTCTGAAATACTCTCTTAAGGACGTTGATATAACGTAGAAGTACGTCACTTTTGATGCTTAATACTTAGGATTATCGCAAGTTCTTTAGCATTTTGTTGGTAGATTTGATGTTTTTTGTTTAGTGTGAAGGAAAATAGATCCTAGAGCAAAATACTAAAAATTGCGCTAAAAAGGGAAGGCTACAAAAATGATGGATCACTTGATAGTCCGTGGTTCTGGACCATGGATACGTCTTATTGACTGGTACACCAAGGTTAAGAAACTATGCAAGTCTGGAAGAATAGCACGAGTCTGTCTATGAGTCATGGTTTTAAACAACGATCCGTCCTTTCTACTCGTAGATCAGAGGTACTGTAGAGGTGCAAAAGCAAGAGTAGGAAGCACGACTCATAGTACGAACCGTACTCCCAAAGTATGACCCATCCTATTGGAATCTAGTCACTGATCAGAGAAGGCAGAAGAAGGGACCAACAAATAATGAGTCAAGAGACGAACCGTCATTCAGAAGTACGACTCGTGGTTCTACCCATAGTTTCTCATGACAGAAGATGTTGACCAACAAGGACCACAGTTAACCTTAGCAAACTATGATCCGTCATTCCAAATGATGGGTCATCATCCAACTCGTGTTCCCTGCTGAGTTCATTTTCCTAGTTTTGTTAGGACATGATTTCCATTATGTATAAATACTTTTCCTAGGTTTTATTTTACGTTTTATGCTCGATTTTGGTAGGAAACACATTCGAAATATTGTGATCTTGGTTTATTATTTGTTTTAAGAGTTATACACATTCATAGTGCATTGTTCTTACTTCCATCTTTATCTATTCAAGTTCATGGATTTCTTTACTTCTTATTGTAAGTATATGATCATGAATGCACCAATAACTTCTGATTGTTTACTTATGCACATGAGTAGATAAATCCACAACTAGGCTTGTGGGAACCATGAAGGATTAACGAAGTGGGTAAAGTACTTGGGTATTCTAGGATGGTGTTTATGCATGTATTGTTCTTTCCTTTTTTTTGATTGCTTTTTAATGGTGGCCAACATTAGAACTCGGCTTATCCTTACTTGCCGGACCAAGGAGGTAACAAATGGGAAAAGGGTTGTTTAAAAACGGAGATTTGAGGCTACCAACCCTCTTCTAATAGCTTGACCTTATCCAGGAATAGCTAATTTGGGATCCAGGGTAAGGGTTAGTACAACATACACCATGGCCGGACCAAAGTGTGTCGTGAAATTTATGTATTTTCTGGACCAAGGATTTAGGTGAACCTAACTTACCGATTCTGCATGCTAAGCACCAATCTAGTTTACTAAGTACAAACGCCTTACTAAGTTATGATCTCATGGGGAACACTACCCTAGTCGCTTCTATCATTGATTACAACTCTTAAAACTATCACGTATTACTTGTTTACATTCTAGTTACAATTATTACTTGTCACTTAAAACCCCCCTTCGTAGGGAAATAAATGGCTAACAGTGCAAGTAAACACTAATCAACCATAGTCCTACCATATTCTTTGTGTCATCGACCCCAACCTTCGTTGGGTTCTACATTTGAACAGCGATCACTTACATATCTAAAAGGAGGTGTAATTTTAGCGTGTCAAATTTTGACATCATTTCCGGGGAATACGGTTTAAGACTAAGAGAAAATGTGTTTATTTCACTATTAGTCCTTATTTCCTGATTTTAGTTTTTTTGTTATTTTTGTTTTGTTACGCAGGTTGCATACTTGTGCATGCCTAGCCCAAGGAGACAAGGCAATACCTTGATCCCATACGATCTTGAGCTCTCTAGGACCTTGAGACACATGGCTAAAGAGGGAGAGCATGAGACACCAAAACATATCACAGCTCGGTTATTGGATGAAGCTGAACAGAGAAAAAAGGAAGGAGAAGATGCCCTTGCTGCTGAAGATGCTCAAATTGCAGCTGACCTAGCAGCCTGAAATGCAATAGTGGAGCAAGCAATAAAAGCTGCGAGAGATGAGGCAGTAACTAGATTAAATTTTCCACAGAATCAGGACCGACATCCACGGCAGCCGAGGCATGCTCCTCGGTAGTATGATGATGATGAGAAGGATGTGGAGGAACTGAGCATTACTGGACTGATAGTGTTGCCATCACTGACTGATGGAACAAAGTTTGACATCACCAGTACCATAATCCAGTTACTAAACATGAGGGAGATATATGCTGGAAAACCTATGGAAGATGCAAATCTACATGTGAAAAACTTTACTCAAATTTGCAAAGCGTATAATCTACCAGGAGTGGGGCAAAATTCTATTATACTGAGACTGTTCCCTTTCTCATTGACTGACGAGGCAACTGTGTGCCTCTCAGAATTGCCTAATAATTTCATATACACATGGCACGAGTTGAAGACTCAATTTCTGGAGCGGTTCTTTCCTCCATCTCGGATGTTGAAGCTGAAACAAGAAGTCTATAACTTTAAACAACTACCTGCGAAGGCATTGTATAAGACATGGTTGAGGTTTAATAAGAAGTTGAAAAATGTTTCGAGACACGGAATCCCTTCGAGGCATCTTATGGAGATCTTTTACAAAGCATTGAATGCCAACACAAAAGCTATAGCTGACACTGTAACTGGAGGAGCATTCATGGATAATTCTTATTTTGAAGCTTCTGAGATGCTTGATAGAGTCACCAAGACAAACAGAGCATGACACACTAGAGAGTTTAAGACCCCAGCAGGTACATATAGGGTTGGAAAGTCCACTGAATTTCATGAGTTGCAAGACATCAAACAAGAAGTTGCTCAAATGAAGACAAAGATTGATTTAATTGCAAAGAAAATCCTAGATGAGGGAAGAGAAAAGGTGAAAGACATCAGTTCACATGGTAAAGCACCAAGGCCATACGAGTACTTATCCGATGAATAGGTTAGTTATCAGAACAATCAAGGGGTGGGTTTCCGATCCTCTAGCCAAGGAAATTAAGGTCAGAACAGAGATAGAGATGACAACTACAATCGATCCGATTACAGAGATAGAAGCAGAGCTAGAGATAGGGATGGTGATTGGTATAAAAAGAATAGCTACAAGAATGATAGAGGGGGTCTGTATGTCCCTCCTGGAAATTAAAAAGATATACCTGAATAGATAACTATGAGTGAGCTTCTTAACGAGGTATTTCAAAAGGTTGAAATTACGGATGCAAGCATGAAAGAGATTCAAGCTAACCTTTCAGGTATTAGTCAGAGAGTGGAGTCCCATTCCATTTCAATAAAGCAGCTTGAGACATAGATGCACCAGCTATCTACTAGCATAAATCAATGTCAAAAGGGCAGTCTCCCAAGTGACACCATTCAGAATCCAAAAAATGATCGATAGGTTATGGCTGTGACTACCCAAAGTGGAAAACAGACCGTTGCCCCTCCTATGCCTATAGTTGTTGATGATCCATCCGAGTCTGAGAAGGATGATGCTGAAATTGTGGTTGAGTCTGAGGAAAAGGATAGCAATGAAGGGCCAAGTGAGAGGAAGTCTTCTGAGTCGAAAGCAAAGAATAAATATGTTGCATTGGTCCTGAAACCCATGCCATTTCCTCCTCCACTTTACTCACAGAGATAGAAGAAAAAGGTTGAGGACGACAAATTTCAGAAAGTCATCTCTATGCTAAAACAAATTTCAGTCAATATTTCTTTAGTTGAAGCATTAGAGCAGATGCCTGGATATGCTAAATTCATGAATGATCTGGTGACTAGGAAGAGGATGGTGAGCTTTGAACCAACTGATAATTTGCACCATTGTAGTGCAATAGCAACTCGTTCTTTGGTAAAGAAGAAGGAAGATCCGAGAGCTTTTACTATTCCTTGCACGATTGGAGCATTCTACTTTGCTAAGGCGTTGTGTGATCCGGGTGCTAGTATTAATCTGATGCCACTAGCAGTGTTTAAATAGCTGGGCTTGTGAGCCCCCAAACTTACTATAATCCAGCATTTTATGGTAGATCGTACTGTGAAAAGGCCTGTAGGGATTCTCTATGATGTGCTTGTGGAAGTTTATACTTTCATCTTCTCTGTGGACTTTGTGATTATTGACTTCAAAGTGGATTTTGAGGTCCCCATCATCTTGGGATGACCATTCCTTGCTACAGGATGCGCGTTGGTTGATTTAGAGACTGGAAAGATGAAGTTCAAATTGAATGATGAGGTAGTTACTTTTAATGTTTACCAGTCTATGAAGCATTATGACAACATACGAGTGGTTTTAGTTATTGATGTGGTTGATAAAGATCAGTTAATTGTGCATGTTGAAAAGAGACTTGGTATTGAGGCACTTGCGGTGGTGATTATGAATTTTGAAGAAGATGATATTGAGGAGTATGTTGATATAGTTGAAGCACTAACATGTATAGGGTATTACAGCTATGCTCTAAAGAAGATTGACTTGGACTTGAAAAATAGACAGACACCGCTTGCTAGGCCATCTATTGAGGAGCCTCAAGTCTTAAAGCTCAAAGTGCTTCCAGCTCATCTTTGGTACATGTTCTTAGGAGCTAATGAGACTTTCCCAGTTATTATTGATGCAGATTTAGTTGAAGGGCAAGTTGAAGCTCTGGTTTCTGTGTTGAGAAAGTTCAAAAGGGACATTGGTTGGTCCATTGTCGATATCATTGGGATTCCACCTAGAATTTGTACACATAAAATTCAGCTCTTACCAGATTGTATTTTGAGTATTGAGCACCAGTATAGGTTGAATCAGCCTATGAAAAAGGTTGTCAAGAAGGAGATCATAAAGTGACTGGATGCATGTGTGGTTTACCCTATTACGAACAACAAGTAGGTGAGCCCAGTTCAGTGTGTCGAAGAAGGGTGGATTACTGTAGTACCAAATGCAAAAAATGAATTGATTCCAATAAGGCCAGTCACAGGATGGCGCACATACATGGATTATAGGAAACTGAATGCTTGGACCGAGAAGGACCATTTTCCAATATCGTTCATAGATCAAATGTTAGACTGTCTTGCTGAAAGAGAATGGTATTGTTTTCTTGATGGTTATTCGGGATACAATCAGATCTCAATTGCTCTAGAGGATCAAGAGAAGACCACTTTCACCTGTCCATATTGGACATTCGCTTTCAAGAGGATGCCTTTTGGTTTATGCAATGCATCAACAATATTTAAGGCGTTGCATGATGTCTATTTTCTCAGACATGGTGGAGGACACTATTGAGATATTTAAGGATGACTTTTTGATAGTTGGCGACTCTTTTGAAGATTGTATGGATCATCTAAGTTATGTGCTAAAATGATGTGAAGAGTTCAACCTAGTGCTGAACTGGGAAAAGTGTCACTTCATGGTGACAGAGGGTATATTACTTGGCCATCGGATCTCCAAGAAGGGTATTTAGGTCAACAAAGTGAAGATTGAGGTGATTGAAAAATTGCCTCCACCAATTTCTGTAAAGGGGATTCAGAGCTTTTTAGGGCATGCTGGTTTGTATAGGAGGTTTATCAAGGACTTCCCCAAAATTGCTAATCCATTGTGCAAATTATTTGAGAAGGAGGTAAAGTTTGTGTTTAATTATGCATGTTTGAAAGCATTCAAATGCCTTAAAGAAAAGTTGGTCTCTGCTCCCATCATTATTTCTCCAGATTGGTCTCAACCTTTTGAGGTTATGTACCATGCTAGTGGAGTGGCACTAGGAGAAGTTCTAGGCCAGAGACGCAAAAAGATTCTTCATCCTATACACTGCGCTAGCAAAGCACTTAACCCGGCTCAAAATAATTATATTGTCATTGAACATGAGCTACTTGCTATGGTCTTTACATTTGAGAAGTTTAGATCCTATTTGCTTGGCACCAAGGTGGTTGTGCACCCGGACCATGCAGCTCTTCGTTACCTCATGGCTAAGAAAGATGCTAAGCTGATACTGATTAGGTGGGTTTTGCTGCTACAAGAGTTTTACTTTGAACTTAAGGACCGAAAGGTCACAGATAATCAGTTAGCAGATCACTTGTCTAGATTAGAGGAAGAAGCTTTGTTGAAGCTGAATGATGAGCAGGAGATAGATGACTGGTTTCCTGATGAACAAAGGTTAGCCGCTTTTCAAGATTTGATTCCATGGTTTGCTGACATTGCCAACTATTTGGCAAGGGATTTGGTGCCTGATGATATGTCTGTCCACCAAAGAAGAAAGTTCATGTGTGATATCAAGAAATACTTCTGGGAAGAGCCATTCTTGTTCCATGTGTGTGCTGATACTATGATCCGGAGATGTGTGCCTGAATCTGAGATGATAGAGATACTAGAGGCTTGCCATTCATCCCCTGTTAGGGGTCATCAGAGTGGTATACGGAATGCACACAAGATATTGTAATGTGTCTACTATTGGCCAACTATTCACAAAGATACCCATGAGTGTGCTAAGGTTTGGAGCAGATGTCAAAGGGAAAGAGGTATATCAAGGAGGAATGAGCTTCCTCTTAATCCCATCCTTGTGATTGAGCTGTTTGACGTTTGGGGTATAGACTTTATGGGTCCTTTTGTGATGTCCAATGGAAACTGGTACATATTGGTGGCTGTGGACTATGTATCTAAGTGGGTAGAGGCAGTTGTGCTTCCCAGTAATGAAGGCAAGTGTGTCACAACATTCTTGAAAAAGAACATCTTCTCCAGGTTTGGTATGCCAAGGGCAATAATTAGTGATGGAGTCTCTCACTTTTGCAACAGGTTGTTTCGTTCTTTGCTTGAGAAATATGGAGTAAAACACAGAGTTTTAACCCCTTATCATCCTCAGACGAGTGAGCAAGTAGAGGTTTCCAACAGAGAGATAAAGTCAATCCTGTCCAATACTGTCAATTCCAATAGAAAGGATTGGTCGCGGAAGTTAGATGATGCTTTGTGGGCCTACCGGACTGCATTCAAGACCCCAATAGGTATGTCACCATATCAGCTTGTGTTTGGTAAGGAGTGCCATCTTCCAATTGAGTTAGAACATAAGACCATGTGGGCGTTGAAGAAGCTGAACTTAGATTGCTCAGAGGCATCATTGCAATGACTTGGGCAATTGAATGAGTTGGATGAGTTCCGTCTGAATGCATATGAGAGTTCAGCCTTGTATAAAAAGAAGATGAAGTTGTACCATGACCAGAAGATAGAAAAGAGAAACTTCCATCCAGGTGACTTGGTCCTGCTTTTCAATTCTAGACTTTGCTCGTTTCCTGGAAAGTTGAAGTCCAGGTGGATTGGACCATTCAATGTGGTACAAGTGTTTCCTCATGGGGCTGTTGAGCTTGAAAATCATGAAGGAAAAAGGTTCAAGGCTAATGGATAGCGGATTAAAGATTATTTTGGCACGGCAGAGCAGCTCAAAACAATTGAAGCTTGGTGGATTGATGAATTTCTCCCACCCAAGGAGCATGATGAAGTCTGAGTAATCAAGCAACCTGTGTCGTGCCGCGACGTTAAATCAGGCGCTACATAGCAGGCAATCCATGGATATTTTCTTTGTCTTTTGTTATGTTTACCCTTGTAGAAGTGTTTTGGTGAAGTCTGAGTAGCCAAAACACTCACGTCATGCCATGACATTAAATCAGTTGCTACTTAGGAGGCAACACAAGATTAATGTTTGTTTTCTGTGCAGGAGAGAAGAAAAGAATACCACTGCAGGAGTCCCTAGAAATCACGAATGATTTTATGGTCCATACTTTAAAACGATGGATTGTCGACCAACTTGTGGTTCCTGGAGCAACATTAATAGGCCTCTGATGAAACAGATGATGACTCGACAAGACGATCCGTTCTTTGGAATGATAAACCGTATATTATGTCATCATCCTTAGGAGCAGGTAAGTTCGAAACACAAAACCATGAGTTGGACTATGGACCATCATTCCAAAGAATGGACCGTAGTTTCAACTTGTCGGTCCTAGGTACAGTAAGTAAGTTGGGTCGCGGGTCAGTTCAAATTTTAAAAAATCAAGACCCGACCTGACTCATTTATTTCTCTTCCCTTCAACAATAGGTACTCCTAAATCAACTCAAACTCTTCCCCAAATCTCCACAAGTGAATCTAACTACTACACGCTCAAAATCCATCACTTCATTTTGGTTTTTCTGAAGAGAGAGTCAATCATCAAAGGTTAAGTTTATCTTCCCCCATTCTAAGTCCTCTTTTCTTGAACTAAACTGAAGGTTATGGCTCCTATTTTGATTTAAAAACTCAAAATATGGAACCCTAGGTGAATGTGATAGATCAGTAGTGTGTAGTGGGCCCTAAAGGGGAATTTAAGTTGATAAATATTGATTAAACGGTTTAAAATTAAGTAGGAGGGAGATTTTGATTGAAAAAATTCTTATGCCCAGAAATTATGAGTGAATCTACAGACCATAACTCTCATTACGAACCGTTCTTTTATGCATACTTTAGGTTTCTTCAAAGTTTGCCTCTGACAAAGAAGCACGATTCACAGGACAGACCATAGTACTGAACTATGGCCCGTCAACTGACTCGTGGTCACTAAACCAATTGTTATAAATATGATCATGCTCTGAGTATAAAGGACGACACATAAGACAGACGCGTGGTTTCAAACCACGGTCCATCAACTGTGCCGCAGTCCCGGATACTGAAACGAGTTCCAGGAACCACGAATTGGTTCATGAACTATACTTTTGTTTTACAGGTTGTAGACCAACCCATAGTATGTGCTTGCAGCATCTTTGCTTCTATTTTGTGTGATTATCCTGTACTAATGAATTCCACCCTGCAGGTATCATACCACCAAAGAATACCCAGAAGAAGGTCGCAGCCAAGGACTTAGAGGCGATGATCAGAAAGAAAAGACAACTATAAGATGAAGCCTCTGAGTTAGAAGACAGTGGATCTGAGGAGGTTTATACTATAGACTTTGACCTAGAAGCAATACCTCGTACCACTAGGCGGCAAGCAAAGGTCCAAGCACAGGCCACCCCTTCTCAGTCTTAAGAAGGAGAGGGTGGGTCTAGTTCATCACCTCAAGAGAGCGGTACAGGTGAGTCTGAATCTGGAGAGGCTATAGCCTCGGGCAGCAAGAAAAATAAAGGTTCAGAGTCAGATTCAGAAAGTGCTAGCCAGAGTTAGGATTAAAATGATAGCAAATTTGGTGAAGAGGCCCCTGCTGCAACAGAGTCGCAAGTTCCCCCAAATTTCAGATGAAAAACCACAGGGGTGTGGGACGGAGTTAGATGGGAAATAGAGGGTACCTCCTAGATATTTACTGAAGGTTTGGCACTAAATAAAAAAGGGAAACCAAGGAGAATCATACATGAAAAAGTTGAGATCAGGTCCGCTGCGCTGAATGACATGGCCGACATCAAAGAGTTGTACGATTCTTCTCTATGAGTTCTATGCGGCTTATGCCGCCAGCATGATAAACAATTGTGAAAAAGAAAAGATTCTAATGATGTAGCCAACACGGGACAGAGTGCAAGTTCGTGGGGTACAGGGTTATATCTCCGAGTGCACCATACAACGCTTCATATATGACTCAGTTTTTATTGCACCAACCACTCAGCCAGACCTTGATTCCCACTTAGAGAAGCACAAATGTAAGCAAGAACTTATTGAGTGGATTGCCTCAGTTATCACTAACAGGAACCCAACTTGGCTGATGAAAAAGGTATTAAAAATCACAAATGCTTACTTGAGTATGGCTGGTAAATTTTGGTGGTCTGTAGTATGACACCGGCTGGTATTGACTACTGCCAACAACACACTGACACCAGATCGGAAATTTTAGTTGCATCCATCATGTCCCAGTATGATATTATCATTACCCACATCATTTCGGAGGAACTCAAGGAATGTACCTTGCAGATGTCCACATCTCTCCTATTTCCTTGCCTCATCACTTAGTTGTGCCAAGCAACCGAGGTACTCAAGATTTTGAGAGTTGATAGGACCGTACATGCTATAAGCTTCCAAGATATCACCCTTATTCGGGATATGACTAACTCCATGGCAAAGGGTAGGGCCCACTCTACTGCATCCGGCAGTACTCTCTTCCCCAAGCCTAGTGGAGATGTGGCAGCCAATGCGTTGGTTGTGTTTGATGATATGGCTACCACTACATCTACCCCATCAGCCACTGCACCTAGTCCATCTACATCAGCTCATGCTACATCATCTAATGAGCCAGGGCCTTCACTCTTCTTCACAAGTGAGTTTTTTAGCAAGGTTGCTAAAACAACCTTTCATGTGGATGAGCAGATCAAGCGGTTCTCAAACTCCGTAAAACCTTTGATATGTAGAGAGATAGTTGATGCGTTGGCCCCTGTTCAGAGTTCTATTAACTGAATGAATGTTCGCTTAGACAAGATTGAGATAAGAGTGAATGAGCGGCTGCGTACATTGACTGCGCCGGACCTTACTGCCATATTGACTGAGCTTGCAAAAGCCAGAGCCGATATCGAGGCGCTTTAGAAGTAGCAGGTGCCAAACATTTAGTTGCCATAAGTTATGACCGTGGAAGATGACTCATTCATTGACTTATTGGCAGACTCCCCCCTCATGAGTAGATAGCACCAGTTACCGAACCTACTAAAAAGAGGAAGAGAAAGGACAAAAGGGTTCAGGAAGAGGGGGAGGATGCCCCATTAAGTCCGAAATCGTATAAGAAAAAGGAAGATAAAGGTGAGAAGAAGAGGTTGAAGAGAGAAGCAGCGGTACTTAAAGAATCCCTAGCCACCCAGCAAATTTGTATTGATTCCATTGGTATGGGTGGCAAGGGAAGTGGTGTTTCGGGCACCACAGATGAAACTTCTTTACACCCTATTATCGGAGTTCGTGGTGATGATGTTGCTCGGGTAGTTGATGATGTTGTTGAGAGTTCTATGGTGGCGGCCTCTGTTAGAGATACGACTGCGGGCATCGATCCAGTATGCCTGGTTACTACTACACTTGATGACCACGCTTAGGCACCACATGTATGCCTTATATCCCTTGTTTTACTATTTTTCTAGTGCATTGGGGACAATGCGCAATCCTTCTTGATAGGGTAGGGGCAGCAATGTCATTTAGGTTGTTTTGTAGAGTGTTTTGGCCAAGTTTAAGTAGCCAAAACACTCACATCATGCCACAATGTTAAATTAGGCCTGCATGGGAGGCAACCCATGAGGGTATCTAAATGATAACTGAGTCATTGGGGTTTTCTTTCCTGTGTTCTTTCCCTAAGGACCTTTAATTTCTGTTGAACCGGCATGTTTAGTATAGGTTGTGTATAGTAAAAGAAGAAAAGGAACTTAGCGCAATCTATGGTACGATTTTGAACTGGATTTTGATTAAAAAATGGAGACCCCTCTAAATTTTGTGTGAACATGAGATTATCTATTTTTGATAGACTGGCCATTATAGATCTGTGCATGACATTATGTTAATCGATATGATGAATGGCTTAAGCTAGAGTATGAACTTGATAGTTAGCATATGACTGTTGTACTCTATGCCATGTGTGTGTGAGCTGCATTCATACTGTTCTTGCATTGTGTGCCCATCTAGAACTTGCCCGGTTAGTCTTGCCTAGGTTATAGGATGGTTGGTTAGGAAAGGACCATAGGTCATTTTTGAAATAGTCCACTTCAACCTAAATGACCGTCCAAACAATTTGAATACCTTTTGATCGCTGATGTTGAGCCTAAATTGACCCTTTTTGTTGTTTAGCCTAATGACCTTCCCTGTTTTCAATGAACGTTTTGTTTGGCCCTGGTCTCTCCCTGGACATTGTGCACCTCAACTCAGGCAAATCGCCTAAGTTGAGGGTGGCTACTGTGAAGGTAAGTATGAAATATGGGGTATGAAAAGAAAAGGTTAGTAATAAAGAGGGAAATAACGGGTGTGACAGATATGCTGAAAAAAAGAAAAAGAAAAAAAAAAGAAAAAGAAAAAGAAAAAGAAAAAAAGGGAGAGAGATATGTGATGAAAAGTTGAGTCTGAAATAAAAACCGCACCCGTCACTTGATGAAAAAGAAGGAATAAAAAGAGAGTAAAAGGGAGGAAAGAATAGAGTTGGTCTGAAAAGTAGAAGAAACATTGTGTAGTGTCAAGGAGGGTTTAGTCACTATTTCCTATATCTACCATACCCATCCCCGAGCCTATGTTACAAGCTGAGTAAAGTCCTATAGTGATCGTAACATAACTGTTCGAAAGCCAAGGCATAGAAAATAAGGGCAAGTCTATGGTATTGTGCATGCACTGACTGAATATCTTTGTGAGTGTGAGTGTTCTAGTTCAGTCCTGGATATTCTAACTGTATTATTGTGTGAGTGGGACTTCCTTATAGTGAGGGCATTAGAGTTACATTCATTGTTGGCTGTTAAGGTAAGTTTCATATGTGTATGCTATGTTGTCTGTTGATATCGTAATATCGTCCATGGATCCTCTTGTGTTGTCTTGATAGATGGAACTTGTGCACTTGTTTGTATTGAAAAGAAAGGTGATACTTGTTGTGAGATGATTTTCTAAATCATATGACTGTCGTAGTTCCTAGTTTTCTTTACTAAAGCATAATTTTAGGATTGTTTTCTGTTGTCGCTTGAGGACAAGCAACAATCTTAAGTTGACGGTGTTGATGTGACGTAGAAGTACGTCACTTTTGACGCTTAATACTTAGGATTACATAAGTTCTTTAGCATTTTGTTGTTAGATTTGATGTTTTTTGTTAAGTGTGCAGGAAAATGGATCCTAGAGCAAAATACTAGAAATTGAGCTAAAATGGGAATGCTACAGAACTGATGGATCACTTGACGGTCCGTGGTTCTGGACCACGGATCCGTCCTGTTGACTTGTAAACCAAGGTTCAGAAACTGTGCAAGTCTGGAAGAATTGCACAAGTCAGTCTACGAGTTATGGTTTCAAACCACGATCCGTCCTGTCTACTCGTAGATCAGAGGTACTCCCAAAGTACAACCCGTCCTATTGGACTCATGGTCACTGATCAGAGAAGGCACAAGAAGGGACCAAGAAACCACGAGTTAAGAGACAAACTATCATTCAGAAGTATGACTTGTGGTTCCACCCGTACTTTCTCATGACAGATGATGTTGACCAGCCAAGACCATGATTGACCTTAGCAGACTACAAACCGTCATTCCAAATGATGGGTCATCATCAAACCCGTGTTCCCTGCCGAGTTTAGTTTCCTAGTTTTATTAGGACATGATTTCCATTGTCTATAAATACTTTTCCTAGGTTTTATTTTACGTTTTATGCTCGATTTTTTGTAGGAAACACATTCAAAATATTGTGATTTTGGTTTATTCTTGGTTTTGAGAGTTATACACATTCATAGTTCAATGTTCTTACTTCCATCTTCATCTATTCAAGTTCATGGATATCTTTACTTCTTATTGTAAGTATATGATCATGAATGCACCAATAACTTCTGATTATTTACTTATGAACATGAGTAGCAGAATCCGCAACTAGGGTTGTGGGAACCATAAAGGAAGTACTTGGGTATTCTAGGATGGTGTTTATGCATGTATTGTTCTTTCCTTCGTTTTGATTGCTTTTTAATGGTGGCCAACGTTGGAACTCGGCTTATCCTTACTTGCCGGACCAATGAGGTAACGAATGGGAAAAGGGTTGGTTAACAATGGATATTTGAGGCTACCAACCCTCATCTAATAGCTTGACCTTGTCCGGGAATAGCTAATCTGGCATCCAGGGTAAGGGTTAGTACAACATACACCCACGACGGGACCAAGGTGTGTAGTAAAATTCATCTATCTGCTGGACCAAGGATTTAGGTGAACCTACTTACCAATTCTACATGATAAGCACCAATCTAGTTTACTAAGTACAAACGCCTTACTAAGTTATGATCTCATAGGGAATACTACCCTTGTCGCTTCTCTCATTGATTACAACTCTTAAAACTAACACGTATTACTTGTTTACATTCTAGTTACAATTATTACTTGTCACTTAAAACCCCCCTTCGTAGGCAAATAAATGGCTAACAGCGCAAGTAAACACTAATAAACCATAGTCCTACCATATTCCTTGTGGGATCGACCCCAACCTTCATTGGGTTCTATATTTGAACAGCGACTGCTTATGCTTCTAAAAAGATGTGTAATTTGGGCGTGTCAAATTTTGGGGCCGTTTCCATTCTCTAAGAAAAGAGTATGAAACTCCGTCCAGGTCAGCGGAGGTAAAGATGATGTCCGACACTCCACATGAGACCTCCACCACTGCTTAGCATCACCCAACAACTGGAAGGTGACCAACTCTACACCATGCTGCACAATGCCTAACTTATGCAGTCTCTCGTAACAGTCCAGAATGAACTCATAAGCATCCTCTTTCTCAGTACCCTGAAGTGTAGGAGGTTTCAACTTCAAAAACTTAGTCAGCATCTCATGCTCATTCACAGTCATAATCGGACCTAGCATCGGATAGAAAAAGTCATCAGTACCCAACGCCACATCCATCCTAGGAGCCATTGCAACAGCTAGATGGGTGCCCAAAACCTACTCTGCAATACCCTTGGGGGTGGCTCCAGTACCTATCATCCCACTCAGCATAATCCACACTTGCTGAAATGCTTCGGGCGTTATACGGGGAAGGGCTGCACCTCCAGCTGGTGTCGCTTCCTCCTATTCCGCGCCTTCCTCAACAACAACCTCTACTTACTCCTCCACATGATCCTAGGATGGGGGAGGGGTCGTATCTCTTGGTCTAACAGCTGCCTGAGCTTCACCCCCAGCGGGTGCTGCCCTTCCTCTGCCCCTGCCCCTGCTCCTTCCTCTCCCTCTGACTGCTGGGCCCACTACTGGGACCACCGCTCTCACTCCATTATTTATCATGTTAACCATCTATGGAAAAAAAAGTAAAAGGAGTTAGATACCAATTGGAATCAAGTTATAGCATGAAGGAAGAAAGAAGAGATAGTTTTCTAAAGTCCAATAGCCTCTCGAAGAAAAGTACAGACGTCTCCATACCATTTTGTAAGACTCTAATAAACCCATTTTGGTATGATGAGATCAACGAACTTAGAGTTCTTATACCATCCTTGTCATGACCCAACCCACCGTGAGTGGAACCCACCCAACCCTCGGATGAGCGAACCAATTAACAACCCAATGCCTAGTGGAATCTATAACTCAAAACCAGTTTGCATTAAAGTAAACTATCACTCACTATCAAATACTAGCATAATAAGAATCTGTGGAAAAATCTCCCTTGAATCTGAAAGACACCATAACAAAATATCTAAATGGGGATGCAAACCCAAAAATAAGAGAATCTGGGTTCAAAACGAAGGACCAGAAATATACTGGATGAAACCATGGTAGCCAAAAGAGTAGCTTACCCTTGCAATTTGAAATCGCTAAAACTATAACTGAGGTCGTGTGTCAGCCGTCGGAAGATGTCTTGTACTCACAAAAGAAAAGAAAGTGCAGAATTAGTACACAACCACCATGTACTGGTAGGATCATCGGCCAGCTCTAATAAAAAAGATATCAACAATATACTAAAGCTGAGTAAAGTAAGGTAAACATGTAATACAAGCCAGCAATAAAACTAGACTCTAAGTCTTTCCTCTAGATTACCAATCATATGTAACAAGTCTGACATCCATTGTACAATACACCATGATAATAACACATACTCCTTTAAAATAACCCGGACCAACTACGAATCCCTAAGACAACACCTAAGTGTTTAATACAATCTTGGTTTACACTATGACCAAGCCCACAGTTATGTACAACCACCCGTCCTCTCAAGACTTATCATGCAACAACCACATATCAAGAATACAACTCGGTCCCCTCATGAAATCATCATTAGAATACAATCAATGCAATTACAATCAAACCCGTACCAGGCGTGGTACCTGAGCCAACCATAAGTAAACTCATACCAGGCATGGTACTCGAACCAACCGATAAATATCCCATACCAGGCATGGTACCCTAGTCAACCAATATGTAAATTATACCAGGCGTGGTACTCGAGCCAACCGAATGTCACACACAATCCAACAAGTTAATAAATAATGAACAACATCACACTTGTGAACCAACAAGCAACCAAACCCAGTTCATTTCACATAATTGACACAGGATAGCTAGACATTCATAATCCCATTTACTAAGCATGCAGACTCATACAATATTAAGCGATAGTACACGAACACATATTGTATATTAGGAAAAATAGTAACCGCCACCTATCTCGAATAACTCAAAAGCTCTACCGGACCGGAGCCTTCCCGTTTTCTGAAGCCTTTGCTTGTTCTTGGTCTAAAAATGATTATACAATATGCTAACATCAGTCCAATAGTGTAAAATACCTAGATTATACAAAAAACCTAATCTCCAGGCCAAATCTATAATCATTCTACCCATTTCCAGGTTTCCCACAACTAATTCGTCCTAAACTACCATTTTTACGGTTACATTTAGCGAATAAGGCTGATTAAGGCAGGAAAACCCATAAGCAACATAACCAATTATTGAACATCCTAGAATCCCTCTTTTCCCCAGATTCCATATTCTTAGGTTAACCCAAGCCTTCCCCCAAACCTGTAGATTATAGATTCTAAGGTTTGGGAATTGAAATAACAAAGAGGGGAGCGAAAACCTTACCTTTTCGATGGAGTTTGGTGGAAATTCACTGAAATTCGCCTCCCTTCATCTCTGCCCTTTCCTAAAATGTTCTTGAAAGTTTTTGAATATTTTTGGTGAAGTTTCAGCATAAAACCTGACTCAGTCTGCTATAGCGGTCCGTACACCGCTATAGCGGTGCCGCCATAGTGAAACCGACTGCTACGATGGTGCTGACTATCATTGACTTCCACTATAGCAGAAATTATTCCTCTATAGAGGTGGCTGTGGTAGCACAGTGTCAATCGCTATAGTTGTTGACATGGGACATAATCTTAGAAATTCTCATAAAAGTGCCCATTTTACAACACACCTTAAATTTTGATGTTCCGAAACAACTCCTTCACGTCAACCTTAATACCAGGAGTTCTACTTACCCAAATTCATTTCATAAAAGTCCCTCAGACTTCTTAACGCCTTAGATAATAGAAAAACTAACTCAATACTAGATACATTACCTAATCCTCACTCGAATAGCCCTATACCAAGCCTCACTCTGAAACCAGTCGAGAATTTAACGCCTTAGTTGTGATTTAGTTTTTGATATCTTTTTTTCGCGTATTTAGTCTATTCTATTATAATAGTGTTATGTTGGCTTACCTTTTCCGTTTTCTGAAGCCTTTGCTTGTGAAAAGTTCGTATCAGAGTTCTAGGTTTATTGGTTTCACAAGTACAAGCCGAGTCTAGTAGAGTCTTGTGGATAAATGTAGAGATATCTGTTATCTATCTTTGAGAGGCTATAGGACTTTAGGAAACTCCCTTTTATGGATTCCTTATTGTGCATTCTTGGTCCAGTATAACTCTTAAAAATCTACTCATTTCATTCTCTCACTTGTGGTGATGATACATTCTCGAATTTGCACTCTTATAGTTGGGGGTGACATTGTGTAGTTTGGTGCAACACCTGGTACTAAGGAGGAAACAGTATGCTAGTGTGAAGGATGTATAGCCAGGTCTTGACTATATCTATGATTTGAAGACTGATTGAGTAAGGTCACGTGTTAGATTATGCATTTTAGGGATATTCATATGGAACTGTGAATAATGGTTTGAATAACTCCATAATTGCCTTATCTTCTACGGGTAGTTGTTCAGCAGTGGGAAGAGTATATATGTTTCATAAACAATATCTGAAAAAGTGTTTACAATTGGAAATGGTATGACTAGTTTCAAGGTTCTTATAAAGAGTATGATTTCTATCTTGTGAAGTAGAGGTACAATAAAGAGAATTTTAGTGGTTTGAGTTTTAGGATATGACTCCCATAGTAGGACTGGTGTTACTTGGCTAGGATAACAAGGTGTGCTAATTTATCCATTGGCTGGAATTTATGAAAGGATAAATTGACTCTGTGTGGGGTGACATGAATGATGAATGAAAACCAGGGGTTAAGAATTCTTTAAAGGGGATAGTTGATGGATTCAAGCCAAGAGTGGGAAAGTTTCTTTCATGATTAGATTTTATGGGACTATGTAGCGATATTTCTTTATCAAGGGACATGTTACTTGTTTGTGTGAGATGAAGACAAGGGTATGTGTTGTTTTGGGGCTAGATACTGAATAGTTTATGTATTGTATGATTGTTACTTGATGGGTAAAAATGTATGGTGTGATATGGGTATGATGTTCTCGATGGTTATTCTGTAGAAAAGTGGTAGATTTTGTGAGCTCTCATGATGTGGTAGTACTAAGGTAGAGGAAGTGATGAGTGGAAATAGATATACTGGTTTAACAAGTGTAAAAGGGTTAATTACTTAAGAAGCTATTAGTTGTTTCAAACATTCAGATAATAGAGTTGACACTGTATTCAAATTTGAGGAACCAACTAGTTTTTACTACGGACACTCGAGTGAGGAATTCTATAAGGAAAATTAAAGTGGTGTATCAATGGTAAGTATTGACATGTTCAAGTTGTGAGTGTGTTTTAGAGGTTTAATTAAGGACTACTGATATCAATTGAGACCAAGAGGAGTGAATCGATATTGGGATGATGAGCTTGAGGATAAAGGTAGTTATTAGGAGGTATACTTGCGTGGAATCATAAAAAAGTGTTAGTGAGAATGTGTGTGCAGCGACTAACTGTTTTGGAAGATTGAACCGGTTCATCCATGGTTTGAAATATCATATCGATGAGAAGATCAACTTTGTGAGATGACCAGCACTACTAAGTAAACTTGATGAGAAGACTTGTGATGGGTCGTACTTGTGATGTGACTAATTTGGAAGGATTTTTGGTTTAAAGATTCTAGTTAGGTAGGGAAGATTCCAGATGTCCAAGATTTGCATTTTGTTACTACTTTGGTTAATAGATTAGTTTGTATGGAAAGGCATATGGTGTTTTCAAACATTCATCGAGTAGGCCTGAAGGAATTTCAACTTACAATGGTAAAAGTGATTGGAAATAGAATATTAAATTTGGAATCAATGATAAGAGTATCTATTTTGATTTGAAAGGTAAAGGGTTCATCTTCAGGAAATGAGATTTGAATTTAAGTCAACATGGTTTCATTGGTCTTGTTCCGAGTGTGGGGATATCATCACGTGTTTTTCAAACCGGTTGTAAACTACTCAGTATTCTTAGAGAAGGATGTCTACAAATATTTGGGTCAAGTGTTGTGATAAGCTCCATGGTAGTTTTTAGTTATGTAACTTATAAAGTTCAGCTTTCAAATGACAGATGTGATCAAATCGATGAGAAAATAATTGGTGGTGTACTAAGGTATGTGATTTTATTGTATTGATAAGTGAATGGGTTGATATCAGTAGGTAAATGAAGTTGTCTAGATGGTTTAAATCAGAATTTAGGCTTTCTGCGGTAAGGCTACATTTGTGCTAGTGGATTATGTTAGGGTATAAATTAGTCAGATAAGAAAGATTGAGAATGTCAGTTATAGAGGACTTGGAAGGACTTATGCACGGAGAAACACATGGGTTGCAAAATTATTATTTTATAATGTTAAAGGACATAATGAAGTATTACACTTGGAGGATTTGGTTTTGAATGTGAGGTAATAGGCTATGGTCCTTCAATCAAAGAATATAGAATGATTAACGAGTTTAGGGAAGGGACAACAGGCTTGTATATCGAAGAGCTCGAAGTGCTTAGAATTGTATCATGGTATAAGTTGAGAAATGCACATCACATTTAGATCTTTGGTGCAGAGTTAAAGATTTGGGGGGATTTCAGCCTTTGAGTTCAGAAATGACAGCAAAAGTTGGAACATCCATTAATAGAAGATGGAGTGGTCAAGTACAGACTTATAAATGGCTTAGTAGTGATTTTTCTGAAGGTTTGGTTTTGGTTTGGGCGACAATTCGTGATATGTGGGTAATTTTGCACTTTTACGCTAGGTTAGATTGTTCACATTATGTCAGTTGGCTTATATGTGTATTATCAAAAGGACTTGCAGTTCTGAGGGTTTATTGAGTGTTTTTGGTGGGATAAATACTACCTAGTTAATGGACACTACATAGACTATTTTGATGAATTGCATATGCATTTAATGATTTATAAAGTGTATATGTTCATGGTATAATAAGCTTTTGGGGTGATCGGTGGTTTTTTCCAAGTTTGGCATGAGAATATGATTGTTGGAAGAGTAGTTGAAGCATGACATTTGAAAATTTATATGAGAGTGATATTGGTTTCTGACCCAGTAGATTAAACTTGAGGAAAGAGGACTATCACACTGGGAATTAGCGCTATCAGTGTTGGATAAGGCTAGTTTTTGACAGAAATTGCTTAGAATTGGGGTCAAAAGAAGTAGATATTCCTTTTTGGAGAAATGGAAAGTCATAATTTAAAGTTTCAGAGAGTGGCAATGGGTATTCTAAGGGTGTTTGGTACTAACAATGGTTTTGGAAGTGTGAATAGAGGATTTGAACGGTCATGTTATTTCATGGTACAGACGTAGCACTGAATTTTAGTTATAGTTACTGGGTTGTGGTGATTATAATATGTTTGGTAAATTAGGTGTATTCAGAACTATGATTATGATCAACTCAGTGATTTTTAGATATTTATGGATTTTTGACTATTTTCCCCTTTCTGTAGTTGTATTATGGTATTTTTGGTCTGCAGGAATGGTTGACATGGTTCCCGAGGTGATTGGTTGAGAATTATCTTAGTTTTTCATTTTGGAAGGTTAGAAAGTTCGTAATGTAAAAACCGAATATCATTAACATTCATTACCTTATTCCATAAAACACGTAATGTACAGGCAATACTAATGTAATACTTAACATGCACACATAACATAAATGAGAAATAATTCAACCATCACCTACCTCGAATCAAGCCCGTATGCTCTACTGGATCAGAGCTTTCTCGTTTCTTGAAGTTCTAGCTTGTTCTTGGTCTAAAAACAAAATGACACAAAATCAACCTAAATGGCCTAAATATTCTTGGATTACATGTTAATATCAAACCCCAAGCCAAACTCATGATCATTCCACCTAACCTAGGGCCTTTCCACCAATAATTTGCCTAGAACTATCAATTTTATGGTTATACTAGCAAATTACGGTAAACTAATCATGAATAAATAGATTTTAAACAAAACCCATGGTTTCTACACCTAACAATCCTTTTTACCCCAAATTTTCCACCTTAGGTCAATCCAAACCCTCCTTCCCGTAACTATCGATTCCAAGGTATAGAAATCTAAATACTAAATTAGGGGAACAAATTACTTACCTTTATGAAGAATCTTGGTGGAAAATCAATAAAAAATCATTCCTATTCTCCTCTGCCCTTTCCCAAAACGTTCTTGAGCAATTCTGAATGTTTTTGAGAAAGTTTCTATATTTACAACAATATATCTTGCAATAGCAGCCCAATCCCGCTATAGCATCAACGCCCATAGCGGTCGCCGCCCATTACAGCAGGGTTGATCGCCCTTGACTCCTGCTATAGCCAAAATTTCTCTGCTATATTGCCATTGCTGTAGCAGTATGTCACCCGCTATAGCATATAACACATGATAGAAACTCGGGAATTCCCCCAATTTTTCCCATTTTGCAACACACCTTCAATCCTTGATGTTTCAGACCAACCCCATCACGTCAAGTTCGATATCGAGAGTTCTACTCACCCGAATTCACTTATGAAAAGTCCTACGAACTCTTTAACATCTTAGATAATAGAAAAACTAGCTCAATCTTAGAAATTTTACTCAATCCTTTCCTAGATTTCCCTAGACCTTACCTCACTCAGAATTCGTCCAAGACTAGCCTAGCCCAAAATTTCCAACTTCTTAACCCAAATATTTTCTAACCCGTTTCTTCACACAAAAAGCTTACCCATAATAATGGAAAGGGTCATTACATAAATAGTCTTGAGTGGGTGGTCTCTCTATCATACTTAATATGGGTTGGCCAATGATGCTGCTGAGTACACATATTTTTGTACTCATGCTTGTTTATTTCTGCACTTTGTGTGCAGGTGCTAATCCAGTTCTCTGGGGACATTGAGTGGCATTATTCTTGGTTCACTTTCAAAGATTCTTGAGGTAGTAGTTATCGTTCTTAGCAACTACCGGATCTCCCTCTATCTTAATCTTATGCATTTTTGCATAATGAGATACTTTTGGACTCTTTTGTTGTATTCTGTGCTTAGAGGCTTGTACCTTATGACAACTAGATTTTGGGTTTGGGTTTTGTTTTTGTTTACTCTCTTACCATTATTTTATGAAATTTAGTTGTGATTTAGTTTTTGTTATCTTTTTTTTCGCGTATTTACTCTATTCTATTATAGTAGTGTTGTGTTGGCTTACCTATTGCGAGGTGTGTAATAGGTGCCATCATGACCAGACTTTGGGTTGTGAAAATTTCGTATCAGAGTTCTAGGTTTATTGGTCTCACAAGTACAAGCCGGGTCTAGTAGAGTCTTGTGGATCAATGCGGAGATATTTGTTATCTATCTTTGAGAGGCTATAGGACTTTAGGAAACTTCTTTTTCTGGATTCCTTATTGTGTATTCTTGGCCTAGTATAACTCTTAAAAATCTAATCATTCCATTCTCTCACTTGTGGTGAGGATACATTCTCGAATTTGCACGCTTACTGTTCGGGGTGACATTGTGTAGTTTGGTTCATAACCTGGTACTAAGGAGGAAATGGTATGATAGTGTGAAGGATGTGTAGGCAAGTTTTAACTATATCTATGATTTGAAGACTGATTGAGTAAGGTCATGGGTTAGATTATGCATTTTAGGGATATTCATATGGAAATGTGAATAATGGTTTGAATAACTCCATAATTGCCTTATCTTCTATGGGTAGTTGTTCAACAATGGGAAGAGTATATATGTGGCATAGACAATATCTGAAAAAGTGTTTACAATTGGAAATGGTATGACTAGTTTCAAGGTTCTTATAAAGAGTATGATTTCTATCTTGTGAAGTAGAGGTACAATAAAGAGAAATTTAGTGGTTTGAGTTTTAGGATATGACTCCCATAGTAGGACTGGTGTTACTTGGCTAGGATAACAAGGTGTGCTAATTTATCCATTGGATGGAATTTATGAAAGGGTAAATTGACTCTGTGTGGGGTGACATGAATGATGAATGAAAACCAGGGGTTAAGAATTCTTTAAAGGGGATAGTTGATGGATTCAGGCCAAGAGTGGGAAAGTTTCTTTCATGATTGGATTCTATGGGACTATGTAGCGATATTTCTTTATCAAGGTACATGTTACTTGTTTGTGTGAGATGAAGACAAGGGTATGTGTTATTTTGGGGCTAGATACTGAATAGTTTGGGTATTGTATGATTGTTACTTGATGGGTAAAAATGTATGGTGTGATATGGGTATGACGTTCTCGATGGTTGTTATGTAGAAAAGTGGTAGATCTTGTAGGGTCTCAGTAGAGCAAGTGATGAGTGGAAACAAATATACTGGTTTAACAAGTGTAAAAGGGTTAATTACTTAAGAAGCTATTAGTTGTTCAAATATTCAGATAATAGAGTTGACACTATATTCAAATTCGAGGAACCAACTACTTTTTACTATGGACACTCAAGTGAGGCATTCTATAAGGAAAATTAAAGTGGTGTATTGTTGCGTCCTTTCGCACAAGCAAGTGTACACGGCCGTACAAGTAATATAGGATGTGAGTCCAGATATCGTACCGAAGGGATTTGACGAATTGATTAACTAGGTTGAATTCTTATATGAGCTATTCAGTAGGTAACCAATAATGAAGAGTGATTTGTGTATTTTTAAAGCAAATAAATAACAAATGGTGACAATCTTTGTTTTAATGGGTTTTAATTCAGATTTGAGAAAAGATCCAGGGTCATGGTATTTTGACAATCCAGTTGAGTTTTCAAACCATACGTTTAGTTGATTTCCTGAGTTACTAGTTGCGGGTTGATTTTAACCATGTTGAGGTTTTTGCCAACAACTCTAGGTCTCATTGACTATTCCTAATGCCTATATTCCTATGGTCGTCGGTCGATAGTGAAGGGCATCTGATTTCTCTTTCGTATCAACTGGGCAAGGCTAATGGGTATATTCTTATCCACGTTAGCAAATCGTTCCCCCTTCCCTATAGAGTTCACATACAAGCCCTACCTTCCCTTATTTCATACATAAACACCTTATTCCTAGTCCAATATATGCACCATAGATAGTGTTTGCTAGGTGATCAAGTTAACAAACAATTAAGAGCAAAGGAAGATAAATAACTCAATAATTGAAATCCGAACTAAACAATATAATAATTAAATGTCAACCTTAATGTATTTAACCACAACCCTAGATACTAAAGGTTTAGCTACTCAAGAATCTCTTTGGAAGAAGAGATTTCATGAGTTTACAAGAAAAGAATTGAAAATAAAATAGAGAAATAAAACTAGACCTTGTTCTTGAGCTTTGCCGTAGGTTTTGCCTTCCCCAAATCAGTTGTTCTTCATAGAAAACGTGGGAGGGGGGTATTTATAGAGTGTAGGAAGCCTTAGGAATAAGAAAACCAATCCCAATCGGGTTAGGAGAAGTACCCGCTCGCCACTGCCCAAAAGCAGAGCAGTGGCGCAAGGAACTCGCAAACCTTCAGAATATTGCTCAAAGCTGCGCCACACCTTGCTTTTGGGTGTGTGGCTCGAAGAACAAGTTGCTGGAAAAGTTCAGAAAGTGGTCCAAATCCGCGCCACTGCTTGCTTTGCAGCAGTGGCGCAAGGCACAACTAGTTCAGGCATTTTTTGCTCGTTTTGTGTCGCTTTGCGGCATCGCTTCTTCCTTGGTCCATCTTGATTCCTTGGTTCTCTTTTTCCTCTTGTTTAAGCTCTAAATACCTCAATATACTCCTACATAAACAAAACACCAAACATAAGTGTAATTCATAACATATACGCTCAAGACGACACTAAAAAGAGGACAAATGAGAGGCGAATAATAGTATAAAAGAGTACTTTTAGCCTCTCATCAACACCCCATACTTAAACCCTTGCTCGTCCTCGAGTAAGCTATACACTAATGACCTATACTTTACTACAAACTACACCAATTGAATAAAAGAATACTCAAGCTAAGACTACAACGACTAGTTGGCAAGCGCTTAGCACAACATGCTTCATTCATTCAAAGCTCATAAATAACTACTTCAAGACCTCCTAGCCTCAAGAATTGACTCTATGATCATAGTAAGCACTCATAACTTACCCAATCAAGAATTTCACCTATCTTTTGTCAACCATGTGCCCTCACCACAAGAGAGTTACCCATATTCACTCACAAAAATACAATTTATCACATAGATGGGTATGAAAATTGAATTAAGCTCACTCTCACAAACAAGTTCACATGCAACATACGATGAACCATATGCTTGCCCTTAGTGTACTACTCCACTAATATAAGAACGTTAAATTCAAGATCAAGTAGGACTTTTTGGTTTGTAATGTAGGCTAAGGGATGGGTATGAATTATTTTGGCTAAAATAGTGACTACCTTCCCTAAGCGCTTTAATACATCATATTTTTTCATTAAGCACCTTTCTCAATCAACCAACTTCTTTCTTCTTCTCTTCTTGCCCATAATTTTTTTTGTATTCCCATATCTTTAAGCATGTTCACACACCACTAGTAAGGAGTACTCAATTATCAAACAATTTTTTTCTTATTTCTTTTTCTTTTTTCTTTTTCTTTGTTCTTTTTCTACTCCATACTAAAGTATATGACTTTTTCTTGGACCCTTAAACTTTCTACATGAATCTATCTTCAGCTATTTCCTTTTTTCTTTCTCACTCCTTCAAACTCTTATTTTTCAATTAAAGCGCTTAGGAGTTTTCGATCAAATTCATGGTCAATTGAAACAAAAGGATTAAGCTTTAGATGTGGATACCAAAAGAGTAGACTAAAGGCTCAACGGGGCTAACTAGGGACATATTTTGTGTAGTTAAAGCAAAGGATAAAAATTGGCTAATCAATGAAATGCCTATATCATCTGCTAAACTTAACATTCTTCATTTCGTTTTGCAAACACACCGGGAAAGTCTAGACATCAATATGAAAGCACGAAATATCACAAAATTCTAACACACGTGGCACATGTTTGAATCAAGAAGGATCCACATAGACTCTCAATCAAGCAGCCAACAAGAGTTCAAATTTAGGCCAAACGTCATATAAGAGTCAAGTAAAAGAACCTAGCTGTCTCAAAAGAAGTCATTCAATCTTTCACACATCATGCTTTTAAATTTAAAACAACTTGCATCATTCAGTAAATTATAGTTCCTAACAAGAGCACCTAGCATTCGATTGGTCCTAATGACTCTCTAACTCCTAATGACTAACATTTCCCTCAAGATGGTCGTCAACCATCCATCATCGGGAAGAGTCATTCTACCTAAAATTTAAAAACTACTCCTAAAAATAAAAAGATAATCGATTCAAAGGGCTCCCCCTTGGAAAAGAACCGAAAAGAAAAACCAAGGGGTGGACAAAGTATGCCTCTAAAAAGAAACTAAAAGCTAAAAACTATCCTAACTCCAGAATATTTTTTTTTTGTATTTTTAGACTTTTTCAAAAAAAATTCAATTTGTCATCTAGCTTAGCAAAATAAAAAGAAAACTTAATAACCTATGGCATACTTCACCCTTAAAAAATATCGAAAGATATCCCACCCTACACTTAAGCTCATGCTTTGTCACCAAAGCAATAAATAAGATAAAAATCGGGTTAGAGATACTCCCTGAGGCCCTCTAGGGCCTACCTAGAAGCATGTTTCTTCAGTCTGAATCAAAGTGGTGAACGACCCCACACTTAAGCTTAAACCATGCTCCTTAGCTTATAAATTTGGGTACTCGGACTTCCTCAAACCTGCACAAAATCACAACCAAAAACAAGAAAACACACTATAAAAAAAACTATTACAAAATTGGGTTGCCTCCCAATCAGCACCTGATTTAACATTGCGGCATGACGCAAGTCATAAATCAATCAATTTATCTTAATCTCTTACTCCCTCTATGATAGAGCTTTTGCCTCTTTTTCACTCTTGGAGGATCACTTTCCTCTTTCACTTTCCTCTTTGTCTTAATATCCCTTTTCGGGTCACTGTCCAATGATCTAAACACATGCTCATGCTCCCTCAACAACTTGAGCAATTCTTTTTGCTCAGACAATTCATCAGCAATATTCAAAGTTTCAACTTTTTCAAACCCATTCTCTTTCACCCCACACTTATTTTTGACCACCTCTGCGATCATGCACAAATCTCTTTAATGTGAAGGGCTAGAGAGTGATTTATATACCTTGAACGTTGCCTCCTCATCATGAACTCTAATCTTCAACTCTCCTTTCCTCACATCTATCAATGCTCCACCAGTTGCAAGGAATGGGCATCCCAAGATAACCGGTACCTACTCATCTGCTTCATAATCCAAAATAATAAAGTCGACAGGAATGACAAACTTACCCACCTTGATGAGCACATCCTCAATTATGCCCTCTGGATATACACGAGACCGGTCTGCTAGCTGGAGATAAATAGTCGTGGGGTGTGGCTCTCCCAAGCTTAGTGTCTTAAAAACAGATAGAGGCATTAAGTTAATACTCACCCCAATATCACACAACGCATGCCCAACCTCATCTTCACCAATTTGTATGGGGAGGGTGAAGCTCCCAGGGCCTTTGAGCTTTTGAGGAAGTTTGCTTAATACCCTCGAACTACACTCTTCAGTGAGTGCAACCGTCTCAAACTCTCTCATCCTTCTCTTTCCAGACACCACATCTCGTAAGTACTTAGCATACTTTGTTATGTCTGTCAAAGCATCAATCAAAGGAATGTTGATGTGAAGCTGCATGAAGATATCAAGGAACTTTTTATAGTTAGCATCTTCCTTGCTTTTCTGGAACCTTTGGGGGAATGGTGGTGGAGGTCTTTCTCTTACCATCTCGGGCTGCTCAATAATTTCTTCTTCAACTAAATTTTCTGGCACACTCTCTAACTCTGGCTCAGGAGTTGGTGCAGGAATCAACGCTCGTGGAAAGGGAGGAGGATTCTTGTAGTTTTCCAGGCCCTCTCCCCAATGACCATTTCTCTTTGGAGGCTCTTCTTCTTGCACCTCTCGCCCATTTCTCAAAGTGATGGCCATAACCTGCTTGGGCATCTCTGTATCGCTAGACAAGGTATCTTGAGGCCTATCATGAAGTGTGGTGGCAAGTTGCCCCATTTGAATCTGCTATTAATTGATAGACTTCTTGGTTTCAATATTTACTTGTGCTTGTGCCTGCTGAACTTGCTGTTGTTGGGTCATAAACTGCTTTAGAGTTTCCTCCAAAGAGATACTCACTTGTTGACCCTGTTGTACATATTGCTGTCTCTGGCCTTGCTGAACTCCACCCCAAGAGAAGTTTGGGTGATTTCTATAATTCTGCTACCCCACATAGAAAATAGACTCAGGATTTAATGGACATCCTGAATAAGCATGATTCTCACCACACTTTTCACAAAATAATACAGATGAATGAACCTGTTCTACTTGTTGAACCTGGGTCACATTTGGGTTGGTGACCAATTTGTTTACTGTGTTGACCAGCTGACTAATGTTGGACCATATGGTAGCTACATCATCTAGTTCAAGCTTTCCCGGTATCTTTTGAGTTGCAGTGAATATTCTGCTTGGTTCTGTATAATCTCTGTGCCCTGCAGACATAAGGTTAAGCAACGACTCTATTTCATCATAGCTCTTGGATAAGATTTTCCCTTAAGCTGTAGCATCAAGAAGTGATTTCGAGTCTGACCTCAACCCTTCAATAAAATTGTGCCCAATGATTTCCTTGGGCTGCTGATGGTGCGGACAATCTCTCAAATGTCCCTTGTATCTCTCCTAAGCTTGGGGAATGGATTCAACATCTTTTTGAACAAATCCATAAATTCTGCCTCTGAGCTCTTTTGTTCTTCGAGATGAGAAGAACCTATTGAGGAACCTTTTAGATAATATGCCCATGATTTGGTAGAACCAGTAAGTTCACTCTGCAACCACTGCTTTGCCTCTCCAATCAATGAGAAATTGAACAACGTTAACTTCACATATTCATCACTCACATTCTGGTAGTGAAAGTTATCACTCAAGTCAATGAACTCTTGTAGGTGCTTGTGTGGGTCTTCATGTGGTTTACCCTCAAATTGACAAGTCTTCTGCACTAGTCGCACCATGCCTTCTCTTAGTCGCACCATGCCTTCATGTGGTGGTACTGCGGGCTGGACTGCAGCCTTATTTTCAACATTATTTTGGTCAATTGGGTCATTCATGTGATCACCCATAGCTCTCATATCTCTGAGGGTGCGTTCAAGCTCGTGATCAATGGGAATCAAGTGATTGCCTTGACTCCGAGTGTTTAACATAAACTAACCTGTGACCTGAAGTAAACAAAAATAACAAACACAAGTGAAATCTGAATAGTTTCTGAACGGGCAAGAAGACCTACTAATAGGAGGAAAGGGTGCTATCCCAATAGGTTCCGGATCGGATCGAGCGCAAAAATCCAAAGTAGTATCAATTTCAAATCAAATCCCCAACAACGGTGCCAAAAACTTGTTGCGACCTTTCGTACACGAAAGTGTACGCGGCTGTACAAGTAATATAGGATGTTAGTTCAGATATCGTACCCAAGGGATTTGAAGAATTGATTAACTAGGTTGAATTCTTATATGAGCTATTCAGTAGGTAACCAATAATGAAGAGTGATTTGTGTATTTTGAAATCAAATAAATAACAAATGGTGACAAGCTTTGATTTAATGGGTTTTAATTCAGATTTGAGAAAAGATCCAGGGTCATGGTATTTCGACAATCCAGTTGAGTTTTCAAACCATACGTTTAGTTGATTTCCTGAGTTACTAGTTGCGGGTTGATTTTAACCATGTTGAGCATTTTGCCAACAACTCTAGGTCTCCTCAACTATTCCTAACGCCTATATTCCTATGGTCATCGGTCGATAGTGAAAGGCATATGGTTTCTCTTCCGTATCAACTGGGCAAGGCTAACGGGTATATTTCTATCCACGTTAATGAATCGTTCCCCCTTCCCTATAGAGTTCATAACCAAGCCCTACCTTCCCTTATAGCGTACATAAACACCCTATTCCTAGTCCAATTTATGCACCATAGATAGTGTTTTCTAGGTGATCAAATTAACAAACAATTAAGAGCAAAGGAAGATAAATAACTTAATAATGGAAATCCGAACTAAACAATATAATAATTAAAAGTCAACCTTCATGTCTTTAACCACAACCCTAGATAGTAAAGGTTTATCTACTCATGAATCTTTTTGGAAGAAGAGATTTCATGAGTTTACAAGAAAAGAATCGAAAATAAAATAAAGAAATTAAACTAGACCTTGTTCTTGAGATTTGCCATAGGTTTTGCCTTCCCCAAATCATTTGTTATTCATAGAAAACATTGAAGGGGGGTATTTATAGAGTTTAGGAAGCCTTAGGACTAAGAAAACCAATCCCAATCGGGTTAGGAGAAGTACCCGCTCGCGCCACTGCCCAAAAGCAGAGCAGTGGCGCAAGGAACACGCAAAACTTTGGAATGTTGGTCAAAGCTGCGCCACACCTTGCTTTTGGGTGTGTGGCGTGAAGCACAAGTTGCTGGAAAAGTTCAGAAACTGGTCCAAATCCTCTCCACTACTTGCTTTGCAGTAGTGACACAAGGCACAACTAGTTCTGACATTTTTTGCTCGTTTTGTGTTGCTTTGCGGTGTCGCTTCTTCCTTTGTCCATATTGATTCCTTGGTTCTATTTTTCCTATTGTTAAGCTCCAAATACCTCAAGATACTCCTACATAAACAAAACACCAAACATAAGTGCAATTCATAACATATACGCTCAAGACGATACTAAAAAGAGGACAAATGAGAGGCGAATGATAGTATAAAAGAGTACTTTTAGCCTCTCATCATGTATCAATGGTAAGTATTGACATGTTCAAGTTGTGAGTGTATTTTAGAGGTTTAATTGAGGACTACTCATATAAATTGAGGCCAAGAGGAGTGAATCGATATTGCGATGATGAGCTTGAGGATAAAGGTAGTTATTAGGAGGTATACTTGTGTGGAATCATCTAAAAGGGTTAGTGAGAATGTGTGTGCAGCGACTAACTGTTTTGGAGGATTTAATCGGTGCATCCATGGTTTGAAATATCATATCGATGACAAGATCAACTTTTTGAGATGACCAGGGCTACTATGTAAACTTGATGAGAAGACTTGTGATGGGTCGTACTTGTGATGTGACTAATTTGGAAGGATTTTTGGTTAAAATATTCTAGTAAGGTAGGGAAGATTCCATATGTCCAAGATTTGCATTTTGTTACTACTTTGGTTACTAGCTTAGTTTGTACGAAAAGGCTTATGGTATTTTCAAACACTCCTCTTGTAGGCTTGAAGGAATTTAAACCTACAATGGTAAAAGTGATTGGAAATAGAATATTACATTTGGAATCAATGATAAGAGTATCTATTTTGATTTGGAAGGTAAAGGGTTCATCTTCAAGAAATGAGATTTGAATTTAAGACAACATGGTTTCATGGGTCTTGTTCCGAGTGTGGAGATATCATCGCATGTTTTTCAAATAGGTTGTAAACTACTCAGTATTCTTAGAGAAGGAAGTCTACAAACATTTGGGTCAAGTGTTGTGATAAGCTCTATGGTAGTTTTAAGTTTGGTAACTTATAAGGTTCATATTTCAAATGACAGATGTGATCAAATCGATGAGAAAATAATTGGCGGTGTACTAAGGTGTGTGATTTTATTGTATTGATAAGTGAATGGATCGATATCAGTCGGTAAAGGATGTTGTCTATATGGTTTAGATCATAATTTAGGCTTTCTGCGGTAAGGCTACATTTGTGCTAGTGGATTATGTTAGGGTATGGATTGGTCAGATAAGAAAGATTGAGAATGTCAGTTATGGAGGACTTGGAAGGACTTATGTACGGAGAAACACATGGGTTGCAAAATTATTATTTTGGAATGTTAAAGGACATAATGAAGTATTACACTTGGAGGATTTGGTTTAGAATATGACGTAATAGGCTATGGTCCTTCAATCAAAGAATATAGAATGATGAACGAGTTTAGGGAAGGTACAAGAGGCTTGTATATCGAAGAGCTCAAAGTGTTAAGAATTGTGTCATGGTACATGTTGAGAAATGCACATCGCATTTAGATCCTTGGTGCAGAGTTAAAGATTTGGGGGGATTTCCGCCTTTGAGTTCAGAAATGACAACAGAAGTTGGAACATCCATTAATAGAAGGTGGAGTGGTCAAGTACAGACTTATAAAGGGCTTAGTAGTGATTTTTCTGAAGGTATGATTTTGGTTTGGGTGAAAATTCATGATATGTGGGTAATTTTGCACTTTTATGCTAGGTTAGATTGCTCACATTATGTCAGTTGGCTTATAGGTGTATTATTAGAAAGACTTGCAGTTCTGAGGGTTTACTGAGTGTTTCTGGTGGGATTGATACCTCCTAGTTAATGGACACTACACAGACTATTTTGATGAGTTGCAGATGCATTTAATGATTTATAAAGGGTATATGTCCATGGTATAAGACGCTTTTAGGGTGTTCAGTGGTTTTCTCCAAGTTTTGGCATGAGAATATGATTGTTGGAATAGTGGTTGAAGCATGAGATTTGAAACTTTATATGAGTGATATTGGTTTCTGACCCAGTAGAGTCAACTTGAGGAAAGAGTACTATCACACTGGGAATTAGCTCTATCAGTGTTGGATAAGGTTAGTTTTTGACAGAAATTGCTTAGAATTGGGCTCAAAAGAAGTAGATATTCCTTTTTGGAGAAATGGAAAGTCATAATTTGAAGTTTCATAGAGTGGCAATGGGTATTCTAAGGGTGTTTGGTACTAACGATTGTTTTGGAAGTGTGAATAGAGGATTTGAACGGTCATGTTGTTTCGTGGTACAGACTTGGCACTGAATTTCAGTTATAGTTATTGGGTTGTGGTGATTATGATAGGTTTGTTAAATTAGGTGTGTTCAGAACTATGATTATGATCAACTCAGTTATGATATATATATATATATATATATATATATAGAGAGAGAGAGAGAGAGAGAATTCAAATTTATTGAAATCAGATATTTGGAGAAGTTTTGGTTTTGGATACTAGAGTTGTAGTCTTAAGAGTTAAAGCAAAGGAGGATTTTGACAGTTAGGGTGAATAAGCGGTACTACTGTTCTAATCATTGCTTGAGAGTGCTTGTATGTGGTCTACTAAGAGTGTTTGTGGTTGCTCAATAGTCTTGGTACCTTTCTTACTCCCACGTTCGAGGATGAATGTGTGTTTCAGTGGTGGATAATTTAACAACTCTCATAGTAATTTTTGGATTTTTATGCATTTTGACTATTTTCTCCCTTCATGTAGTTGTATTATGGTATTTTTGGTCAGCAGGAATGGTTGGCATAGTTCCCGAGGTGATTGGTTGAGAATTATCTAAGTTTTTTATTTTGGAAGGTTAGAAAGTTCATATGGTTGAATTTGGTTAATATCTATAGAAGATAAGCTCCTATTGAAATTTTGTTAGCACCATCAGCTCCAGAATGTGATTTTTGGATTAGTAGGACTATTGGTTCCGATCCTGAAACATTTAGATGAATAGTAGGACTATTATTTCACCAGGTCCAGAGGGTGATATTTTGTCTAGTTGAAGGTTTGGTTCAGTTCCCGAGGCTTTTAAATGAATTTTGAGTCATTGTTTGGAATTTGGAGATTTTAAAGTTAAGAGTTGACTTCGGTCAACATCCTATTAAGATGACCTTGTTTAAGTATTTTGATGATTCCATTGGGTCCGAAATAATATTTCCAAACTAGTATCATATTTGCTTTGTGTTCGAAAGATTTTGGATGACTTTCGGATGAGTTTTTAAATATTTGGGTTCTTTGGCCTTGATTAAGCAAAATCTGTGATTAAATGTCCATTTTTAGTTCCAAAGATCAAAATATTATTTTGGGGCTTCCAAAATTTTGATCATAAATTATAGGACTGATCTGGAAAGTTTTGTATCATTTTGATAAGTCGAGGTCGGGTATGGTAGTACCCCTCTCGATGATTGTTGACTCAACATTGATTTCGTGCTTGAGTTGGAGGGCTCTCCCTCCATCCATCGAGTCTTTTATTGTGAAACGAGTGTGAAATGAAGTTTTGATTGAATTAGTTGGCCCGTATAATTATTTAGGACTTATAGGAAAAAGAATTGGTGCATTTCATCATCCTATGAGGGATTTATGACCATTTTAGTGAAAAATAAACATTGGTGGTGCAAAAAAACTATTGCATAAATAGCTGGTGCAGATTTTCTAAACCGTGTATATAAATTTCAAACTTTGTTCATTCACTTAAGAATGATTTTTGGGAGCTAGGAAGCTCCGATTAAGGTGATTTTTGATAAATTTTTCTCGTATGATCATTAGGTATGTGATTCTACCTTCATTTTGCTATTTTTCAAAAATATCTATTTCGTTTTTCATTATTTTAATTCATAAAATTGAGATTTGAAACATCAAAGTTAAGAAATATTTTTTTTCATCGTAGATCACTTTGTGATGGTTTTTTGTTGATTTTGGGAAACTAAGGTCCTTGTAGTATGGGTAAACTAATTTTGGCATAAATTTATTGAATTATTGATTATTTTCTCGTAAAGTTAAGAAATGGTATTTTGATGATTTCAAGAACGATTTTAACTCCATTTTTTATGAGCATTCATATTTGAACTCCTTAAGTTATGAGTAACGTGATTTCCAAATAAAATTTTGGTTTTTCCCTTTAGGGCTTAGGGTTGACTTATAGATAGACTTTTTAGACCCGAAATTGAAGTATAAGAATATGGGTGTCTATAGTTTCGTAGTCTTATGTAGAATCCATATTTGAATAGATAGGGCTCGTTCAGAAGCTTTACAGAAAGAAAAGGCCTCGGTGTGAATTTGTGGGTCTTCACTCAAGGCAAGTTGAGGTTTCTTTGACTCTTTTTCAAAGTGTTTATGTGTTATTGATGTGAAAGGGTAGCAATGGGGATTTGGGGGTCCCATACATATGACATGACGAGCATCTATGTGGGTATCGGTGCTTTATGAATGGCTAAATGCAACTAATTAACTTGTTTTAACTGTTTTCCCTTGTTTGCTGGCATACTAGTAGTGGATTGTATCTGTCATGCCCCGAGACTATCCCCTGGATGTAACACGGGACCCTAGAACACAAGTGATCCCAAGCTAACCCTTTACCTTAGCATGACTTAAACATAAGAAACATAAATACTAAGCAGAAGATTAACAGAAGTAGGGAGCACCAAATCTATATAATAGAAGAGTCCATGAGAAACAAATCTGAATACACTATCTAACTATGTTTGAAAAGCCTCTATTAAACTGATAAGATGAGTTGTTGGGAAAAGATCCGCAGCTAACTCTAAGTACTAAAAGGAAATCATGAAAACTAACTAAAGCTCATAAGTAGTCCTCGAATGATGAGGACTCACCAAATGCAGTTGGAGGTCCTGCTGTATCTAGCCACGAGTCTGAGAGTGAGCGCCTAAATCTATATCATGATAAGATGCAACATAAAGAGATATGCGATCAGGACTATGAAATGTACTAATTATGTGATATATGCATGAATCATGATAAAATGTACTTGAAAACATATTTATGGTTTAAAGCATGCAAACATACTAAAATTGTAATGAAATGATTCAAGCGATACTATAAGCTGAAAATAGGTTTATATTCATAAATCATAAGTAGTAAATATGAATCTTGAAAGCTAAGAGTCATATATATTCAAATACAAAAAAAATAATTTTTAGCAGAAGTTTCTCAGAATCGATATAGATCATGTGAGCTACATGGAATCCAATTTCTGTACCCTAGTTGGCAAAGATGTCTTGTACCTTGACAGGGTACTAGACCATCTTTAGAGTGGAACCACTATCATGAGCCCATTGGGCGAATAAATTCTATGTTGGAAACCTACTTCTGGACTTGGGATATCTGGAACCCTTGTCAGCTTGGTGCTAAACACTACTCTCAAAACTTACTATGTAGCTTATACCTAACGTACGATATATCAGGATGTCAAAACTGTTCATAAATCATGTGGACATATCTGAATGTCATACTGTTAATGAAAACATAATTCTTGAAGTTATAGCATGTCACTAATTCAAAAATGTAACCTTACTAAATTTCATAAACTGAGGAACTAGGCATGTTATTTTTATAAATACTAGGGGTCATGTTATTTGAGCATGCCAATTTTGCTTGAAAACACATAACGATGTCAAATCATGCTAAATTCATTCTCAAATCATGGGTTTAAGAAATTATTATAGAAACTTATGTTAAATCATATATTTAAGATTAGAAATTATGTATTGATGTAAATAAACTGAATTCATAAGAATTTCATGATTTGGGTAAGAATCCTAGTTTCATAGATTTCATAAAATCAAAGTAAAACTTGAGGTTTTGGGCATAAAGGTGAAAGAAAACCCTCATTGAATAACTATGTACCTGAACTTGAAGACTTTATTAGCTTAAGCTTGAGGATTGAGAGTTGGGGGAAGAACCCTAAGTCTTGAAACTTGGGAGAATAACTCTTGTCTTAATTTCCCGAGTTTGATCATGAGAATGAAGAAAAGAACCGACTAATTTTTGATAACCCCTATAAGGACCCTAAAATGACATGGTCTAGTATTTAAAAGAGTGAAAAAAGACTGGAATACCCCTAAATTAAAATTAAGAGTTACAAGAAATTCCTACCTAATGGGCTTGTCTGATGACCCATCGCATGGGACATCAGGATAGGTCTAACTAAGATGGTCTTTTGGATGTTTCCCATGGTTGAGGCTCACAGCATGTGGTAGCTTCCATGGGGCTTGGCCTTGGTCAGTGGGCTAGGGAAGCCAACCAAGCCTCTGGTCGATTCCCACGGTGGGCTCCTACGGCTTAAAAGGCTTCCCATGAGACGTGGGCCATCTTGTCGGGGCTTAGGGGACATGGAAGTTTCTATGGCGCGTGAGATGGCCTGTGGTGGCTGTCTCTAGAACTTGAAAATTTCAGGTTTCAGCTGGTGTCACGCCCTATTTCGAACCGGCCAAAATAATTCACAACTCAATGGCTCTTCTGTCTTTGGCTTTTTTAAACAAAAAAAGAAAAAGAAAGGGTTGTAATGACCCTTCCGGTCATTTCTATATGTATGCTTTTCTTGTACTATTAGAGCTTGCCTGTAGCGACCCCAAGTCATTTATTGCTTGCTGAGACAAGTGGTTCGGTGCCCTGGCCGTTCGTTGGGTCTTTATGACCAATTCCCTATTTTAGAGTTGAGTCTTAGGATCTTAATATTGAAATCATGCGATAGTGATTTGCGATCGTATGACCTCAACTAACCTTGTGGGCAGGTCAATCCTGATTCGAGGTGTCATATGACCTTGACCTTTGTCCCATATCAAAGGCTTGCGAGCCTAAATTTTTGAATTTTATTAACATCGCGCGTACTTGAAAATATTTGATTTAAAATTAGAATTTGGTAAAAGTTTTATCTCTATTGCTTTCCTAAAATATTTTAAATATTTATGAAAAATACTTTCGTTATAATATATTTGTGTATGTATTTATTTTATAAGAGTTTTAGAAATTACTAATGTTTTAACGGAGATAGAAAACTTAGTTATGTTATAAATTATTATTATAATATAGTAGATTTTATTTGAAATAATTTTCTATTAATTATAATATATTCAAAAGGTATATTTATTTTACCACGAACCTATGCAATACCGAGTACATACGTGTCATGGACTCTATCTATAATTTAATAGATAAGAGAGAATTTGGTGATGGCACCACCTATTCCACGTGGAAGCAAGGAAAAAGGTGGCACCAACTCCCATTATAGAATTTGGGAAATATTTAATGCTAAGACTAGAGCTTTATAGATATGTTTTTGAATATATATACCTGGGCACTTTAAATTTTGAAACAATAGGCAGCATGCCATTATCATGCATATAAAAGGTTTTCACATGTTTTACTATGATTTTGTCTTCAGTCCTACGATTGATGGCTTTCTAAACCTTGCATGGCCCTACGAGAACGTTTTCGATAAAAATAATTAATAGAGGTTGGAATTGTTTTCATGGATATTTTCGGGGTAAAAAGGAATTAAAAGAATGATTTTTATCACTATTTTCATACTTATACTAGACTTGGCTTGGCCGTAGTGCTAGAATTGATTTCCTATTGATTTGAAATGGTACTAGACTCGGTTGGACCGAGCAACAGATTGACTTTACTACTGTTTTAGACCCGATTAAGTCCGGGAACCCTGTGTGGGGTTTTTGAGACTTATTTCACTGTTTTAGACCTGGATAGACTCCAGGCATGCATTCTCGAGATTTGGTTACTAGTTTGGATCTGGTTGTACCCCAGACTTTTAGATTGAGTCTTAAGTTTTAGTATGTGGTCTACGAGTAGACCTCTGTGGACCCTGCCGTGGGCCAAGAGCTATAGGCCAAGGGTGATCGGAGGAGGGGTGTACGATGGATTTGAGGTACTCATGGGAATCCCTTCCATGGATCCTGCCTCTATGGTACCTTTTAGGTACCGGAGGGGGTGACATACAGTACTATTATCACTTGGTTCCAGCATATCATATCACCTCATGCATATTGTGTTCGGATCCACCATTGTTTGCAATTTGCTCAGTGTACGCTCCGGTAGTATGGGATGCCGGAGGGTTTATTTTCACTTGTATGTATTCCGCAGGTGTATGGGCGCCCGTATGACTGTAGCTAGACTTTTATTTATTATTATTCTATCACAATACTGATCTTGATTATGTTATTACTAGTATGACTTGGTTGTTAGTCTTGTTTTTGAGCATGTTATCGTTATGGTTCCTTTCCTCCTTCTCTTTTATTTGAGGTTACCAGTATATACAACCTTCTCCTTAAACTATCTTTATATATTGTTATTGCATTGACCCCAGGTGCGTTCCTTATTCCTTTACCTGTGTTCTGTGAAGAATAACTCTATTAGCTAGCCTAGCATGATTGTTTCTCCTTATAGCCTTTCTGTGCTAGCTTCCATGTGCTTGTTCATTATTTTTGTGACTACTTGTTTTTTATGCTATATTACTGCCTTTATATCTTATATATGCCTAGTCGTCCTATGATACCTACTGGGTACCCGTTGCTTTGCAATTGGTGCTCATACTACACTTCTACATCTTTGGGTGCAGATCTGAGTGTGAGTTTTCGCCGCTAATCACAATGCCTCATGCGAGGTGCTTTTGGATCATTTGAGACTGAGGGTGAGCTCTTAGCAACCGGAGCTTAGCTTTTAGTTTATCTTTGTTATTATGTACTCTTTTACTGTTCGGAGACATATGTGCATATCATTTTGGATCCTTTTGTACTCTGTATACTTAGTTCTGCTTATATATATTTATGTTTTTTGTTGTTGATTTCTTCTTTTGTTTCCCTTGCTTCTGCATGTGTCATTGTTCTCCCACTTGATTGGTTTATGGTAGCCCATTACTAAGTTTCTGGGCTACAAGGATTGGTTCGCTACTGGGGGTTGTAGGTGCCATCATGACCGAGAAATTGAGTTGTGACAGCTTGGTATCAGAGCCTAGGTTCACTGGTGTCATCGGTAGAGGAGCTAATTTCTAGTAGAGTCCTATGGATCAGGGAAGAGACATCCATAGTCAATCTTCGGGAGGCTATTGTGACATCTTAGGAAATTTGACTCTCTTATTGCTTTGGTATCGTGCGTAGTCCTTGAAAGTTTCTTGAAATCTCACTTGTTCTAGTTCATTCTTCCGCAGATGGTTCGTACAAGAGTGTCGACATCTGGTGGGGGCGAGCCTCCGACTCCAGCACCCCTAACACCAGCTAGGGGCTGGGGAGGTCATAGAGGTAGAGGTCGAGGATGTCCCCGAGCAGCGGCACCTGCTAGAGCAGCTAGAGGGGAGATAGAGCCCGAGCATGAGTATGAGCCAGAGTTAGTTCCTGAGAAGTAGCATGTGGACCAGGGAGCAGCCCAGGTACCACCAGCTCTAGTATTAGCTTCAATGCCGGTATTAGCCCCAACTCAGTCTTCAGATATTCGGGGTCTATTTCTATAGTTACTCGGTATGATTGGGGATCAGCCTGCTAGGGTAGCACATGTATCCGCTCAAGGGGTAGACCTGGGTGCACAAAGTGCAGGAGCACAGCCTGCTACTGTGTCTCCCGCGCTGAGGTTATTCAAGTTCCATCAATTACACAACCTCTTGCTCATCGCCCAGTTATGACAGAGAGAGCAGAAGGCATTGGGTAGGTTTCTGATATTAGCACCCACGAGGTTCGCTGGTACTTCTGGTCAGGATCCGTATGACTTTATCACTACTTGTGAGGAGATGCTACATCATTTGGGTTTACTGGAGACTCATGGTGTTGGATACACTACTTATCAGCTGGAGGGCCCAGCTAAGTTATGGTGGAGGGCCCAGGTTGCTTGTAGACCATCTTCATCTCCTCCGTTATCTTGGTCAGAGTTCTATGAGGCCTTCATGGCCAAGTTCTTACCACAGACTGACATGGCCAAGTTCATGGCAGTTCACTAGACTTATGTAGGGTTCTATGACCATATCAGAGTATGAAATCTATTTCCATCAACTTGTTCCATTTGGGGCTATGATTATACCTACCGAGCCTGACAGAGTCCGTAGGTATATTTGAGGGATATTGAGAGAGTTTAGAGAACAAACAGAGATATTAGTTGCTAGTGGATGATCATTTTAGGCTATCGCAGATTATGCCCGTACCATGGAGGATTTGCACCATCATGATCTCGGGGATAGGGAAAAGAGGCCTTGATACCAGGGTAGCTATAGTGGTCCTCATCATAGTGGTAGAGGTTCAGACAAGTGGGGTCGAGGCTATCATCCATAGCAGCACCAGGGTCAGTCTAGTCGACCAGTTTAGGCTTTGCTTCAAACTTCTGGTAGTTCTCAGTTTAAGTAGGGGCAGAGTAGCCAGCAGGGTTAGAGTGGTCAGACTCCGAGGGGTTCAGTTTCTGGGGTATCAGGCCGTGGTGGCCATATGAGTTCAGCTGGATTATCTCAACAGTATAGGCCATCAAGGGCTTGCTATGAGTGTGGAGTTATTGGGTACTTTGCTAAAGATTTCCCCCAATGGAGTACAGTTCAGCCAGCCACTCAGCCGGCTTAGCCTATTCGTACAGTGCAACCACTGGCTAGAGAGGGTCGTGGTCAGGCCAGAGGTGGGGCCCAGCATATCAAGACAGGTGGCAGGGATGGCGGTCAGTTAGGTGGTGGTCATCATCAGTTTTATGCGGTCCCTGGGAGACCGAAGGTAGAGGCCTCAAATGCGATGATCAGATGTACGATTTTTGTATGTCGTCAGTCAGCTTTTGATTTATTCGATCCCAGATCCACTTGCTTGTATATTTCTACCAACTATTTGCCTTGCTAGGGGTTGACTATTAAGTCTTATCTGTACATGTATCTATTTCGACCCCGGTAGGAGATTTTTTAGTAGTGGATCAGGTTGTGAGATCCTGTATGATTTCTGTTGGAGATATTGAGACTTGGGGTGATTCAATGATTCTTGTTATGTTAGACTTTGATGTCATTCTGGGCATGGACTGATTAACCCCTCACCGTGCAGTTTTGAATGTTTGTGCCAAGATCATTACCATAGTCGTGCCTGGCGCATCCCCAGTTGTGTGGCAGGGTTCTATTAGTCGCACACCATCTGGTATCATCTCTTATCTTCGAGCTAGGAAGTTGATTTCTCATGGGTGTTTGGCTTATCTAGCATATGTCTGAGATGCTATTGCCGACCCTTCATCTCCTAAGTCAGTTCCTGTGGTTAGAGATTTCCTAAATGTATTCCCTACCGACCTGCCAGGCCTTCCACCCCAGAGAGATATCGACTTTGCTATTAAGTTAGAGCGAGGTACCCGGCCCATTTCCATTTCTCCTTATCATATGGCTCCATCTGAGTTGAGAGAGATGAAGGAGAAACTCTAGGATTTGTTAGCTAAGGGTTTGATTAAGCCGAGTGTATCGCCTTGGGGTTCTCCCATTTTGTTTGTGAAAAAGAAGGATGGGTCGATGCGGATGTGTATTGATTATCAGCAGCTGAATAGGGTGAATATGAGGAATGGGTATCCGATGTCGTGCGTAGATTATTTGTTTGATCAACTTTACAGTTCAGCTGTGTTTTCGAAGATAGATTTAAGGTCAGGCTACCACCAGTTGAGGGATAGGGCGGAGGACATTCCTAAGACAATATTCAGGACACGTTATGGCCCCTATGAGTTCCTGATGATGTCTTTTAGGTTGAATAATGCCCTCGCAGATTTTATGAACTTGATGCACAGGGTGCTTGGCCCATATTTGGACTCATTTGTGATAGTTTTCATAGAGAACATCTTGGTATACTCACATAGTAGAGATGAGCATGAGCAACACCTGAGGATTATACTCCAAACTTTGAGGGATCATCGGCTTTACGCCAAGTACTCAAAGTTCGAGTTTTGGCTTGAGTCAGTTGAATTCCTAGGGCACGTGGTGTCTAAGGATGGGATTAGGGTGGACCCGGGGAAGATTTCAGTTGTGCGTGATTGGCCTAGACCTACTACTCCTACTGGTGTTCACAACTTTGTTAGGTTAGACGGGTACTACAGATGGTTCGTTGAGGTATTTTCTTCCATAGCAGCACCCTTGACTATGCTGACTAGGAAGGATGTTCTATTTCAGTGGTCAGATCAGTGCAAGGATAGCTTCAAGAGGCTTAAGTCCTTGTTGACTTCAGCGTCTGTATTGACTTTGCCGGTTGAGGGTTAGAGTTTCTCAATGTATTATGATACTTCCAGGGTTTTTATTCCATTTGCGTAATTGTTGATTGGCTGACTAAGTCAGTGCACTTCCTTGCCAGTTTAGACTACTTACAATGCAGAGAGGTTAGCTCAGATTTACCTTCGTGAGGTTGTTTAGTTGCATGGGGTCCCAGCTTCTATCATTTCAGACCGCGTCACTCAGTTCACATATCAGTTCTAGAGAGCTAAGCAAAATTTGGGTACAGAGGTTCAACTTAGTATTGCATTCCACCCTCAGACAGATGGCCGGTCTGAGAGGACTATTCAGGTCCTGGAGGACATGCTTCGGGCCTGTGTTCTTGACTTTGGAGGTTATTGGGATTAGTTTGTGCCTTTGGTTGAGTTTGCTTATAGTAATAGCTTCCATTCAAGCATTAACATGGCACCTTTCGAGGCATTGTATGGTAGGAGTTGCAGATCGCTGGTTAATTAGTTTGACGGTTTGGAGTCTAGGCCACATAGTACAAATTTGCTTCGAGATTCCTTAGACCGAGTCCAAGTGATTCAGGATAGACTTTGAGCAGCTCAGAGCAGGCAGAAGAGCTACACTGATCATAGACTTCGTGCGTTGGAGTTCAGTGTTGGTGACTTAGTATTCCTCTGAGTGTCGCCCATGAAGGGCGTGATGAGATTTGGTCAGTGAGGCAAGTTTATCCCAAGGTACATTAGGACATTTGAGATTCTTCAGAGGGTTGGTAGTGTGTCCTATTAGTTAGCTTTGCCTCTGATGTTTTTAGCTATGCACCCAATTTTCCATGTATCGATGTTGTGCCGGTATGTTCCAGATGAGTCTCATGTGTTGCAGTGGGATTAGGTTCAGTTGGACTAGAAGTTGACTTTTGTTGAGAAGTCGGTTGTTATTTTGATCAGAGATGTCAGGAGGTTGAGATCTAGAGAGATTATGGTTGTGAAAGTTCAGTGGAGGCACCGTTCAGTTGAGGAAGCTACCTGGGAGACCGAGAGGGAGATGAGGGCTTAGTACCTGTAGTTGTTTGAGCCATCAGGTACTTCTTGGTTCTTGACCTTCGAGGACGAAAGTCCTTTTTAGTAGTGTATGATGTAATGACCCTTCCGGTCATTTCCGCGCTTATACTTTCCTTGTACTGTTAGATGATAACTGGATCTGAGGCTAATTTTAGAGAAATAATTCGCGCCCTAAAGCTGGTCGAACAAGTCATCAATCCTAGCATGAGATACTTATTCTTGATGGTGACCTTGTTCAACTAACAGTAGTTGATGCACATTCTAAGAGAACTACCTTTCTTATGCACTAAGAGGACTGGAGCACCTCATAGAGAGATACTGGGTCTGATGAAACATTTGTCTAAGAGGTCCTTAACTGATCTTTCAATTCATTAAGCTCAGCTTGAGCCATTTTGTAAGGAGGAATAGATACAAGTTGCATATCTGGAAGAAGGTCTATCCCAAAGTCAATCTACAGCTCGGGAGGGACTCCGGGCAAATCTTCTGAAAACACTCCAGGAAATTCACTTACCACTAGAACTGACTTGAGAGATGAGGTTTCAGATTCAAAATCCATAACTCAAACTATATGATAGACGTACCCTTTAGAGATCGTTCTCCTAGCTTTGAAATAAGATATGAAATGACCCTTTGATGATGGAGGACTACCCACCACTCTACGATAGGTTCATTAGGAAACTGAAAGCTTACGACTCTATTTCTATAGTCGACTAAAACATAACATGAATGTAGCCAATCCATGCCAATAATGATGTCAAAATCTAGCATGTCTAATTCCACTAAGTCTGCAGAGGAGACTCTATGAAGGAATGAAATTGGGTAATTTCTGTATACCCTCTTAGTTAGGACTGACTTACCAACTGGAGTGGAGACATAAAAGGGTTCGACCAGTTGTTTGGGACTGACGTCAAACTTGCAAGCAACATATGGGGTGACAAAAGACAATAAAGCCCATGGATCTAACAAAGCATAAACATCAATAGAGAAGACTCGTAACACACCAGTGACTACTTCAAGTGAGTCCTCCTAGTCCCGGCGAGATGACATAGCATAAAGAAGGTTCTGGTGATGATCGCCACCTGTGCCAGAAGTGGCACCCTGCTGAGTTGGGTGACCTACTGGAGCTGCTAAAGTATTACCCTAAGTCTTGCCAGCTCTACTGTTCTGTCTTGCTGAGGGGCAATCCTTAATCCTAAGACCCATATGTCCACATCCAAAACATCCACCTGAGCCGTAGTGACACTCTCCAGGGTGATTCTTACCACACCTATTGCAAACAGGGTAAGAAGTCCCTTTCACAATATTTCCCTGAGAATGTGAGCCTGTTGCCCTAACTGTCTTATCGTGCATGGGTCTGGGTGTTAGAGAAGGAGAACTAGATTATAATGGCACTAGTCCTGATGAACTCTTCTAAAACAAAGACCGTTATGTCCACCTTCGGACCTCTGATGACTGAAACCCAAATCCTCTGTTTTGACCCTTTTGTTCTCCCTTGCCCTCTCCTTTAGTTTATCCTCCTCAATCTTCTAAGAATGAGTTATGAGCCTTGAGATGTCCATATCCCCTAATAACATTGCCATCCTACATACATTCTTCACTATGTGAGATACGCCAGAAATAAACTTACTCATCCGGCCCCTCAAATCGGCCATTATAGCTAAAGAATACCTAGAGAGTTGAGTGAACTTTATCCCATACTCCTGGACTAACATCGATCCTTGTATCAAATTCATAAAATCTTCAGACTTAGACTCTCTCAACTTATTTTGGAATAACCTATCTATAAAAGCCTCAATGATGCACTCCCAAGTCATAGGAGCTATATTTTTGCGCCTACCTTCCTTCCACTAAGTGTACCAAATGTGATCCATATCCTTGAGCTGGTAGGAAGCTAGCTCAACACTATCAGTATCAGTTACTTAAATCACCTCAAGAATCTTCTTTAACTCATCAATGAAATTTTGTGGGTCTTCACCTTCCTAAGACCCCAAAAACTCTGGCGGGTTCATACGAATGAAATCTCTGACCCTGGAAGTATCTGTCCCACTATTTGGGTTGGCAAGAATAGGTGCCTACTGATTAGCCTGGTTGGTCATTGCTTGATATAACATCTGGATGGCATTACAAAACTCAGTGTTCGTAACTTCATAGTCTGGGACTGGAGGGTTAGCATTACGGGTGTTGGCTATGCAAGACAAATGATCTGAAATACATAAAGAATGGATTAGAAAGGAAAAATAGATTTAAACTCTATCGCACAACAAATAACATAAAAGAATTAGAGTATTTACTAAAATGTCTTGTAGCCTCCCCTGCATAAGTGTGGTTCACTTCACACCTATAAAAAGGACTCTACTTAATGCGATTTTGAGACATCCTAGGACTCTTGAACCTGATGCTCTGATACTAAGTTTTTTATGCCCTATGACTACACCTTGGATGTAACACGGGACCCGAGACCACAAGTGATCCCAAGCTAACCCTTGGCCTTAGCGTGACTTAAATATACACAACATAAATACTAAGAAAAAGCATAACAGAAATAGGGAGCACCAAATATATATAACAGAAGATTCTGAGAGAAACAAATTTGCATAAACTGTCTAACTATGTCTAAAAAGCCTCTATAAACTGATAAGTTGAGTTGTTGGGACAAGATCCCCAGCTAACTCTAAGTAATGTAAGGAAATCATTAAAACTAACTAAAGCACATAAGTAGTCCTCGAATGATGAGGACTCACCAAGTACAGTTGGTGGTCCTGCTGTATCTAGCCACGAGTCTGAGAGTGAGCACCTGAATCTACATCATGATAAGATTCATCACAAAGAGGTATCAGATTAGTACTATGGAATGTAATGAGTATGTAAGATATGCATGAATCGTGATAAAACATACTTGTAAGAATATTTAAGGCTGAAAGCATGCAATCATAATAAAAATATAATGTAGTGACTCAAGAAATACTATAAGCTGAAAACATGTTTATATTCGCAAATCTTAAGTGTTAAATTAGAATCTTGAAAGGTAAGAGTCATATACATTGAAATACAAAAAAAACTATTTCTGGTGGGAGTTTCTCATAACCGACATAGACTATGTGAGCTATATGGAATACAACTTTTGTACCCTAGTTGGCAGAGCTGTCTTGTACCTTATCGGGGTACTAGACCATACTTAGAATGGAACCACTATTATGAGCCCATTGGGTGAATAAATCCGATGCTAGCAACATAGTTCTAGACTTAGGTTATGTGGAACCCTTGTCATCTTGGTGTTAAGTACTACTCCCAAAACTACTATATAGCTCATACATAACGTGCGACATATCTGAATGTCAAAAATGTTCATAAATCATGTGGACATATTTGAATGTCATACTATTCATGAAAAAATAATTCTTCAAAGGTATAGTATGTCACTAGTTCAAAAATGTAACCTTACTAAATTTCATAAACTGAGGAACTAGACATGCTATCTTCATAAATACTAGGCGTCATGTTATCTAAACATGTCAATTTTGCTTGAAAACATATAATGATGTCAAATCATGCTAAATTCATTCTCAAAGCATGGATTTAAGAAATTTTTATAGAAACTCATGCTAAATCATGTATTTAAGATTAGAAATTATGTATTGATATAAATAAACTGAATTCATAAGAATTTCATAATTTGGGTAAGAACACTAGTTTCAAAGATTTCATAAAATCAAAGTAAAACTTGAGGTTTATCCACAAGAGTGAAGAAACCCTCATTGAATAACCACATAGCTGAACTTGAAGACTTTTTTAGCATAAGCTTGAGGATGGAGAGTTGGGGGGAGAACCCTAGGTCTTGAAGCTTGAGAGAATAACTCTTGCCTTAATTTCCTAAGTTTGATCATGAGAATGAAGAAAAGAACCGACTAACTTATGATATAACCCCTCTAAGGACCCTAAAGACATTGTTTAGGATTTAAAAGAGTAGAAAAAGACTAAAATACCCCTGAATTAAAACTAGAAGTTGCAGGAAATTCTCATCAGACAGGCTTGTAAGATGGCCTGTCGAACCTACCATGGCCTATCATGTGGGCCATCAAGATGGATCTAACTAGGTTGGTCTTCTAGACATTTCCCACAGTGGAGGCCCACGGTCCATGGTAGTTCCTACGGTGCGTGGCCTTGGTCGGTAGGCTAGGAAGGCCAACCAAACCTCTAGTCAATTCCCACGGTGGGCTCCTATAGCTCATGGAGCTTCCTATGGCATGTGGGCCAGCTCGTTAGGGCTGAGGGTATAGGGCAGTTCCCACGGCATGTGCAATGGCCCGTCAGGCATCCCACAGCCCGTGGAAGTTGAAAATTTTAGGTTTCAGCTAGTTTTTTTCTATGTTTAAATAATTGTTTGGATTCTGGGGTGTTACAGTATCTGATAATGACTTGTTGAGCATTTTAGTGATGATTATACTTCTATTTGAAATTTTGATCCTGTTTGTGTTGATCATTGATAAAATGCTGAACTCTGACTAGTTGAATTATGAAAAATATGGATGTATTAGTGAAAACCTATAGTGGGGGACTAGATTGATACTTGAATTGATACATGATATGAGATACCTTACTTGATTCACTACCAGAAAGCGATCCTACAGGAACAGACTTGCTAGTAACCATTTTCAAACCGTTTCTATAACTAGTCTAGTGCAATGGTTATGACCGTTGCCACAAATTTTGATAGCTATTGACAGGGCTTATTCATATGACTGTTTCCATTAGAATATAATTATTGCAATAGACTTACCTATAGCAATAGACTTACCTATAGCAACGGTCTTGTATGATGTTACACTAAAATCATCTATTGTAACGGTTGTTTGAAATTTTTTATTTGTCGGAATGGTTTATTAATCCATCAAATTTTCCTCCATATTTTCCCTCAACAATTTTGGTCACCCGCTAATGAAAAAATTATTTTTCTTTTATTTTCTTTATTTCTTAAAACACTATTTTAGAAACAAAGCTTTAACCCTTAACTTATTTTGGCAAGTACACTCATTAGACAAACAAATTAGCTCACTCTCTCATCTCTCTAACCTCTCTCTAGGTTAAACCAAATTCTCTCTTCTCTAGCCTTATCTACGCTAGAAATCTGAGCCAATGCTCTCAGATTTATGCTAATCTCTAGTCGTATCTGAGTATTAGGAGCTAAAATTTGCAAACCCCTCTCATATTTTTGAGGGTTTGTATGATTTTAGTTGGTATTTTGGTTACTATAGTTGGAGCTGATTTTAGCAAAATCTCTCAGATTTAAGCTAAATCTATTTGTGACTGTAGGTGGACCTGATAAATCTTGAATTTCTTCAATAAGTTCGACCTTTGAAGGTATTTTTCTTTAATCCTTTGTTTCCTCTTCAAGTTTTGAGCTACGAGTTAGTGAAATGGTCGGATTTTCTTGTTTCATGTGATGTTAGGTTGTCACTGTGAGTGGATCTTACTTTGTTTATTTTAGGATTAGTGAAATTGTTGTATTTTGCTATTGGAATTTAGTTGCTGCTATGTGTTGGTGTTAATTTGGTCTTGTTGGGTGAGGTAAAATTATTGTATTTCTCTATTTCATGTACGATTTAGTTACTGCTATGTGTTGGTGTTAATTTATTATTGTTAGGCATAGTATAATTGTGGCATTTTGCTGTTGCATGTGCTATTAAATTATCTATTATTTTTTATCTTAATTTGTTGTTATTCGGTATGGTATAATTGTGAGATTTTGCTGTTGTATGTGCTATTAAATAGCTACTGTGTGTGGTCTTAATTTGTTGTTGATGGAATCTTTTTAGTAGGTTGTTCAATGTGGATATTAATGTTGGATTTTCTATTGCACTAGCTATTAATAAATCTTGTAGTATTTTCTTAGTCTCTTTCTCTTTATTATTTGATAATAGATTTGTGTGACTGAAATTTTCCTGGCAGCTTTGGTCAAATTGATTGTTGTAAACCAGATTGCTCTTGCCGTTGATCTTGAATTTCTGATGCAGATTTACTAAGTTAGTGTAGTGTAGATTAAAACTGTATCTTTTTGTTTTCCGATAATAGTTTGTGTGTCGCCTTTCTTGAATGTTCATAAAATTAGATTAAAATGTATCAGCTTCTTTGTAAGAAATGACCATTGTTTGTTCAAAAAAGTTAATTGTGGAATCTGTTTTCTTAAAGTGTCCAAACATTTGCTAAGTTGTTGGTTTACTTATTGTGTCATATCTTTTATGTAGGTTACTGGTTTTGGCTAAGCTGTTGGTTTACTTAGTGTGTCATCTCTTTTATTTAAGTTACTGATTTTGGCAACAATATTTGTTTCCTTAGTGTGGCATCTCTTTCATCTACTTAGTGTGTCTACGTAAGTGTGAAATTTGTTATATTAAAGTTATGTATGTTGTTAAATTACTAGTTTTGGCTATGTTTTGCTCAGGAGAAACTGAAAAATGGTCTTTTATTAAAAAAGAACTGTTTGGTCCAACAATCTCATATTTGGTCCAGTATTGTCATGTTTATTAAAAAGGAATTGTTTGGTCCAGTATTCTGATGTTTAAGTTGAACTGATCTTGATTATTTTTGGTGAAGTTAAATTAAATTTGAAATAATTCTTTTTGTTGAACCTAAATGAGTTATTGGTAAAGTAGTTCATCTGTGAATCATATTTGCTCGTTAAACATGAAGTAATAGTAATAGTTCATCAAGTAATAGTTATAGATTCATTATTTTTTAGTGTGTCATCTCTTTCATCTACTTAGTGTGTCTACTTGAGTGTGGAATCTGTTATATTAACGTCATGTATCTTGTTAAGCTACTGATTTTGGCTATGCTTTTCTTAGGACAAACTAAAAAATAATCTTTTATTAAAAAGAGACTGTTTTGTCCAGCTTTCTCATATTTGGTTTAGTATTCACATGTTTATTAAAAAGGGATTGTTTGGTCCAATATTCTCATGTTTAAGTTTGTCATGATCTTGAATTTTTTAGTAAAGTTAAATTAAATTTGAAATGATTCTGTTTGTTGAACCCAAATTTTAAAGCCATATGTAGTAAGGTAGTAAAGTGGGCAGATCTAGAGGGATTGCAGGCTGAAATCAAAGAAATTGAATGTGAGCTTAAAAAGATATTTCCTCCAACCTTTTCTGATATAATGGAACATTTTCCTAAACATTTGGTAGATAAAATTAAGTTGGGGAGTCCAAATTATCTTAGTTATATGTATCCCATGGAGAGAGAATTGGGTGAATTAAAGGACCTTGTTCGTAATCGGTATAATCCAGAAGCTTCAATAGTAGAGGTGTAATGACCAGGTCCGTTGTTATGGGTAGTACAATCGTGCCAAGTTTTAGAGTTAGAAAACTCTAGGTTTGAGAGTTTGAAATTCTGGGCTAGGCTAGCCTAGATCGGTTTTGGAGCAAGGTAGAGTCTAGGGAAATCCGACTAAGGATTGGTCTAAATATCTTGTTTAGAGATAGTTTTCCACTTAGGAAAGACATAAAAGAGTCTGGGGGACTTTTCAGAATCGAATTTGGGTAAGTAGAACTCCCGAAATTGCGTTTGACGTGAAGGGGTTATTTCGGGTCATCAGGAAAAGCAAGTGTGTTGTAAAATGGCCAAACCTGCGAGATTTCCAGACATTCTGTCTATGATGAGCGAAATAGTCCACCGTAGCAGACTCCGCTATAGCGGTGGAAAATACCGCTATAGCGCTGGTCAAGGGCGGTCAACCCCACTTAAGATCGCTATAGCGGAAGTCGTCCGCTATAGAGGGACCGCTATAGCAGAGCGGGGATTGCTATAGCGGGCCGACAGTATTTTAATGCAGAAACAATTTTCAAAACATTCAATTTTTCACAACTTCATTTTGGGAGAAGGGATAGGCAATTCCAGTCATTTTTCTTCCTTTTTCCGTCGAAATTCTTCCCTAAGGTAAGGTTTTCGTTCCCCAATCTTTGTATTACATTTCCTATGCGGTAGAATTGATAGGAGGGAATTTGGGGAAAGGTTGGCATAACCTAGGAATGGTGGAATTCAAGGAAGGAAGGGGGCTTCCAAGCATGTATGTTCTTGGGTGTTGATAAAAGTCTGTTTAAATGATCATATGTTGTTAAATTCTCCGTTTTTATCCATAAAAATGATAGAACTAGGAGAATTACCAGTGGAAAAGCCCGATAAAAGGGTGGGATGATCATGGGTGGCCGGGTGTTTGGGGAATTGGTATAATACGAGTAATGTGTAGGCCTGTGTGTTAATTGTATGTACTGTATGTTGTTTTTCGACCAAGAATGAGAGAGGAATCTGGAACACGGGAAAGCTCGGGTTGAATAAAGCTTGGATCATTTCGAGATAAGTGATGGCTTATGATTTTCTTTGAATGTTGTATATTCATTTACTCATGTCTAAGTGATTGTATGCTTTACATTGCTTAGGAAAGTTATGTGGAATGTCTAGGTTCCTGCTTACAGTTTGTGTTGAACAGTGTTTGCTTGTTGGTTTTACAAGTTCTGTGTGTTCATCTATTGACTGTGGTTATTGAGATTTGGTTAGCTCGGGTACCACGCCTGGTAAGGGTATAACAAATGGTTGGCACGGGTACCACGCCTGGTACGGGTATAACAAATGGTTGGCACGGGTACCACACCTGGTACGGGTTTACTTTATTGCATATTGCATGTTGACTTTTGTATTACATTGATTGTTATTGGTCCGTGTGTAGACCGGGTTGTTTTACTGAATGTAATACTTGATATTGGTTTCGTGAGTGGACTGGGTTGTTTATTGAAAGGTGCTATTGTTTGGTGGTCCTTGAGTGGCCGAGAATTGTTGTATAACTGCGATGTTGGTCTTGGTTTAGTCCGGGTTGATCATTACTTTTTGTAATTGTCTAGATGGGATTCCAGGGTGGGTCCGGGCTAGATGGAAAGGTATGGTTATTGGTACATGTTTGTCTTATAGAACTGTAAGAGATGGACTTCATGCGGGAACAAGGTAGGTGGAGACTGTAGTCTAGGACCTGTTGAGTTATTGTATGTTTTCTATATATTTACTTGAATTTTTTGTATTGTGTATATACTGTTTACTAGAAAACTGGCTGATGGTCCTACCAGTACACAGTGGTGGTGTACTGATACTGCACTTGCTTTTCTTTTGGTGAGTGCAGGAAATCTTCTAGTGGCTGAGAGGCGACCTCATCTTTAGCACCGGCGATTTTGACTTTCAAGGGTGAGCTGCTAGATTCGAGCTACCTTGGGTTATCCTTAGAGTTTCAGTCCATTTGTTTCAGACTTAAAACTATTTCATTTTATCTTTTGGGGTTGCATTCCCGTATTCTAGATATTTTGTATTGATGTTTGGTATGATGACTTTACGTTCCTAGGTGGGAGTTTTCGCAGATTCATTATTATGATTAGTTTTTGATTCGTTTGATTGCTACTTTACTTTTCGCTTGCAGGTTTTAGGTTGTTAGTTTAGGCAAGGGTTGAACTATATTGGTTCACTCATCCTGGGGTTTGGTGGGTGCCACTCAAGATGAGTTGGGTCATGATAAAGATGGTATCAGAGCCTAGGTTCGTTGATCTAATCATACCAAACAGGACTAGTAGAGTCTTGCGGAATGGTGCGGAGACGTCCATACTTTTCTTCGTGAGACTATGGGGATTTAGGAAAAACTATCTCTTCCTTCTTTCCTTCGTGTTATAACTTGATTCCAATTGGTATCTGGTAATACAAATTGGTATCTAACTTCATTCACTCTTCTATTCACAGATGGTTACTACAAAGAACAATGGAGCAAGGCCAGCTGTCCCAACAGCGGGCCCGACAGTTCGTGGTAGAGGTAGGGGAAGGGGCAGGGGATGAGCTGGGGTGGATCTCAAGCTGCTGCTTCACGCTAGATAACCCCTCCCCCACCTCATGATCATGTGGTTGTGGACGTAGAAGATGTGGTTGTAGGGGATGAAGGGGCTCAAGCAGAGGCGGCACTGGTTTGAGGTGCAGGCCTTCCTACTATGACATCGGAAGCTTTTAAGCAGGCGTGGAATATCCTTAGTGGGTTGGTTGGTGCTGGAGCCATAACACCAACATATGCAAATAGGCCTTGGACACTCAGCCAATGGTTACTACTACACCTAGGATGGACGAAGCTTCGGACACAAATGATCTCCTCAGGCCAATGCTAGGCCCATTGATGACAGGTAATGAGCATGAGATGCTGACTAAGTTCCTTAAGCTGAAACCTTTGACGTTTCAGGGTACAGACAAGGAGGATGCCTATGAGTTCATCCTGGATTGCTATGAGAGGTTGCACAAGTTGGGTATTGTATGTCAGCATGGGGTTGAGTTTGTCACTTTTCAGTTGCAGAGTGATACCAAGCAGTGGTGGATGTCTCTTGTTGAGTGTCGGTCTTCTATTCTACCTCCACTAACTTGGGAGTAGTTCCACGCGTTGTTTCTAGAGAAGTATGTTCCTCGTACTTTGAGGGATCAGAAGAAAGATGAGTTTTTGAACTTGGAGCAGGGTAGTATGTCGGTCTCGGCCTATGAGGCTAAGTTCCATGCGTTGTCTCATTTTGCTACACAAATGTTGGGTTTCGAGGAGGAACGGGTCCAATTATTTATCAAGGGTATGAATAGTGAACTGCAGGTACTGTCAGTGCATGTGACTTTTTTAGGAAAGGGCTTTAATGATGTGGTGGATTATGTGAAGAAGATCGAGGGAGTTAGGTAAGCGGGGCAGGCTAAGGCTTTAGCCAAGAAGCCCCAGAATGAGGGAAACTATGGTGGTTCATACTCCAGAGGCCAGCATCAGCTGGCTTATTCGGCCTGTCCTATTCAGTCAGCTCTGCCAGCTACTACAGGTGGTTCTCAGAGAGTTCAGTCTTCAGCTCCTAGAGGCCAGAGAGCGTCCTATAATTCAGCTAGCATACCTACTCTTGACCGTTGTTGCTTCCATTGTGGGAGCTAGGCCACTTTAAGAGGGAGTGTCCACATAGGCAGACAGGTAATCAGGCTCAACAGCAAACTATAGAAGTGGTTCCGACAGGCAGAGGCGGTAATGCTAGGGGTCATCCACAGGGTGGGCGAGGTAATTTATAAGGAGGCCGGGGAGACCAAGGGAATGGCGGTGCAGGAAGAGGTGCGGTGCAGCCGGCCTGAGAAGTTGCCCGGATTGATGATCGGGCTCATTGCTATGCTTTTCCAGGGAGGACCGAGGCAGAAGCCTCAGATGCAGTGATCACAGGTACTATTCTTGTCTGTGATAAAATGGTTTCGGTATTATTTGACACAAGCTCTACATATTCTTATGTGTCTGTGAGTTTTGCTTTGGGGCTGTGTTTGACTTGCGATATCCTTGATTCCCCTATCTATGTTTCTACCCCAGTTGGAGAGTCTGTGGTTGTGACTCATGTATATCGTGACTGTTCTGTTGTGTTTGTGGGGTTACATACTTGGGTAGACTTGGTAATTCTGGATATTACTAATTTTGATATTATCTTGGGTATGACCTGGATATCTCTTTATCATATTGTGTTAAACTGTAACACCAAGACTGTGGCTCTAGAGATTCCGGGTAAGGATAGACTTGAGTGGGAAGGTGTGTACAGGTCTAAGCCAGTTAAGATAATACCATTTGTCCGGGCTAGGAAGATAGTGGGGAGGGGGTGTCTAGCCTTTTTGGCTCATCTCCAAGATGATAGTGTGGAGTCCCCGCCTATTGAGTCAGTTCCAATGGTTTCCAAATTTTTAGAGGTGTTTCCAACAGACTTGCCTTGTATGCCTCCGGACAGGGATATCAATTTTTGTATTGATTTGGAGCCAGGCACTCATCCCATCTCCATTCCTCCGTATCATATGACTCCGACAGAGTTAAGGGAACTTAAAATTCAGCTGGAGGAACTCCTAGATAAGGGATTCATATGTCCCAGTGCTTCGCCTTGGGGTGCTCTGGTTTTATTTGTAAGGAAGAAGGATGGTAGTATGCGAATGTCCATAGATTATAGACAGTTGAACAAGGTGACCATCCGGAATACGTACCCTCTACCCCGTATAAATGATTTTTTTGACAAACTTCAGGGTGCATCGGTATTTTTGAAAATTGACTTGAGGTCGGGGTACCATCAGTTAAAGATTAGGCCGGAGGACATTACCAAAACTACTTTTCGGACTCAGTATGGGCATTACGAGTTTCTAGTAATGTCGTTTGGTTTGAGCAATGCGCCGGCAACATTAATGAGTTTGATGAATGGGGTGTTTAATTCCTACTTGGATTCCTTCGTTATCATGTTCATCAATGATATTTTGATCTACTCTAAGAGTAGGGAGGAGCATGCTAATCATCTTCGTATTGTACTGCATATCTTGAGGCACTAAAAGCTTTATTCAAATTTCACTAAGTGTGAGTTTTTGTTTACTTCCGTGGCATTCTTGGGGCATGTAGTGTCAGAAAAGGGGGTGATGGTGGATCCCCAAAAAATTGAGGCAGTCAAAAGTTGGGTTCGGCCTAGCTCTGTGACCGAGGTGAGGAGTTTTGTTGGGCTCGCATGGTACTACCGGAGGTTGTGTAATAATTTTGCTTCTATTGGTACTCACGTGACCAGGATGTCACAAAAAGATGTACCGTTTGTGTGGTCCGACAAGCACGAGGAGAGCTTCAAAAAGCTCAAGACACTTTTGACCACAACCCCTATTTTGTCCTTGCTGGTTGAAGGTAAAGACTTTGTTGTTTACTGTGATGCTTCACATTCTGGTTTGGGTGCTGTGTTGATGCAGGATTGGAATGTGATAGCCTATGCATCCAGGCAGTTGAAGATGTATGAAAGGAATTATACAACTCACGATTTAGAGTTTGGAGCAGTGGTTTTTGCATTAAAAATCTGGAGACACTACCTTTATCGTGTCAAGTGTGAGGTACTCACAGATTGTCACAGTCTGCAGCATATTTTCACTCAGAAGGATTTGAATCTGAGGCAGAGGAGGTGGATGGAGTTATTGAAGGATTATGATGTGACCATTCAGTACCATCCGGGTAAGGCTAATATGGTGGCAGACGCATTAAGCCATAAAACTGTTAGCATGGGTAGCTTGGCTTGTTTGGGGCATCCAAACGACCATTAGCTAAGGAAATTCGGTATTTAGAGGCCAAGTTCATGCACTTGGGTGTTTCAGATCAAGGTGGGTTGTTGGCCAGCATTAAGGTCAAGGCCACCTTCATAGAGGAAATAAAGGCGAAACAGTTTCAGGATCCAAAGCTGGGTAAGTTGCGAGGTAAGGTAATATACAGGGAGTCCAGAGACGTCATGTTAGACTCGGGTGGAGTGTTGCATTTCTGGTAAAGGATTTGTATTCCTTGAGTTGATGATATAATTCAAAGAATCTTGGCAGAAACCCATGGTTCACGGTACTCAATTCATCCAGATGTGACCAAAATGTATCGGAACTTGAGGCTGCGTTACTGGTGGCCCGGGATGAAAAGGGACATAGTGGATTTTGTGTCCAAATGTCAGAACTTCCAGCAGGTAAAGTACGAACATCAGAGACCTGCAGGACTACTTCAGAGAAGGCCAATTCCAGAATGGATGTGGGAAAGGATATCCATGGATTTCGTGGTGGGTCTTCCCAAGACATTGGGGAAGTATGACTCAATTTGGGTCATTGTTGACAGGCTGACCAAGTCCGCTCATTTTATTCCAGTCAGGGTAGATTACAATTCACATCAATTGGCTAAGATCTATGTGAAGGAGATTGTGAGACTGCATGGGGCACCACTGTCCATCATTTTAGACAGAGGTACGCAGTTTACTTCTATGTTCTGGGGAATGTTACATGAACAGTTGGGTACACAACTCACCTTTAGTACAACCTTCAATCGTCAGATTGATGGTCAGTCAGAAAGGACAATCCAGGTATTAGAGGACATGCTGAGAGCATGTGTGATGGACTTCGGCGGTCATTGGGACCAATTTCTACCATTGTGCGAATTCTCGTACAACAATTGCTACCACTCCAGTATTGATATGGCACCATTCGAGGCATTGTATGGGAGGAACCGCAGATCACTAGTTGGGTGGTTTGAGAAAGGTGATGTAAAGCCTCTAGGCGTAGACTTAGTGAAGGAAGCACAGGAAAAGGTAAGGGGCATACAAACCAAGTTACTGACTGCTCAAAGCAGGCATAAGGAGTATGCAGATCGCAAGGTCTGGGACATGGACTTTTAGGCTGGTGAATAGGTATTGTTGAAGGTGTCACCAATGAAAGGGGTTATGTGGTTTGGTAAGAAGGGCAAGCTTAGCCCTCGGTTCATCGGTCCGTTTGAAGTTCTTGAAATTATGGGGCCAGTGGCTTATAAGCTAGCACTACCATCTAGTTTATCGGGCGTCCATCCGGTATTCCATGTATCCATGCTTAAGTGATACCATGGGGATGGGGATTACATTATCAAGTGGGATGAGGTACTTTTTGATAAGGGTCTTCGTTACGAGGAGGAACCAATTTTGATTCTTGCTTGGGATGTCTTGAGGTTGAGGACAAAGGTGATTGATATGGTGAAGGTTCAGTGGAAGAATCGTCCGGTTATGGAAGCCACTTGGGAAACCAAAAAGGACATGCGGGACAAGTACCCTCAACTGTTTGAGGATACAGGTACTACACTTTCCTCCTTTTATTCCATAATTTCGGGTTTGATCATTCAAGGATGAATGATAGGTAAATTGGTATCTGTTGTAATGATCGAGTCCGTCGTTATGGGTACTCCAATCGTGCCAAGTTTTAGAGTTAGAAAACTCTTGGTTTGGGAGTTTGAAATTCTAGGCTAGGCTAGCCTCGACCAGTTTTGGAGCAAGGTAGAGTCTAGGGAAATACAGGTAAGTAATGGTCTATGTGTGTTGTTTTGATCTAGATTTCCATGTAGCCAAGACATAAAGGAGTTTAGGGGACTTTTCAGACTCAAATTTGGGTAAGTAGAACTCTCGGAATCGCGTTTGACGTGAAGGGGTTATTTCGGGTAGTCGGGGAAAGAAAGTGTGTTGTAAAATGGCCAAAACTGAGAGATTTCTGGATATTCTATCCGTGATGAGCGCAATGGTCCACTGTAGCGACCTCCACTATAGCGGTGGAAAATACCGCTATAGCGGTGGTCAAGGGTGGTCAACACCACTTAAGACCGCTATAGTGGAAGTCATCCGCTATAGCAGGACCGCTATAGCAGAGCGGGGACCGCTATAGCGGACCGACGGGATTTTAATGCATAAATAGTTCTCAAAACATTCAGTTTATCACAAGTTCATTTTGGGAGAAGGGCTAGGCGATTCCAAGTGTTTTTTTCTTCCTTTTTCCATCGAAATTCATCTCTAAGGTAAGGTTTTTGTTCCCCAATCTTTATATTACATTTCCTATGCGGTAGAATTGCTAGGAGGGAATCTGGAGAAATGTTGGCATAACCTAGGAATGGTGGAATTTGGAGAAGGAAGGGGGGGTTCCAAGCATCTACGTTCTTGGGTGTTGATAAAAGTATGTTAAAATGATCATAGGTTGTTAAATTCTCCGTTTTTATTTGTAAAATTGATAGAAATAGGAGAATTAACAGTGGGAAAGCCCGCGAAAAGGGTGGATGATCATGGGTGGTGGGGGGTTTGAGGATTTGGTATAATTCGAGTAATGTGCAGGCCTTGTGTGTTAATTGTATGTATTGTGTGTTGTTTTTAGACCAAGAACGAGAGAGGAATCCAGAACACGGGAAAGCTTGGGTTGAATAGAGCTTGGATCATTTCGAGGTAGGTGATGGCTTATGATTTTCTATGAATGTTGTATATTCATGAACTCATGTCTAAGTGATTGTATGCTTTACATTGCCTAGGAAACTCGTGTGGAATGTCTAGGTTCCTATTTACAGTCTGTGTTGAACGGTGTTTGCTTGTTGGTTTTACAAGTTGTGTGTGTTCATCTATTGACTGTGGTTATTGAGATTCGGTTGGCTCGGGTACCACGCCTGGTAACAGTATAACAAATGGTTGGCACGGGTACCACGCCTGGTTCGCGTATAACAAATGGTTGGCACGGGTACCACACCTGGTACGGGTTTACTTTTATTGCATATTGCATGTTGACTTTTGTATTACATTGATTGTTATTGGTCCGTGTGTAGACCGGGTTGTTTTAGGCCAAGAACGAGAGAGGAATCCAGATCACGGGAAAGCTTGGGTTGAATAGAGCTTGGATCATTTCGAGGTAGGTGATGGATTATGATTTTCTGTGAATGTTGTATATTCATGTACTCATGTCTAAGTGATTGTATTTTCTTAGGAAAGGTGTGTGGAATGTCTAGGTTCCTGTTTACAGTCTGTGTTGAATGGTGTTTGCTTATTGGTTTTACAAGTTGTGTGTGTTCATCTATTGACTATGGTTATTGACATTCGGTTGGATCGGGTACCACTCCTGGTACGGTTATAACAAATGGTTGGCACAGGTACCACGCCTGGTACGGGTATAACAAATGGTTGGCACGGGTACCACGCCTGGTACGTGTTTACTTTATTGCATATTGCATGTTGACTTTTGTATTACATTGATTTTTATTGGTTCGTGTGTGGACCAGATTGTTTTACTAAATTTAATACCTGATATTGGTTCCGTGAGTGGACTGGGTTGTTTATTGAAAGGTGCTATTGTTTGGTGGTCCTTGAGTGTCCGGGAACTGTTGTATAACTGTTGTGTTGGTCTTGGTTTAGGCTGGGTTGATCATTACTTTTGGTAATTGTCTAGAGGGGATTCCAGGGTGGGTCTGGGCTAGATGGAAAGGTATGGTTATTGGTACATGTTTGTGGTATAGAACTGTAAGAGATGGACTTCATGTGGGAACAAGGTAGGTGGAGACTGTAGTCTAGGACCTGTTGACTTGTTGCATGTTTTCCATATATTTACTTGAATTTGTTGTACTGTGTATATATTGTTTACTTGAAAACTGGCTGATGATCCTACCAGTACACAGTGGTGGTGTACTGATACTGCACTTGCTTTTCTTTTGGTTAGTACAGGAAATCTTCCAGCGACTGAGATGTGACCTCATCTTTAGCACTGGCAATTCTGACTTTCAAGTGTGAGATGCTTGATTCGAGCTACCTTGGGTTATCCTTAGAGTTTCAGTCCATTGGACTTAAAACTATTTCATTTTATCTTTTGGGGTTGCATCCCCGTATTCTAGATATTTGGTATTGATATTTGGTATGATGACTTTCAGTTCCTAGGTGGGATTTTCCGCAGATTCATTATTATGATTAGTTTTTGATTTGTTTGATTGCTAATTTACTTTTCGCTTGCTGGTTTTAGCCTGTTAGTCTAGGCAAGGGTTGAACTCTATTGGTTCGCTCATCCGTGGGTTTGGTGGGTGCCACTCACGACGGGTTGGGTCGTGACAAGAGGGGTTTATTGCCCAAGAGTGCTTGAACTTTTGTTCAAGATACTTACATGATGGAGTGAAGACAAGATTCAACATGTACCAAATCGAGGATGACGAGGATGCTAAACAAGTGCTAGATGATGTACCAACTGTATTCCCGAAGATAGGTCATCCAATTGGAAAAGAGAAGAAAACAAAAGGAAAGCTTTTCAAGATGGATCAACAATTATCTTCTGAAGCACATCGATATATACTATTTAACACCAAACATGAACAAGTTGAGGATTTAATCAAGTAAGACTTTATATTTTGAACTTTATTTATTTTGTTACTATTAATGTACTGTAAACTTGAGTTATAAATGCTTAATGGTTGTACTTGAAATTTTCATTGCAGGGAACATAAAGTTATAATTGACAGTACTGTTAGATTAAATGCATGAAAAAGAGCAAGGATTCACAGTCAAGAATTTGACAACTGGTTCAAAGAGAAAGTTGATACAGTTAAAAAGCCTAATCAGTTAAGGTGGCTAGCTAAAGGGCCTAATAAGGTGGCAACCAGAAGCTATACTGCCTATTTCATTAATGGATACCGGTTTCATACATTACAATGGGATTCCACACGAAAATCTCAAAATTGTGAAGTGTCTTTGGCTGTGACAACTTATAGTTTTGCTAGTTCCTGGGATCAGAATCCAATTGATGGAGAGGTTATCTATTATGGTGCTATTCAAGATATTATCGAGCTTGATTATTATGGTTGTTTTAGTGTTGTACTATTTAGATGTGCTTGGTATCATGATGAAAAAGATGAATTTGGGTTGACCCATGTGTACTTTAACAGATTACGTAGTACGGATGACCCTTTTGTGTTGGCGTGTCAAGTGCATCAAGTGTTTCATATGAAGGATCCAACTAAGACAAATGTTTATTATGCAAGGAATAAAGTCCCCGTTGATTTGTATGACTTGGAGGAAGAAACATATCCTAATATAGGATATACATTTTGGAGGGAGCCTACGGAAGACATTGGTCCCTCAAACACAACACTCGATGTTGATATTAGATGGTCAAGAGAAGATACCCCCATTGATGTTGTTGATATTCCACCTAATACACAACTTTTAGAAGATGCAACTATGAAAACATCGGAAGAGGAGGATGATTATGATGATACTGATTGGGATTGGATGGAGGTGGATGATGAAATAACAAACTTCATAACTTCTCTAGCAAGTTTAAACATTTGTCTAAATGCTAGCTGCCTAGTACTTGTTTAACTAGAATATTTTTGTGTGCTGTAATAGACTTTTTTTTTGATTTTGTTGGCTCATTGATTGGAGATTAGGACCTTGTTTCTTGTACACTTTTGTTGTTAGCATCAACCTAATGCTCCTTATTAATCCTATCTATTTAACTTTGCATTTTGATCATGGTTTTAGTTTTTTTGAGTGAGTGATAAAGGGCTTTTGACAACAAAGTTAGGTTATGTTCTTACTTATATCCTCATTATTTATTTTTTATTTTTTATTTTTTCTTAGAATTTTGTGTTGATCAGTTGCTTCAATTTTCTAGGAGATTTAATATCTGACTTAGTGTATCACTGGGGGGATCAGAGAATCGACTTCAATAATGACTAACTAGAGTTACATAAAGGTTTGACACTACTACTTATTTGTTTTATCTATATGAAAAATAAAATACCGTATTGTTTATGTTGAACTGTCTATTTCCTGAACTAGGGTGGCCATGTTATTAATGTTGTTATTTCAAAATTATGTATTTGGTGCATGATTTTCTCTGCTACTCTATTAGTAGTAGCTAGATTGACTGACATTTAAGCCATTTGTAAGTTAGTGCGATGGGTACGTGTAGTTTTTTTTTGCTAGATTCAGGTAATGACCCAGAACATCCAAGCTTAGAACCACCTCAGAAAAATAGAAAAAATTAAATTTCCAAGTCTCAGTCAGAACCACGGATAGTTTCCACGACCATGGAAGGGTTCACGGGTCGTGGAAAGCCTCCGTGGAACTCAGTCAGAGGCCAGCAAGTTAGGGTCAGTTTCACGAGTTGGAACCACGGACCGTGGAACAGTCTATGAGTCATGGATTCCACTCGTGGAACTCAGGCCTGAGGGTCATCAAATCCCTCAGGAACCACGAGCAGGTTCTATGAGCCGTGGATGGTTTCACGAGCTGTGAAACTGGCTCGTGGTTATTAGACCTCCAACAAGGAATAAAGGCCCAGGAACCATGACAGAATTCCATGAGTCGTGGAAGCTTCCACGAACCGAAGAAACCTGTGCGTGGAACCGAGTTGCTAAATATTCCAGCACCTTTTAATAGTTTCTCTCAGGGGTATTTTAGACCTTTCCTTCTTAAATTAGCTCTGACTATGAATAGTCTTAGGCTTATTTTATTAAGTCTTAACCGAAATTAAGTCAATTTTTCTCATTCAACCGCTCAAGTCTCAGAAATAAAAGAACAGAAGTGATTCTTCTCTCCATCCAGACCAAGGGATTTCTTATCCGAGCTTCAAACTTCAGATTCTATTCAGGAATCTTCTTCCACCAGGTATGTGGGTATTTAGAAAGGGTTTAGTTCACCCTTATGCCTAAAATTTTAGTCTTTCTTCAAACATTCATGGTTTAAGAACTAGGGTTCTTACTCGGTTATGCAAATCCTTTTAGAATTTAGTTTTTATGATTCTCACATGATTTATATCCTGTTTTATATGAATTTAAATATGTTTGAATGATTTGCATGAGTTTTCACCATGACTTGAGAAATCAAGAAATTAGCCCTAAGTTGTAGGATTTTTCTAAAGTATTATATTTCCTTCAAAATTCAAGCAAGTTTTTAGTCTAGTGCAGCATTTAAAAAATATAGAGATTTTAGACTAGTCTAATTCTGACTTAGAAACTTAGGATTCCAGTTTTAAAATGAACTATTAGTGTTCATTTTGGGGGTAGGTTTAGCACCGAGTTGGACAAGAGTTCAACGTACCCCTAAAGTCCAAGAACTACGTGCCACCTTAGGATATTTAGCCCCTCAGTTGGGCCTCAAAACTAGTGATCACATCAGCATGCTTTTATACCCTAGAAAGGTATATCGTGTCCTTTTGATGAGGCGTATATATAGGACTCCACATTTAGGTCATGTGGTTTATGTTGGTTAATAGACTCTCCCATAGTGTTAGTTTTAGTAATGTGCATCAGGTCCTCAGTTATGTTTACTTTCAGCTTTCAGTATGTTTTCAGATTACTCTTGCATTTCTGTTGTTTATGCATGATTATATTTTGGGCCTATGCACTATAGTTTAGTTTAGTTTACATCTTTTCAGTATTTTAGCATATTTACATTTCAGTCATCTTTGCATATCCCCCATGCCCAGTACATTCAAAGTACTGACGCATACTCTATGTGATGCATCCTATCATGATGCAGGTTTAGGTTCTCAACTCTAGTCTCGTGACTAGCTCACTCGGTGCCATATCAACGATAGTCAGTGGTGAGTCCTCATCATTCGACGACATCTCTTTTGCATGTTTTTTTGAGTTAGTCAGTTGCCCTTATTTTCAGTATTTGGAGTTAGCTGTGGGCTTATCCCAGCAGCTCATCAGTATTAGAGGCTTTCAGACATAGAGTCAGACTCTGTTGATTTGGGTTATTCTGATTTTCATATGGTTATTTGTTTAAATATTCTCTGTTGAATTCTTTTTAGATTATATTCTTTATACAGTTATGCTTCTATTTGCTTAGAGTTATTTCAGTATTTTTTTGATATGCCAGACTCAGAGTTATCTTTGGGTCACTTGTGATCCTTGGTTTCGTGTAACGTCTAGGGGCTAGCCTTGGGGCGTGACAAACTTGGTAACAAAGCATCATGTTCAAGAGTCCTAGGGTGTCTGAAAGCTGCACTAAGTAGAGTCTTTTTCATGGGTGTGAAGCATGCCACACTTTTGAAGGAGAGGCTACGAGGTGTTTCAAGAAAAACATCACTTCTTTCATTATCTTTATCGTGCAATAAAGTTTAGTTCAGTTTCACCTTTTTAATTTGTTTGTTATGCATTTTAGATCATGCCTCCTCACAGAGCTAGTGCACGCAATGCTAACACTAACACTAACCCTTCAGCCCTGAACCATGAGGTTAAGAATGCAAAACTTTGTAATGCGATCCAATTATTGGCTCAGGCTAATCAGCAGGCCCGAGTTCTTGCAAACCAAAATGGTGGATCAGCTGCGGCCCGGGTTAAAGATTTTGTTTGCATGAATCCACCAGAGTTTCTAGGGTCAAAGGTTGGTGAAGACCCACATAAGTTTATTGATGAGATCAAGAAGATTCTTGAGGTGATGCAAGTGAATGGTGTTGATAGCATTGAGTTAGCATCCTATCAACTCAAGGATGTGGCTCATATTTGGTTCACTCAGTGGAAAGACAACAGGGGTGTAAATGTAGCTCTTGCGACATGGGGTTGTTTTACTAGAGCTTTTCTGGATAGGTTCTTTTCGAGGGAGTTGAGAGATGCTAGGGACCAAGAGTTTATGAATCTGAGGCAGGGATCGATGTCGGTCCAAGAATATGGGTTGAAGTTCAGTTAGCTCTCCAGGTATTCCCCATCTATGGTAGCCGATCCAAGGGCACAAATGGGCAAGTTCTTGTATGGGGTATCCGACTTGGTGAAAACAGAGTGAATGAATGCTATGTTATTAGGGGATATGGATATCTCTAGACTGATGACCCATGCTCAGCAGGTTGAGGAAGATAAGCTTAAGTAGATGGCTAAGGATAATAAGAAGTCTAGAACAGGCAACTATGAATATTCTCCACAGAGGTCGGGTGTTCGAAATCGCTCACAGTTTTAGCAGAGGTCTTCAGCCCCAGCACCTTCATCAGCTAGTGCTCCATCTCCCGAGCCTTGATTGGATCAGAAAAAGAGAGAAGCAGTGTCTAAGTCACAAGGTAGTGTTCCAGGTAATTGTACTTTTCTAGCCTGCCCCAAGTGTGGTAAAAATCATCCAGGTGAGTGACTTGCTGGCAGAGAGGGGGTGTTTTGGGTGTTGTCAGCTCGACCATAGGTTGAAGGAGTGCCCTTCCGCCAGGCAAAGAAAGGGAGGTAACAAACCTTAATCTACCACTTCAGCAGCTCCAGCAGGTCACACAGCTCAGCAGAATACTACTTCTGGCACAGGTGGAGGTCAGCATCAGAACCGTCTCTATTCCATGTCTTCACGTTAGGATAATGAGAGTTCATCATATGTAGTCACTATTATGTTATCAGTCTTCTCTATTAATGTTTATGCCTTGTTAGATCTAGGGGCTTCCCTGTCTTATGTAACCCCGTATATTTCATGTAAATTTGGAGTCAGTCCTAAAACACTCCTAGAACCCATCCCAGTCTCTACTCCAGGTCGTGAATCAGTCCTAGCTAATAGGGTGTATAGAGATTGCCCAGTTTCAGTCCTTCATAAAGTCACCTCAGCAGATTTAGTAGAGTCAAATATGACCCACTTTGATGTCATTCTCGGCATGGATTGGATACATGCCTGTTATGCCTCAGTTGACTACATAACTAGAGTTATAAAATTCCAGTTTCCAGGTGAGCCTGTCTTAGAATGGAAAGGTAGTCCTCCAACATCAAAAGGTCATTTAATATCTTACCTCAAAGCTAGAAAGATAATCACAAAGGGGTACATCTACCACATAGTTCAGGTTAAGGATTCCAAGTCTAAAACCTCACTTTTCCAGATAGTTCTAGTAGTTAATGAGTTTCAAGAGGTGTTTTGTGAAGATCTGCATGGAGTCCCTCCTGAGCGGAAGATCGACTTTGGGATAGACCTTCTTCTAGATACGCAGCCCATATTTATTCCCCTATATAGTATGGCTCTAGCTGAGCTTACGGAGTTGAATGAATAGCTCAAGGACCTCCTAGATAAAGGTTTCATCAGACCTAGCATCTCTTCATGGGGTGACCCAGTTCTCTTCGTGCATAAGAAAGATGGTTCCCTCAGAATGCGCATTGACTATCTCCAGTTGAACAAAGTCACAATCAAGAATAATTATCTCATCCCTAGGATTGATGACTTGTTTGACCAGTTTCAGGGTGCCAGCTACTTCTCCAAGATTGACCTCAGATCTGGTTATCATCAACTCAGAGTTAGAGAGTGTGACATTCCGAAGACAGCCTTTAAAACTCGATATGGTCACTACTAATTTATGGTTATGTCTTTTGGACTAATGAATGCTCCTGCAGCTTTTATGGACATGATAAACAGGGTGTTCAAGCAGTATTTGGACATATTCATTATTATCTTCATAGATGATATTCTAGTCTACTCATGGAGTGAGAGGGAGCATGCTAATCATTTGAGAGTGGTACTGTAAACTCTCAAGGATCGCTAGTTGTTCACCAAATTCAGTAAGTGTGAGATTCGGTTGCAGTGAGTCGCCTTTCTAGGTTATGTAGTGTATAAGGAGGGTATTCGAGTGGATTCTCAGAAGATAGAGGCACTAAAAAGTTGGCCTAGACCCACTTCTCCGACAGATATTAGGAGCTTTTTGGTTACTACAGGAGATTTGTGGAGGGGTTTTTATCCATAGCTTCTCCATTGACTAGGCTAACTCAGAAGAAGGTCAAGTTCCAGTAGTCAGATGAGTGTGAGAAAAACATCCAAGAGTTGAAAACTAGGTTAACCACAACCCCAGTTTTGACTAATCCATAGGGTTCAGATGGTTTTGTAGTATACTATGATTCATCCAGAGTTGGCCTCGGTTGTGTTCTGATGCAGCATAGTAAAGTTATTGCTTATGTCTCCGAAAAACTTAAGACTCATGAGAAGAACTACCCGACTCATGATCTTGAGTTAGAAGCAGTGGTCTATGCCTTAAAGATTTGGAGACACTACTTGTATAGTGTCCATGTAGATATGTTTACTGACTATAAGAGCCTTCAGTATGTGTTCATGCAGAAGGATTTGTATCTTCGTCAGAGAAGGTGGCTAGAGCTTCTCAAGGACTATGAGATGAGTGTGCTTTACCATTCGGGTAAGGCCAATGTAGTAGTTGATGCACTTAGTAGGTTGCCCATGGGTAGTGTGTCACAGGTTAAGAAAGGAAAGAAGGAACTAGCCAAGATGTTTACAGGCTTACTCAGTTAGGGTTTCCCCTCACAGATTCGTCACAAGGTGGTGTCATTGTTCAGAATGGGTTAGTGTCTTCATTGGTAGACAAGGTGAAGGAAAAGCAAGACAGTGATCCCATCTTACTTCAGCTAAAAGGTTTTGTCCACCAGCAGAAAGTAGAGGTTTTCTCCCAAGAGGGAGATGGTGTACTTCGTTATCAGGGTTGACTATGTGTTCCTAATGTAGGTGACTTGAGGCAGGGATTTTGATAGAGTCTCATAGATCTAGGTATTCCATCCATACTGGTGCCATCAAGATGTACCGTGACCTACGAAAAGTCTATTGGTGGAATAGTATGAAGAGAGACATCGCTGATTTTGTGGCTAAGTGTCCCAACTGTTAGCAAGTGAAGGTAGAACATCAGCGGCCAGGTGGTATGACTCAGGAAATGGACATTCCCACTTGAAAGTGGGAGGTGATCAATATGGACTTCACTACAGGTTTACCTCGTACTCGCAGACAACATGATTCTATTTGGGTGATTATAGACAGGGTGACTAAGTCAGCCCACTTCTTAGTTGTCAAGACTACTAATTCAATAGAGAACTATGCTAGGCTGTACATCTGCGAGATAGTAAGGTTGCATGGAGTTCCCTTATCTATCATCTTAGATAGGAGTACTCAGTTCACATCTAAGTTTTAGAGATCATTCCAGAAGGGTCTTGGTACTCAGGTTAATCTTAGCACAACTTTTCACCCGCAGATAGATGGATAGGTAGAGCATACCATTCAGACTTTAGAGGATATGTTGAGAGCTTGTGTAATCGACTTCAAAGGTAATTGGGATGATCACTTACCTCTTATAGAGTTTGCCTATAATAACAGTTTTCACTCTAGTATTCAGATGGCTCTGTATGAGGCACTCTATGGGAGAAGGTATAGGTCACCCATATGATGGGTTGAGGTAGGATAAGAAGCTGTGATAGGCCCAGATTCAGTCCATGAGCCATGGAGAAGGTCCAGCTTATTAGAGAAAGGTTGAAGGTGGCTCAAAGTTGTCAGAAATCTTATGCAGATATGAGAAGAATGGAGCTAGAGTTTGAGGTTGATAATTGGGTTTTTCTAAATTTGTCACCCATAAAGGGTGTGATAAGATTCGTAAGAAGGGGAAGATTAGTCCCTGATATATAGGCCCTTATAGGATTCCGGGGAGAGTTGGCAAGGTGGCTTATAAGCTAGAGTTGCCCGCAGACTTAGCATCGGTGCACCCAATCTTCCATGTATCCTTGTTAAATAAATGCATTGGTGATCCAGCTTTAGTTGTGCCCTTAGAAAGCGTGGGTGTGAAGGATTGTATTTCTTATGAAGAGGTTCCAGTTCAAATTCTTGATCATCAGATTCGAAGGTTGAGAAACAAGGAAGTCGCTTCAGTAAAAGTCCTTTGGAGGAACGAGTCAGTTGAGGGAGCAACATAGGAAATAGAGGCAGCCATGATGACCAAGTACCCCCACCTTTTCCTTTTCGAGGTAATAGTTCCTCTTCAGTTTCCCAGCCTTATCATGCATCGCAGTCTCAGTATTATGTTTCCTCAGCTATTCCTGCATTTTCAACATGTTTTCATGTCCTTAAAACTCATTTCAGTCAGATATCAATTTCTAGTACTCAATTGGTAGGGATTGTATCTCTTTTCCCCCTTCCCCAAACTCATCTTTTTAGTCTTCATTCGAGGATGAATGATCCCAAGGGGCAGATATTTTAATAACCCAGAACATCCAAGATTAGAACCACCTCAGAAAAATAAGAAAAATAAAATTTCCAAGTCTCAGTCAGAACCACGGATGGTTTCCAAGGTCCGTGGAAGGGTTCATAGGTCATGGAAAGCCTCCGTGGAACTCAGTCAGAGGCCATCAAGTTGGGGTCAGTTTCATGAGTTAGAACCACGGACCGTGGGATAGTACAGGAGTCGTGGATTACACTCGTGGAACTCAGGCCTGAGGGTCATCAAATCCCTCAGGAACCATGAGCAGGTTCCATGAGGCGTGGATTGTTTCACGAGCTGTGAACTTGGATCATGGTTATTAGACCTGCAACCAGGAATAAAGGCCCAGGAACCACGACAAAATTACACGACGTAGAAGCTTCCACGAATCGTAGAAACCTGTTCGTGAAACCGAATCATGAATTTTTCCAGCACCTTTTAATTTAGTTTCTCAGGGGTATTTTAGACCTTTCCATCTTAAATTATATCTTACTATAAATAGTCTTAGGCTTATTTTATTAAGTCTTAACCACAATTAAGTCAATTTTTCTCATTCAACCACTCAAGTCTCAGAAAGAAAAGAACAGAAGCGATTCTTCTCTCCATCCAGACCAAGGGATTTCTCATCCGAGCTTCAAACTTCAGATTCTCTTCAGGCATCTTCTTCCACCAGATATGTGGGTATTTAGAAAGGGTTTAGTTCACCCTTATGCCTAAAATTCTAGTCTTTCTTCAAACATTCATGGTTTAAGAACTAGGGTTCTTACCGGATTATGCAAATCCTTCTAGAATTTAGTTTTTATGATTCTCACATGATTTATATCCTATTTTATATGAATTGAAATATGTTTGAATGATTTGCATGAGTTTTCACCATGACTTGAGAAATCAAGAAATTAGCCCTAAGTTGTAGGATTTTCTAAAGTATTATGTTTCCTTCAAAATTCAACCTAGATTATCAGTATGAGTTTTAAAAGCAGAATTTAGCCAGTTTTTAGTCTAGTGCAACATTTCAAAAAAATAGAGATTTCAGACTAGTATAATTCTAACTTAGAAACTCAAGATTCCAGTTTTAAAATGAACTATTAGTGTTCAGTTTGGGGGTAGGTTTAGCACCGAGTTGGACAAGAGTTCAGCGTACCCTTGAAGTCCCAGAACTATGTGTCACCTTAGGATATTTAGCCCCTCAGTTGGTCCTCAAAACTAGTGATCTCAGTTGGGCCTCAAAACTAGTGATCACATCAGCATGCCTTTATACTCTAGCAAGGTATATTGTGTCCTTTTGATGAGGCGTATATATCGGACTCCACATTTAGGTCATGTGGTTTATGTTGGTTAATAGACTCTTCCATAGTGTTAGTTTTAGTAATGTGCATCAGTCCCTCAGTTATGTTTACTTTCAGCTGTCAGTATGTTTTCAGATTACTCTTGCATTTCAGCTGTTTATGCATGATTATATTTTGGGCCTATGTACTATAGTTTAGTTTAGTTTACATCTTTTCAGTATTTTAGCATATTTACATTTCAGTCAACTTTGCATATCCCCCATGCCAGTACATTCAAAGTACTGCCGCATACTCTAAGTGCTGCATCCTATCATGATGCAGGTTTAGGTTCTCAACTCCAGCCTCGTGACTAGCTCGCCCGGTGCCATATCAATGATAGTTAGTGGTGAGTCCTCATCATTCGAGGACATCTCTTTTGCATGTTTTTTTTGAGTTAGTCAGTTGCCCTTATTTTCAGTATTTGGAGTTAGCTAGGGGCTTATCCCAGCAGCTCATCAGTATTAGAGGCTTTCAGACATAAAGTCAGACTCAATTGATTTGGGTTGTTCTGATTTTCAGACGGTTATTTGTTCAGATATGCTCAGTTGAATTATTTTCAGATTATATGCTTTATTCAATTATGCTTCCATTTGTTTAGAGTTATTTTAGTATTCTTGTAATATGCCAAATTCAGGGTTAGCTTGGGGTCACTTGTGATTCAAGGTCCCGTGTTACATTTAGGGGTAAGCCTCAAGGCGTGACAATTTAGCAGTTATAAGTCCAAAGAAAAACAAAAATTGAAGCCAAATAAGTACATGAAGGCTAGAAGTCTTACATCTATGGCATGCAAACGGGTTTCATCATTGAGAAAAAAATTGACTACTGAACATATTCTGTGTCAAAACTCTTTTGCTGATCTAGTAGCACAAGCTATACAGGAACTACTGCCTCGAATGTCTCCTTGAAAGTCTGCAAGTCTAAAACCACAAGCTATACAAGAACAAGTGCCTCGGAAGTCTGTGAGTCTGAAAGCATAGGCTATACAAGAACAAGTGCCTCGAAAGTCTCCTTAGAATTTTATATTATGAGTCTAAAAGCACAAGCTATACAAGAACAACTGCCTCAAATGTCTCCTCAAAAGTCTGCTAGTCTGATAACACAAGGTATACATAAACAAGTGCAACAAAATTCTCCAAATTCTACTACTGCAAAAGCACATATTGGGAAGGAACCAATTCCACAAGTGTCTCAGAAATCCTCCAGTACTGTTAAAGCACAGGCTGTGCAGGAACCAATTCTATGGGTTACTCAGAATTCTACCGCTCTAAAACTACAAGCTGGTCAAGTATAAGTGCAACAACTGCCTATAGATTCTTCCACTGTAGGAACAGAAGTTGCAGAGGAACAAATACAACAAGTTCCAAGATATTCTTCCACTCTAGAAGGAGAAGATGTACTGGACCAAGTTCAAGAAGAACCTGTACTGGATTCAGTTGAAAATGATCAATCCGAAGAACAAGGCAAGAATATATAAATATACTTTTAACAATTGAATCAGTTTACATTGTTGTTTAATATGTTGTTTAACATTGATTTGTACCATTGTAAGCCTTTTGAGTCAAAAGAAAAAGAGATGAAGTAAAATAATGCAACATGTACATGCTCGAAAAGATCATAAAGCCATTGTTCTGAATAGGTACAAACAAACAATTGGTCCTACAAAAGTAGTAGTAGCAAAGTTGGGTAGCTTTCTTGGAACTTTGGCAAGAAATGCCATGCTTCGTCTTCGTCATATACACAAGTGGAGTAATGTGGATACCAAAGAAGATTTGTGGGAATATACCCTGGTCTGCTTTCCTGCTTCCCTAATTTTTGTTAAGAATATTTTGTAGTTTTTATATTACTAACCCAAAGAACAAATTGTAGTAGAAATATAATATTTATGATACTGGAAAAAAGTGGGTTTTGAGTGGAATTCAGTCTGCTCATAGGAAGTACAAGAACTATTTATATACGAAGCACTATATTCCATTTGCTATTGACGCTCTTCGATTGGTAAACAAGCCCGATGAAGTTTCAGAATATGATTTCAAGGATCTTCTCAAGTATTGGGCTAGTGATGAATTCAAGGTTAGATATGAATCATTGATACTTTAAGTTGGTTCTGTTTCATGTATATCCTTCAATACAATTTTATAATTATAAGAACATAGTTTTGTATGATCATTATGAATGAAAGAAACTAAGAAGCTGATCATCACTCAGGTTATTTATATTCTCAACCACTCAACTAACTTTTATGTTCTTGATTTTTTATTTAAGTACATTTCATAATTCTATTATTTGCATAAAATGAGTGAAACAAATACAAAGAATCGAAAAAAATTAAAGAATCTGCATACTGCTGGTAAAATAAGTTTTGTTGTGATACGCGATAAATTGGTGTGTTCTCTTCTTAAATCATTAATTATGGATATCTTATCATTAAAAGTTTATTAATGCTAACTTTTTGTAATTAGGAAAGAGAGAAGGAAACCTCCGGTGATGTATCACTTAAGAAAAACTTTGTGGCTACAAGATCAAGGAAACCTGATCGAGCATACAAGGACAATGATGAGGATACAATTACTAAAATTGTATTAATCATCTTTATTTTTGACATTGTTTACTTGTTATAATATAGTCTTAGTTTGATTTACTTCAATTTTTTTCATTTGAACTTTATTTGTAGGCTGAAATAGAAAGAGTACAAAGTCAACAAAGTGAAGAAGGCCAAGAATCATTTGAAGCTTTTGCCACCATCATGGGACCTGAACATCCAGGATTCTGAGATTGTATGGGCGAGGAGTTACTAAAACTACTTTGAAAGGGAAGGAAAGTGTTGAGTTCTCTGTAACTGCTACCAAAGAGATGCAAAAAAAGTTGGATGAATTGGAAGATAGGATGGTGGAAAAATTAGAACAGCAAAAAAGGAGCATACGCCATGAAGTTATAGTTGACATCCTTGGACGACTTAATCGTATGTACCCTGGTCTTCAATTGGATGCTGGCATGTTGGCAACAACTTGTGGTCAGTCACAACAGGAAGATATTCAACCGATCAATCAGCCATCTTCCAGTAGCAACAATCAAGGTATGATTCTCCTCTTCTTATTATTTTTCTTCTTCTTTTTCTTCTTATTTATTCGTAGATGTCTGTTGGGAAGGTGTTGGTAATTTTTTTCTTTCATTGCTCTATTTCAGTTTTATATCATCTGCCAATTATCCCAAAGTTGTTGTCAAGGTCAAATGTTATGGTTCTCTGTATCTGTGATGTTATTCACATTGTGTGGTTTTGGTATTTGTACTTTAAAATATTTATGTGTGTGATTTTATGTATGTGTTGTTTTGGTCTTGGTTTTGGTTTTGATTTTAGTTTTGGTAACCAAATATTGTGGTTTTGATTTTGGTATTCAAATATTGTGGTTTTGGTTTTGATTTTGGTAGACAAATGCTATAGTTTTTGTTTTGGTTTTGGTTTTGGTATTCAAATGATGGGGTTTTGTTTTTGGTTTTGGTACTGGTATTCAAATGTTGTGGTTTGGGGTTGGGTTTTGGTATTCAAATGTTGTGGTTTTGGTTTTGGTTTTAGTTTTGGTTTTGGTATTCAAATGCTGTAGTTTGGGTTTTGGTTTTGGTTTTGCTATTCAAATGATGTAGTTTTGTTTTTGGTTTTTATACTGATATTCAAATGCCGTGGCTTGGATTTTGGTTTTGGTATTCAAATGTTGTGATTTTGGATTTGGTTCTCTGTATGTATGATTTTATTTAGAATTTGTTTGGTTAATGTTATGGATATTAATACTATTATCAACTTAACGAGCACTTCAAAGTTACTTATATCGCTTCTAATGTTATTGTTTTTCATGTCGCGTTTAATCTTGAAAATGGACTGTATTTTGTTATTAAATAGTCTGATGCTAGTATAATAGTGATCCTTCTTAAAGGGACTAACTTGAGTCTGCAAGGTAGTTAATGACTCTATGTTGGTGTCCGTGCCTAAATTTTAGAGTATAAGGTTAAGTTCAAATCTGACTTTGTAATGCATCTGGAAAATCAAAATCTGTTCAAATTTAAGTAATGCATCTATTAAGTATTGAAGGAAGGAAGACAGATTTAGTGAACATATATTTTTGTGCAGTTGCCCTTGACTTTTTAGTATATTGAAATGCATTTGTTGATATGTTCAATTGACATTGACACTTCTAGTATGCTAAAATGCATCTTCTAGTATGTTAAAATGCATCTTTCTTGTAGTATATGTTAATATATCCTTGCTGGTACTTGACATTAATTGATATGGTACTATTTGGATTACTTTTGTATGTTAATAAACTATATAATTAACCAAGAAGAACCCATATATGTGTTGGCTCAATGTTTCTAGTATCCTAGATGTTTATTTTCTCCTTTCACCTTATCACCTTGGATGGACTTGGTAATGCATCTGTAGACTAGATGTTGGTTTTATCATTTCACCTCACTTCCTTGGATAAGACTTCGTAATGCATCTGTTAGCCTAGACTTGATATTGATGATTTTATTTGCTGAAGGAAACTTATTGCTTTTCTCCTCTATCCTCATGTCATTGCCTATTTTTAATTTGACTAAAATTGAAGTTCTAGCAGATAAATCATGAAAATTGGTTCATAACTTTTATTTATCGACTTTTGTAGGTGAAGAAAATGATCGCAGGGGTGATGAAAGCATGGATGAGGACGACAATTGAGATTTGATTGAAAGTGGTCAAAACTCTTCTATGATCAACTTTTTTGTTAATATTATGAAGTCTTATTTTGTTATCCAGTTGATACATGTGCCAACTACTGTATATATTGCCCATGGATCGTATTGCGACAGATTTTTTGTGCCTATGGCAGATGACGTACATTTTGACTTGTACATTTTGTATATTTTGCACCAATATGGCGGGTGACATTATGACTCATATATTTTGTATATTTTGTGCTTGTAGTGGATGTTGGTTTGACTGGGATATGTTGAATTAAAATCAATCAGTTTCATTTAGTAATTTTCAACTTTCGTGGTCCTTATAATTTCGTATGTAAAATATTTATATTTAAAGCCCAATCTATTGGAACATATATCAAATGTTCCAATAGGTGAAACAAAGTTGTTGCAGTAGCATTTTCTAAAGCACATGCTACCAATTGCTGAAACATATGAGAACTATTACAATATGTAGAAAATAATCATTGCGGTAGCACTTTAAATCAATGTGAAAAACCTGTTGCCATAACGATAATAACAGTCGCAATTGAGCATTCAAATCCGTTGCAACATATAGTAAAAAACTGTTACAAAACTGTAATAACCGTTGCAATTGAGCAACCAAAATCATTGCAAAATACAGTAAACAACTGTTGCAAATAATTAAATAACTGTTGCAATTGAGCTAACAAATCCATTGCTACAAAGACAAAAGAACCGTTGCAAAACATCAAATGCAACGGTTTTAACTGTTCTAATTGTCATATTAAATAGTCGTTATTGAGGGACGAATAACCATTGCAATAGGGGTACCTTAAGCAACAGCCTTTGGGACTGTTACAGGAACTGTTACCATATAGATATGGTAACGCGAGCTGGTGCGACAAACATATACCCCATTGTCGTAGCATGGGGGCAACAATTTCGAGGCCTACAACAATGATTTTTGACCTGTTGCCATAGGCCCAATTTCTAGTAGTGTATTATTGTATATGATATTTGAAATCAGAGTGGCACGCCTGCATATTATACATTGCATTTCATATGGACCAGAGTGCATGCATGGACAATATAATATTGACCAGAGTGCACGCCTGCACAATATTATATGGACAAAAGTGCACGCCTTCCCAATATTATATGGATCATAGTGCATGCCTGCATAATATTATATGGATCATAGTGCATGCATGCATGCCTACATAGTGCATACATAGCATATGCGTTGCATTCATTCATACATTTCCTCTTGTTCAGGTTGTATTGTGCTGATATTAGCTTGCTAAGTATGATGTGATAATGTGATGCCTTAATATTCTTTGATTGTTTTGGATTGGTTCTTGTATTGAGGGTTATGCCTATACGTGCATTAATTGTTGTTGGTGTTTGTTTATCTGTTAGCCTAGGTGTGGCCTTCCTGTTTGCAGGTGCGTGTGGATTGTAGTAAATAGTCTCGAGTGGGTGGTTCTCACCATCACTTGAATTTTGGTCGACCGATGATGCTACTGAGTACACGTGTTTTCCTACTCACACTTGTTTTTTCTGCCCTTTGTGTGCAGGTGCTGATCCAATTCCCTAGGGACGTTGAGTGGCATCGTGCTTGGTTTACTTGTAGAGATTCCTGAGGTAGCAACTATCGTTCTTAGTGACTATCGGATCTCCCTCTATCTTAGTCTTATGCATTTTTCACATTATGAGATACTTTTGGACTCTTTTATTGTATTCTGTACTTAGAGGCTTGTACCTTGTGACTACCAAATTTTGTGTTTGGATTTTATTTTTGTGTATTCCCTTAACATTGTTTTATGAAATTCAGTTGAGATTAGTTTTTTGTTATCTTTTCTTCCGTGTATTTACTCTATTCTACTATAGTAGTGTTGTGTTGGCTTACCTATCGCGGCGGGGGGAGGGGGTGGTAGGTGCCATCATGACCGAATTTTGGATTGTGGCAAGAAGCCGTTCAATATTTAAAAGATATTTTGTTCAACCAACATTATATTTATGCTTTTATAATAACTAGTCTCTATGTACGTGCGATGCACGAAGTATCTTGTGTCAAATATTAAACACGTACCAAAAGTAATAAAACTTTCAATTGTGATGCATGACATTGTTTTTCTATATCTAATTTCATTATCACTCGCAAACACCTGTAATAAATAAGAAAAATTTGTAAAACAATATTTAATGTGTGTGATTAATCTATATATCATGTATAAGATAACTATAAGTCGAAAATATTATGCTATAATGCTTTGAACAAAAAGTAGAATAAATAAACGATGTTGTAATTCATAGGCAAGTTGTGCAATTAGAAACAAAGGTGCTAACGCTGCATATAAGAATCAAAAAACGAACTTGAAGGAGAATCATCTTCATCTAATTCAATCTAATTCAATCATAATTACTTTGAAAACCCAAAAAAACAGCTAATCAGACAAAAAAAGAACAAAAACGAAAAACCAGCTAATCGGACAAAAAAAGAACTAATAATACATGTAAAAAACTTTGTCGAGTTTAGTTATCTTCTTTCTACAACAATAACTCCTTACAAAATTTATGATCAGAGGCGGAGCCAGGATTTAAAGTTTGAGGGTTTTGAATGGTAAGACAAGACAACGACTACAAGATAATATTGAATAACCGTCAATTTGACGAACGCGTACCGATACTTAATATATTAAAAAAAGCAACGAACAACTTAATATTACATAAATATAAACATTATCATTACTTTTGTATGTAATATCTCCTCACTCTGTCACGTATATTAGGAGAAAACTCTAAAATTAGTTTTCTTTCAGCAAAATCTGATTGAAGATTCAAATCCAACACTTTCTCATTATTCGATACTTTGGAAAGATTGACGGGAGATGCAGAACTTGACAAAGGATAGCTAGGAGCAATATTTAAAGAATTTCGAGCCTTGAAATAATTTGTGATCATATTGACTCTCGCTTTAAAGATCCTAAAAATCATAAAACACAAATTATGTGCTTATTTCTCATTTTCAACCATATAAAGATTGCAAATTATGAAAAAGGAAAAAATCAAAAATAAGAAAGGCATCACATACTTGTCGACTTATCGGGAGTTGGGTGTTGAAACTTTGCATAGAAAAATTTATTAATATAAAAGGACAATATCGAACAATCCTAGAATCAAAGATTACAAACCAAATTTTGATTATACTGTTACATATTATAATAGGCAAACAAATTGAAGAAAAAAAGAAAAAGAGGGGAGAAAGATGGAAAGAGTTTCATGTATCACGAGGTTTCAAACCGAATAAGTTTTGGTCTCTGTAAAAATGTGATTTTGATTTTATTTGTGAAGAAGGACGAATAGGTTCTAAGAGTGAAACAATTACTATTTTTTTGCCTTTTCTAATTTTTGTAATTGTTAATCTTATATGTTTGTTTTTTCAAAATAATGTTTTTTAGAAAAACAATCTGCATAATTGCAGAGAATACGAGAAATAGAGGGAACAATTGTGACTTGTGAAAACAATTACAGAAAATGCGCAGATTTCTCGAAAAAGCAATTTTTTTGATGATGCAGCGGTTCGAACCCGCAACTTTGACGCACGGAGGACCTTTCTATCATCCGCCTAACAATTGAGCCGTCATCCCATCTTGGTATGGGGGTTCGCAACGTCTATCTTTATACAAATGTAGTGGATTTTCCAATACAAATATTGGTTTTACGCAAAAGCTACTGGGTTCAGCCAGACCCCATGTTGTACTATAGCTCCGCCCCTGTTTATGATTAATGAAGAATAATATCGAAAAAATGATTTTTTTTATAGAGGTATTTCACATATTCTTTTTCTATAAAAATTGAAGAACCATTGTGCAAAATAAATTAGGATGTTTTCTTTTTGCGTTAGACTATAGTTGCTTAATATTTTTTGGATTAAGATACTGCTTTGCATTAGGATACTCCTTTTCCGCTTGAAACTTTTTTGACTTATTATGTTCGCAAAATATATTTTGGATACTCATATTGGTTTTTTTTTTTTGACAATTTTATCCGTTTTGGAAAAACAATTGGCTTATTATTTTTCTAAGCTTTGTTTAATATTTTTGGGGTTAGGATACTCATATTACTGTTTGTCATTTGTTTTTTTTTTCTTTCGAGGTTTGAATTTTTTCTTTTGTTTTATTATTATTCTAAATTGAAGAACTATTATCTAAAATAAATTAGGATACTACTTTGCCCTTTTTCACAATGTTATCTTGATTTAAATTAAAATTTTAAAGGCATAAAAGTCGATCAATATTTGAGAAATATTTTGGTTGATCAATATTTAACAAAAAATATTCGTGCTTTTATAATGTAGATAGATATGGATAGATAGATAGATAGATAAATAGATATAAATAGATAATAGTCTAGTAAAAATCGGTAGGTTGGAAATTTAAAACCACAAATATGACCCAAAAAAGAAGAATGATGTGCAAATATGATCCCTATTTTACGTGCTATCAAATGAAAATTAAAGAAGTACTTATCCACTCACCATTTATTAGATAGTACTTAACATAAATACATCACCTTTTATACTCCATATGAGTAATACAGTGCATTTATTTATGTCACAATATTTATTAACTCAATGTGACATTATTAAGGAGTGGAGAAATAGAAATGACTAAGCTTGACTATGCCATCAACCTGTGATTATTTGGAATACCCCGATAAGTAGGATTCTAATTACACCAATGATGTTTCCAATAGATGTGATTGGAGCTTGAAGGATTCCTTTGCTAGGAAGAAGAGTACAATTAGCATTAGGAAGTGGTAGCTCAACGATTGCAATACAATTAGGAGTTGAAGAAGTAATTCTAGATAAAATCTGCCTTGTGGATGGTAGTAAACCACTCAAAAAAATATTAATGATGCCCTCAGGACCTGTGACCGCTTGAACAAGGGTTGTGTCACCTCCATCACAAGAAATTCCGACATTTACTCCAGCGATTCCGGAGGAATTTCCTGATACGGAGCAAGACAAGACTCCCAATATTTGTATATCAGCTACAGGTAATTGGCCAAGAGCTACGGGACTAGTGGTGATGAAAAGAAAAATAATGAGGCAAACAAGAGACAATTTTGAAGACATGTCGATAATTTTTCTAAGATTCAAGTACTAGAAGATAATTAAATGAAGAAACTTTTTTTTTGTGTTTGGAGAGGTTTTGGGTATCCCTTTTATAGTGGTTAATTTACTCTACCACCCCAACCTCATCATTAAAAAAAATAAAAATATAAATACTAAACACACCAAAGGAGATTGATGTTAAGATGATTGGATAGTGTATGTAGGTACGTATACATGTGTTGGTAGTTTTCATGGCTAAATGTTAAATAACAACTTGCAATATTGTCCTCACGTGAGATTTTATCATGAGTTAGTTTGAAAGTTATCAAGTTGAAAATTGGGACCTTAGAGAATTGACTATCATAGGAAAACAAGGAATATTAAAAAACAAATTGGTGTGTTTGTTCATTATTCTGAGAGAGGATTTTTTTAAAAAAACCTATGTGTTGTATTTGTTTTTCTTGTTCATATATATTTTTATATATATATGGTGTCGCACTGTTTCTTTGCAGTGTTGACTTCACTATGTAAAACCTTAAAATTTACAAATACACCAATTTAAAATAAATTAAAATTAGATCTTGCCATATTGAAATATATTGTTACTAAGCAAATAAAAATAATTTTTACAGATATAATGCACATTAAGCTCCAGGGATCCTAATATATTAGATGGTCTCCAACATCGTACCAGATATATTTTACAGATATATGACTTAAATAATTTCCCATTTTATCCATCTAATATCAAGAAAAAGGATATATTAGATGGATAAAAAGGGAAACTATTAAAGTCATATTTTAAAAAACTTTTGAAGATCTAGAAAGAAAAAAGGAGCAGATATATAATTTAAAAAATAATACAAATGAACTTGTAAAGATAGGAAATTATTGAAGGAATAAAGGAAATTGAGAAAACGAGAAAAAAATGAAAGAAAACGGAACATGGATGTACAAGGATATAACTTCATAGTCATCAATTGAGGATTTGAAATTGTATCTCACGTGCGAGACTTAAGTATTTCAACCGTGGCACCTAGAGTCAACTTTTGACTTTGGGTGCCAATCAATTCTTATATATGTTTATTATGTAAAAAACACACACACACACATATATATATATAGAGAATTTTGCCTATATATATATATATACAACTTTTCCTGAACACTTAGATGTCGTGGCACCCCCAAGCTCCTTTATAGATCCACTCCTGGTTGAATTATTCAAAATTGATCACAACTCATTCAATTATATATCTAGGAATGTAATGTTCATACCAAGACGTCATGACGAACTAAATATAAAGAAACATGAAAAATAATGTATCAATTGCGAGATAGCAATTCCCTTAATGAGTCTGTAATAAATTATCCCAAAAATACTTTAGATATTGTTCAAGTATAATGTGAAACTTTAAAAACAAGAATTTATGTAAAGTGAGAACGACTTCTTTACTGAGAACGACTTCTTTACTTTTTGGTTTACTCATAAGAAAAATGATAATATATTCTTTTTCTCACTTGAAATATAGTGGCACGATACATGTGTTCTTTTCATATTAAATTAACATAAAAATTGATATTGATACTTTACTTGATCAAAAAGTACCAAGAGATGGTGGGGTGCATGAGTAAATTTTATAAAGTATTTACCATTCATTATAACAAGAATATTATAAAAATGATTATTTCTCTTATTTAATGACTCAACAATTTAATTAAAAGAGATTTAACACAGTTAACCTAGTTTACTTAACATAAGCATTTTACTTCTTCAAATACTTATGAAGAAGAAGTAAAATACTTATATTAAGTAACCCCTAGTATAGCCTTGCCAAATTAAGTTATCTTTACATCTCTCTATTTAAGGCCTTTACACATAACCCCTAGTATAGCCTTGCCAAATTAAGCTTTTAAATCACCACTAGTAAGATTTTTTCTCTCACATCATGTATTCACCTTCATATACAGTTAATCCTCGTTATAGTGGTAGCGTTTGTCAAAAAATTTCATGTCCATCATAGTGAGGTGTTGTTATATATGTATACTGACATTCATCATTTAGATCTTATTTAGCTGTTATAAACAAAAGAATGCAAAAAAAGTAGTTTAACAATTTTGTGTACCAAGAGAAGGAATGTATCTGTTAATCAATTTAACCAAAAAATAGAAAGAGTATGAATACTAAAAAGAAAACACTAATAACCTTTCTCGTGAAATTATGACCATAACTGATGGGCATCATTTAAATATATTTTTTTCTTTTAGATATTCGTACTAAAATTTACTTTGTGCATGAAATTAATGATGATTAAAATAAATTTTTTAATATTTTATTTTTATGCATACTATATTTTTTTTACACTTGAGTATGACTTTTATAGAGGGTAATTTGTAACGACCCTTCCGGTTATTTATGCGTTTTCGCCTTTCTTGTACCGTTAGAACTTGTCTGTAGCGGCCCCAATTCATTTAAGGCTTGTCAAGATCGGTAGTGTATGTGATGCAAGTGAACGTCTACGAAAAAGCTGTCGTAAAGTTTCGTTCTTCGTTCCGTTCAGTGCTCGGGCCGTTTGTTTGGTCTTTATGGTCGTATGATAAGTTTTGAAGTCAAGAAAGTCGGCAAAAGTTATCATAAATTTCTTTAATAAATTTTCTAAACTTTGGGGTCAAATGTCTCACAGCTTTTCTCTTGTTGACTAATTCTTCAATAATCAACCACGTTCAGAATCTTGTTATGGTCCTGTTTTTTAGTATTAGTGAATTAAATGTTACTTAGTCTATCTCTTATTTTCAGTTTACTATTTTAGCAGTAGTAGTGGGGCACGTTGTCTTCAGTGTTTTACCCCTGCTTCACCACTATCATTAGTTCCTAATTTTTAGCTCTAGTTGTTAAGTTGTAAGCCTATAACAGGGCACTAGGACTCTTGTTTTCTGTAGTTGATTCAAGCAGTAAAACGAGTCTTTCTTTCTCATAGCTTTATTTAATTCTTTACTCTTCTGTTTTCCTAACAATTTTGGTATCCGAGCAATCAGGTTTGAGTTCACCTAGGAACAAAAGAGAGGGTGAGAAAGAGAGACTGTAAAACTCAGGAGAGAAATCTATCATCTTCATATACCAAAAAAATAATGGCAGTGAACACCAATTCAAATTCTCAGCTTCTTCCAATTTTTAAAGGGGCGAATTATCAGTTTTGGAGTCTTAAGATGAAGACTCTTTTTAAGTCTCAAGAGCTATGGGACTTGGTGGAGAATGGATTTCTAAACCTGGATGAAGGCCACGCACAACAGCTCCGGGAAAATCGCAGGAAGGATTCAAAGGCACTGTTCCAATGAAGCTTGGGAAATTCTGCAGCAGGAGTATATGGGAGATAAGAAGGTAATTGCACTTAAATTGCAAACTTTACGTCGTGATTTTGAAACTTTAAGCATGAAAAATGGTGAATCAGTGCAAGACTATATGTCTAGAGTCTCTGCAATTGTTAATCTGATGAAGTCTTATGGAGAAAAAATTAATGATGAAACTGTTGTAGCAATGGTTTTGAGGTCTTTAACCAGTAAGTTTGAGCACGTGGTTGCTGATATCGAAGAATCCAAGGATTTATTAGATTATACATTTGATGAATTAATGGGTTCTTTGTTAGCTCATGAGGATAGACTAAACAGGTCTCATGAGAAGGTTTAAGAAAAGGCATTCTAGGTAAAAGAGGAGTCATATTTCTCTAAAGAAAAATCCTCAAATTTTTTTGGCAGGGGTAGAGGAAGAGGCAGAAGACAATTCAGTGAGTCATGTCAGCCCAAGAGTGACTTGCAATGTTGGTACTGCAAGATGTCTGGACACACCGAAGCATATTGCTGGACAAAGCAAAGAGATGAGCAGAAGCACGCTAATTTCTCCGAGAAAGTTGAGGATGAAAGTAAGTTATTCATGGCTCATTCTCCAACTACTGACAATTTTGATGGTGTTTGGATTATTGATAGTGGATGCTCGAATTATATGTCTGGTACAAAGTCTCTATTTAGAGATCTTGATGAGTCAAAAAAGAGTGAAGTTCGACTCGGTGATGACAAACAAGTACATGTTGAAGGCAGAGGTACCATAGCCATCAAAACAACACAGGGTAATCCTAAACTTATCTGTGATGTATAATTCGTTCCTAGTTTGGCTTATAATTTGCTGAGTGTTGGATAATTGATGGTTAATGGTTACTTTGTTATGTTTGATAATGACTCATGTATTGTTAGTGACAAGAAATCTGGTCAAACTGTTGCAATTGTGCCTATGACTCCAAACAATATGTTTCCCCTTAATGTTTCAAATATTGTTAAAAATGCGTTAGTTGCTAAAGCTGTTAATGAAACTCAACTTTGGCATCTTTGCTATGGTCATTTAAACATTAAAGGGCTAAAATTGTTGACTATAAAGAACATGGTGGTTGGTTTACCAAAAGTGGGTGAGCTTAAGTTATGCGAAGGGTGCATATTTGGAAAACAAAGTAGAAGATCTTTCCCTGTAGGAATATCTTGGAGGGCTAGCAGTTGCCTTGAGCTTGTACATGCTGACTTGTGTGAACCAATGAAGACTGAGTCACTTGGTGGGCGTCGGTATTTCATGCTGTTTATTGATAATTACAGCAGTATGAGTTGGGTTTATTTTCTGAAATCTAAATCAGATGCTTTTGAGAATTTCAGAAAATTCAAGGCACTCATGGAGAAGCAAACAGGCTGCAACATAAAAGCTCTTCACACAAATCGTGGTGGTGAATTTTTATCTAATAAATTTAATTTATTCTGTGATGAGAATGGAATTCGCAGGGAGCTTACAGAATCGTACTCTCCACAGCAAAATGGAGTCGCCAAGCAAAAAAACCGTACAGTGGTTGAGATGGCCAGAAGCTTACTTAATGCAAGAGGAATTCCTCTTCATTTTTGGGGCAAGGCAGTGGCAGCAGCTGTGTATCTTTTAAACATCTCTCCAACAAAAGCCGTTTTGAATCGTACACCGTATAAAGCTTGGACAGGATGGAAACCATGAGTAAGCCACTTGAAAGTCTTTGGTTGTATAGCTTATGCTTTGGTTAATTTATGCTCTAAAATTAATGAAAAATCAGAGAAATGTATTTTCATTGGGTATAGTTCTCAATCCAAAGCATACAGATTATATAATCCCACTAGTCGCAAAGTGATTATCAACAGGAATGTTGTATTCAATGAAGAAGCAGCCTGGGAGTGGAACGACAAGGAAGAAGATTCAGTCCTCCACATTCCAGTTCACTCAGAAGCAGAGCATACAGAGATACTTGAAACAGAAAGCTCAGATCTTTCCTCTCCAGGTACCAATAATTCCGCTCAAGAAAGCTCTCGTTCTCCATCTTTGGCTTCATCCAGCAAAACACCACCAACAAAGTTTCGGTCACTGAAAGATGTTTATGCATCTTGTAGCTTTTCCTTTTTAGCTGCTGAACCGACATGTTATGAAGAAGGTGCAAAGCAACCAAAGTGGCAAAATGCGATGATTGAAGAGATTCAGGCCATCAAGAAAAATCAGACCTGGGAGCTAGTTGATTTGCCAAAGGGAAAAAATATGATCAGGCTAAAATGGATCTTCAAAACAACACACAATGCTGATGGAAGTGTCAAGAAGCATAAAGCTTGACTTGTTGCGAAAGGATACTCCCAACAAGCCGGCATAGACTTTGAAGAGACGTTCTCCCTAGTAGCTTGCTTTGAAACGGTGAGAACTATTTTAGCCTTGGCTGCTCAACTCGGTTGGTCTGTGTATTAATTTGATGTGAAGTCTGCCTTCCTAAATGGCGACTTAAAAGAAGAAGTATATGTTTCTCAACACTAAGGTTTCACTTCAAGTGAAGGAAAGAACAAAGTATATAGATTGAAGAAGGCATTGTACGGTCTGAAGCAAGCTCCACGGGAATGGTATAGCAAAATCGACTCTTTCTTACAAGAGAACAAGTATGAAAAAAGTGAAAATGAGCCTACACTTTATGTGAAGAAATGAGGTAATGGTGACTTTCTGGTTGTCTGTCTTTATGTTGATAATATGATATATATGGGCTCGTGTGAATCTATTGTTGCTGAATTTAAGAGTTGCATGATGAATAAATTTGAGATGTATGACTTAGGTATGCTTCATTATTTTCTTGGGTTCGAAGTGAGACAAGGACAAAATGGAATATTTCTTTCGCAAAGGAAATATGCTACTGAACTTTTACAGAGGTTCAATATGCTGCATTGTAATCTGTCTCCTACACCCATGAATGTGAATGAGAAGTTGGTACTTGACGATGGTACTGGTGTAACAAATGCTTTTTATTTTAGAAGTTTGGTTGGTGGTCTAAACTACTTATCACACACAAGACCCGATATAGCATTTTCTGTCTGTTTGATTTCAAGGTTCATGCATAGACCTTCAAAGCAACACCTAGGTGCAGCCAAAAGAATCCTGCGATATGTTGCTGGCACAACAAGTTATGGAATTTGGTACTAAAAGGTATCATACTTCAAATTAATTGTCTTTACTGACAGTGATTGGGCAGGTAGCTTGGAAAATTGCAGGAGCACATCGGGGAATGTTTTTCGTCTTGGGTCTGGAGAAATCTCCTGGAGTTCAAAGAAACAAGATGCAGTCGCTTTGTCATCTTCAAAAGCAGAATACATGGCTGCAACTTCAGCAGGTTTTCAAGTTGTCTGGTTAAGGATATTGTTGGTGGATCTTCAACAAGAGCAGATTGGTCCGACTGAAATTTGGTGTGACAACAAGGCAGCGATCGCTATGACAAAGAATCCTGCTTTTCATAGTAAAACTAAGCACATCGATATTCATTATCACTTCATCCGCAATCGTGTTACTGCTGGAATAATCTCATTGAAATATTTTTCACAAATGAGCATGTTGCTGATGTTCTTATGAAATCGCTTCCTCGCAACAAGCATGACTTCTTCAGGCTACAAATGAGAGTATGTGATTTTGAAGAAAGGGGGAGTGTTGACTAATTCTTCAATAATCAACCACGTTCAGAATCTTGTTATGCTCCTATTTTTTAGTATTAGTGAATTAAATTTTACTTAGTCAATCTCTTATTTTCAGTTTACTGTTTTAGCAGTAGTAGTGGGGCACGTTGTCTTCAGTGTTTTACCCCTACTTCACCACTATCATTAGTTCCTAATTTTTAGCTCTAGTTGTTAAGTTGTAAGCCTATAAAAGGGCACTACGACTCTTGTTTTCAGTAGTTGATTCAAGCAGTAAAACGAGTCTTTCTTTCTCATAGCTTTATTTTTCTTTACTCTTCTTTTTTCCTAACAATTTTTCAATATATAAAGAATTAGAAGTCCCCCAACATACCAAATCGAAGGTATATGAGTCTAGTTTCCAACGCATAAACCCTCACGTTTAACCAATCTCGGAGTAAAAATTTATGACTGTTTTACCACGGACTGTCTGGGCAAAAACCTGGTTGGGTCAAAATCAATTTAAATCCTCAAATTCACGTTTTAAAACTCCAAACAGTTTTGAAACAGAGAGACAACATAAGGGAGGGTTGCAAGAGAGTTCTTGAGTGATCAAGGTGCGTGTTTGGTGATTTCTACAGCTAAAGTTTTCCCACGTGCCTAGAAACGCGATCTCTACGCGTGGCAATCATTTTCCACTTTGATAAGCCAAGTTTGGAGCTGGTTTTAGAAGATAGGACTTTGTATTTCTTGGTGGTTCTTCATGATTTACACTTGGTTTGCTAAGGTAACCATCTCGGGGCTCATTTATGATTGTTTTTATGAAGTTCTACGAACGTTTCGTCAAGTTATGATCCTTTTGGGAAATCTGCCGATTTAAGCTTAACTATGAACTGTTCATAGGTGAGTATAAGCTGCATATATATAGTGCTTTCGATTCTTAGGATTTAAGGAACAATTTTCATGAAGGAACTACGGGCATTCAGATGTTCGTTGGAAGGTATTTTTGTGTTTCGGAGCTTCTCAGAGCGGTTTGAGCTTGGACATCATCGTCCTAGCAGCTTGTCGTCAGACGATAGGTAGGTTTTGGTTTATTTTCCCTAGACTCTGCATATATAGGATAAAATTGTATTAATGGGCATCCTTGGGTTGGGTTTATTAGGTTGGTACCACATACCTTGACCGTTTTATTCATGTTCGCCTACTTTTGTTCCTCCGATGCTTGTAGTACTTGCCGATACATTTTATTTACCCTTGTGGTATTGTGAGGCCTTGTTGACTCTGGAACATAGAAGGTGGGATATTGGGAATGTTCGCGAGTCCCGGGCATAGAATTATCCTTCTAGGCTGGTTATGCTTGCTGAGTAGCTGTGGGCCTGTGCAGGGCCGATAGATTGATTGTGAGCTGCTGGGCGGCTATTTGTGCTGATCATTCATTTCCATGCATATAAAAGGGGCTTTATTCATGTTTTACCATGGTTTTAGCTTCGGGCCTACTGGAATTATTTTCTAAACCTTGCATGGCCCCGGGGGCCTATTTTTTATGGAAATGAATTGTAAATGGTTTGATTTAACTTGTGAATATTCTTGGGGTAAAAGTAGGTCAAATTATGATTTCTATCGCTAGTTTTACTATTAACGCTCGACTTTGCAGGGCTGGGGTGCTAGTTGAGTTTCTTATTAAATTAGGATGGTTTTTAGCCTCGGTCGGACGGAGCACCTGAGATGACTTTCTATTGTTTAGACACGGTTATGCCCGGGCACCCTTCTAGGGGTTTTTGAGGCATTTTATACTACTTTAGTCCTGGATAGGGTCTGGGCATGCATATTTGAGACTGGGTCTCTATCTTGAACCTGGACTTGCTTCCGGATGACATGTCTTGATACTGAGTTTTGGTATGGGCTCTGGGATCTCCATGGACCTTGCCATCTGGGCCTAGGGATTCGGGCTGCATGTGTTAGAGGGAGGGTATATGGTGGAGTTGAGGTATATGAGCAGTGTCCTTCCATGGAACCTACCTGCTGGGCCCGATCGGCACCAGATAACGTACATACAGAGATACCATTTCACTTGAGATCTTCATGCATTATATCATTCATTGTTTGAGGTACCACCCTTGTTTTCTATTTGTTGATTGTACGCTCCGGTAGTATGGTATGCCGGAGGGTTTGTTTTCACTTGTTTGTGTTCCTCAATTGTATGGGCGGCGGGGGGACTGTAGGTAGACTCTTGTTTTTACTTACGAAATTGTTCCCTGTTATGATTAAGTATGAAATTGGTTACTGCTAGGCTGTTAGTTCCTGGATTTGAGAATTGATATGATTAGTTGAGTCTGATTCCTGTCTCCGAGTATGCCTATCATTACTTTTTCCCTCTTCCTCTTACACTTAAGGTTACCGGTATACCGTCCATTTTGTAAACTTATTATGTATATACTGTTATTGCAAATATCCCAGGTGCATTATTTCTTACTTACACCTGTGCCTGTTGTACATATATTCTGCTTGCTGGCCTCGCAAGTTGTTTTGTTGACTTCCCTCTGGGCTTGTTCCTGTGTACCTTTTGTTGATTTCTGTGACTACTTGCTTCTATTTTGTCTGTTACTATGCTTTTATCTTATATGTGCTCAATCGGCCTATGATACCTATTGGGTACCTTATGCTTCGCATTTGGTGCTCACCCTACCCCCTGCATATTTTGGTGCAGATCCTAGCATGGGCCATCGCCGCTAGATCGTTGTGGTTCGTGCTCAGAGATCTTTTGGGGACTTCTTAAGACTGTGGGTGAGCTCTTGGAGACCAGAGCTTAGGTTTAGTTTATATTTTGCTTTATGTACTCAATTACCATTTGGAGACATCTGTATATATTATTTTGGATCATTTGCACTCCATGTTCTGGCTCTATACTAACAGGTTTTGGGGTTTGATTTAGCTTCCGCATATGTATATATATATTTCTGTTATCTATTCTCTTCATCTTGTTCCCTTACTTTTGCTTATTAAACTTTTCTACCACTTATTTGTTAGATAGTAGCCCATTACTAATTGTTCTGGGCTACGAGGATTGGTTCGCCTACTGGGGGATTATATGTGCCATCATGACTGAGAAATCGGGTTATGAGATCTTGGTATTAGAGCTCTAGGTTCACTGATGTCATCGGTATATGAGCCAATGTCTAGTAGAGTCCTGCGGATCGGAGCAGAGACGTTCGTACTCAATCTTCGGGAGGCTATAGTGACATATTAGGAAATATGACTCCTTTATTGCTCCTGTATCATGCGTAGTACCCTTGAAATTTCTTGAAATCTCATTTGTTCTGCTTCATTCTTCTGCATATGGTCCATACGAGAGCATCGGCATTAGGCGGAGGTGAGCCTCCAGCTCCAGCTAGGGGTCGGGGATGCCCTCTAGCAGCGGCACCTGCCAGAGCTGCTAGAGTTGAGATAGAACCCGAGCAGCATGTGGATCAGGGGGCATCCCAGGTACCACCAGCTCCAGTACCAGCTCCATCACCCACTTCTGTGCCAGCCTCAGCCCCAGCTCAGTCTTCATCCATTCGGGGTTTACTATTACAGCTTTTGGGTATGATTGGAGAGAGGCCTTCTTAGGTAGCATAGACATCCGCTCAGTGGGCAGCCCTGGGTGCACAGAGTTCAGGAGCGCAGCCTACTACTGCGGCTCCTCATGCAGAGGTCATTCTGGTTTCATCTGTTGCACAACCTCTTGCTCCTTGCCTAGCTATGACAGAGTCAGAGCAGAAGGCGTTGGGTAGGTTTTTGAGATTAGCACCTCTGAGGTTTGCTGGTACTTCTGGACAGGACCCACATGACCTTATTACTACCTGTGAAAAGATGTTGCATCATTTGAGTTTGTTGGAGACTCACGGGGTTGGTTATACTACCTATCAGTTGGAGGGCCCACCGAAGTTATGGTGGAGGGACCAGGTTGCTTGTAGACCACCATCGTCACCTTCTTTGACCTGGTCTGAGTTTTATGAGGCCTTTATGGCCAAGTTTTTGCCTTAGAGTGATCGTGAGCATCGTAGGGAGCAGTTTACTCACCTTATGCAGGAGTCTACGACTGTCTCAGAGTATAAGACCCATTTTCATCAGCTAGCACCGTTTGGAGCTATGATCATTCCTACCAAGGCAGATAGGATTCACAGATTTGTATGGGGTTTGAGGCCAGAGATTAGGCAGCTAGCTCAGATATTCGTTACCGGTGGTCGATCATTTCAGGCTATCACAGACTATGCCGTACTGTGGAGGACTTACAACGACATGATTAGGGGTCAAGAGATAAGAGGCCTCGACATCAGGATGGCTAAAGTGGTTCAAAATATGGTGGTAGAGGTTCAGGCTAGTGGGGAAGGGGTTATCAGCCATAGCAGCACCAGTGTCAGTCCAACTGACTAGTTCAGGCTTCCCTTCAGACTTCCGATAGTACCTAGTTCGAGTAGGGCCAGAGAAGCCATCAGGGCTATAGTGGTCAGTCTTCGAGGGGTACAACTTCTGGGGCATCAGGCCGTGATGGCCATATGGGACCTGCTGGTTCATCTCGACCGAGTAGGCTGCTAGGGGATTGTTTTACTTATGGTGTGATTTGTCATTTTTCTAGAAATTGCCCTCAGTAAGGTACAGTTCAGCCGGCAAAGCCTTTACGAGCAGTTCAGCCTCTGGCTAGAGGGGGTGTTCGTCAGAGTAGAGGTGGTGCTCTGCGTGGTAGAGCAGGTGGTAGGGATGGCAGTCGGGCAGGTGGAGGTTGTCGTCAGTTCTATGCGGTCCCTGGGAGACCAGAGGCAGAGGCCTCGTATACTGTTATTACAGGTACAATTTCTGTGTGCCATCAGTCTGCTATGGATTTATTTGATCCTGGATCCACTTGTTCATATGTATCTACCTACTTTCTTCCTTGTTTGGGGTTGGCTAGTGAGCCATTATCTGTTGATGTTTCTGTTTCCACCCAAGTAGGAGATTTTTTAGTAGTGGATCGGATTGTGAGATCCTTTTTGATATCTGTTGGTGATTTAGAGACTTGGGTGATTTGATGATACTTGATATGTTAGATTTTGATGTGATACTGGGCATGGACTAGTTATCCCCTCACCGTGCAGTTTTGGATTGTTATGCCAAAACCATTACCATAGCCGTGCTCAGTGTATCCCCGATTGTGTGGCAGGGTTCTGTTAGCGATGCACCGTCTGGGATCATCTCTTGTCTTCGAGCTAGGAAGTTGATTTCCCGTGGGTGTTTAGCTTATCTAGCATATGTCCGAGATGCTAGTGCTGACCCTTTATCTCCTGAGTCTATTCCTGTTGTTAGAGACTTCCTAGACGTGTTCCCTACAAACCTGCCAGTCCTTCCACCTGAGAGAGATATTGATTTCGCTATTGAGTTAGAGCAGGGTACCAGGCCCATTTCTATTTCTCCTTACCATATGGCTCCGACTGAGTTGAGGGAGCTTAAAGAGAAGCTCCAGGATCTATTAGCTAAGGGGTTTATTAGACCGAGTGTGTTGCCTTGGGGTGCTCCTGTTCTCTTTGTGAAGAAGAAGGATGGGTCGATGAGGATGTGTATTGATTATCGGCAGCTGAATAGGTATCCAATGTGGAGGATTGATGACTTGTTTGATCAGCTTCAGGGTTCAGTTATGTTTTCAAAGATTGATTTGAGGTCCGGCTACCATCAGTTGAGGATTAGGGTAGAGGACATCCCTAAGACAACATTCAGGATACGTTATGGCCATTATGAGTTCCTGGTAATGTCTTTTGGGTTGACTAATGCCCCTGCAGCCTTTATGAACTTGATGCACAGGGTTCTTGGCCTGTATTTGGATTCATTTGTGATAGTTTTTATAGATGACATCTTTGTATACTCGCGTAGTAGAGATGAGCATGAGCAACTCTTGAGGGTTATACTCCAGACTTTGAGAGATTATCGGCTCTATGCCAAGTTCACAAAGTGTGAGTTTTGGCTTGAATCAGTTGCATTTCTAGGGCACGTGGTGTCTAAGGATGGGATTAGGGTTGATCAGAGAAAGTTTTAGCAGTTTGTGATTGGCCTAGACCTAGTATTGCTACTGAGGTCCGCAATTTTATTGGGTTAGAAGGTTACTACAAATGGTTCGTTCAGGGATTTTCTTCCATAGAAACACCCTTGACTATGCTGACCAGGAAGGATGTTCTATTTTAGTGGTTGGATCAGTGCGAGGATAGCTTTTAGAGGCTTAAGGCCTTATTGACTTCAGCTCCAGTTTTGACTTTGTCGGTTGAGGGTCAGAGCTTCTCCGTGTATTGTGATGCTTTCGAGGTTGGTCTTGGTTGTGTGTTTATGCAGCAGGATCGAGTGATAGCATATTCATCGAGGCAGCTGAAGGTTCACGAGCGCAACTACCCCACTCACGACTTAGAGTTGGCGGCGGTAGTTTTCGCACTCAAGATCTGGAGGCATTACCTATATGGAGTTCATTGTGAGATCTTCATTAATCACCGTAGTCTTCAGTATATAACGAGTCAGCAAGAGCTGAACTTGAGGCAGCGGAGATGGGTTGAGCTACTGAAGGACTATAACTTCACTATTCTGTATCATTCGGGCAAGGCAAATGTGGTAGCGGATGCCTTGAGCCAGAAGGCGGTGAGTATGGGTAGCCTAGATTCTCTTTCAGTTTCAGAGCGACCCTTGGCCTTTGACATCCAGTCCTTGGCTAACCGTTTTATTAGGCTTGACTTGTTGGATCCTAGTAGAGTTCTTGCTTGTGTCGAGGTTCGTTCTACTTTAATTGATCAGATTCAGAGCTGTCAGTTTGAGGATCACCAGTTGTGTGACCTTCTTGATTAGGTTGTTCGGGGTGAGGCCAGTCGGGCTACTCTAGATTTAGATGGGATCCTAAGGTATGATAGTCGCCTTTGTGTTCCGAGGGTTAGTGATTTGATTCAGTTGATACTTCATGAGGCACATTATACTAGATACTCTATTTACCCTGGCACAACAAAGATGTATAGAGACTTGAGAAAACTTTACTGGTGGAGTGGTATGAAGTGGGACGTAGCAGAGTTTGTATCTCGGTGCTTGAACTGTCAGCAGGTTAAGTTCGAGCACATGAGACCTGGTGGTTTGATGCAGCGACTTCCCATTCCTGAGTGGAAGTGGGAAGGGATTACTATGGACTTCATTGTTGGTTTGCCTCGTACTTCTCATGGGTTTGATTCCATATGGGTGATTGTTGATAGGCTGACTAAGTCAGCACATTTCTTGCCGGGTCAGACTTCTTATGGTGCAGAGAGGTTAGCTTAGATCTACCTTCGTGAGATTGTTCGGTTGCACGGGATCCTAGCTTCTATCATTTCAGACCGCGACACTCAGTTCACATCTCATTTCTGGAGGGCTATTCAGTGAGATTAGGGTACAGAGGTTCATCTTAGTACTGCTTTCCACCCTCATACAGATGGCCATTCCGAGAGGACTATTCAGGTCCTGGAGGACATGATTCGGGCCTGTGTTCTTGACTTTGGAGGTTCCTGGGATCAGTTTGTTCCCTTGGCAGAGTTTGCTTATAATAACAGTTTCCATTCGAGCATCGACATGGAACCTTTCTAGGCCTTGTATGGTAGACGTTGCAGATCACTGATTGGTTGGGTTGATGGTTTCGAGTCTAGGCCACAGAGCACAAATTTACTTCGAGATTCCTTAGACCGAGTAAGAGTGATTCAGGATAGACTTCGGGTAGCCCAGAGTAGGAAGAAGAGCTACACTGATCGTAGACTTCGTGCCTTAGAGTTTAGTGTTGGTGATTTGGTATTTCTCCGTGTATCACCCATGAAGGATGTGATGAGATTTGGTAGGTGTGGAAAGCTTAGCCCCAGGTACATTGGGCCATTCAAGATTCTCCAGAGGGTTGGTAGTATTACCTATCAGTTAGCTTTGCCTCTGATGTTTTCAGCTACGCACCTGGTTTTTCATGTATCGATGTTGCGGCGGTATGTTCCAGACGAGTCTCATGTGTTGCAGTGGGATTCAGTTTAGTTGGATGAGAGTTTAGCCTTTGTTGAGGAGCCGGTAGCTATTTTGGCCAGAGATGTCAGGGATTGAGGTCTCGGGAGATCCCGGTTGTCAAGGTTCAGTGGAGGCACCGTCAAGTTGAGGAGGCTACCTGGGAGACCGAGAGAGATATGCAGGCTCAGTATCCACAGTTGTTCGAGCCTTCAGGTACTTCCTTGTTCTTGACTTTCGAGGATGAACGTTTTTTTAGTAGTGGATGATGTAATGACCCTTTCGATCGTTTATGCATTTTCGCCTTTCTTGTGCCGTTAGAGATTGCCTATAGAGGACCCAAGTCATTTAAGGCTTGTTGGGACCGGTAGTTCAGTGCCCGGGTCATTTGTTTGGTCTTTATGGTCGTATGATAAGTTTTGAAGTCAAGTAAGTCGGCAAAATCTTTAATAAATTTTCTGAACATTGGGTCAAATGTCTCAGAGCTTTTCTCTCAATATATAAAGAGTTAGAAGTCCCCCAACCTACCAAATCGAAGGTCTATGAGTCTTGTTTCCAACTCATAAAACCTCACGTCCAACCAATCTCGGGGTAAAAAGTTATGACTGTTTTACCGCATACTGTCTGGGCAGAAACCGGGTCACGAACCGGGTCGGATAAAAATCGATTTAAAGCCTAAAATTCACGTTTTAAAACTCCAAAATAGTTCTGAAATAGAGAGAAAACATAAGGGAGGGTTCCAAGATAGTTCTTGAGTGATCAAGGTGCGGTTTTGGTGATTTCTATCGCTAAAGTTTGCCCACGTGCCTAGAAACGCGATCTCTACGCGTGGAAATCATTTTCCCCTTCGATAAGCCACGTTGGAGCTGGTTTCAGAAGATAGGACTTGGTATTCTTGGTGGTTCTTAAATCCTTACACTTGGTTTGCTAAGATAACCATCTCGGGGCTCTTTTATGATCGTTTTTATGAAGTTCTACGGACATTTTGTCAAGTTATGATCCTTTTGGGAAATCTGCCGATTTAAGCTTAATTATGAACTGTTTATAGGTGAGTATAAGCTACATATATATAGTTCTTGCAAAGCTTAGGACGTAAGGAACAATTTCCGTGAAGGAACTACGGGCGTTCAGACGTTTGTTGGAAGGTATTTTTGTGTTTCGGAGCTTCTCAGAACGGTTCGAGCTTGGACATCATCGTCCTAGTAGCTTGTCGTTAGACGATAGGTAGGTTATGGTTTATTTTCCCTAGACTCTGCATATATAGGATAAAATTTTATTAATGGGTATCCTTGGGTTGGGTTTATTAGGTTGGTACCACAGACCTTGGCCGCTTTATTCATGTCCGCTTACTTTTGTTTCTCCGATGCTTGTAGTACTTGCCGATACGTTTTATTTACCCTTGTGGTCCTGTGAGGCCTTGTTAACAATGGAACATAGAATATGGGATATTGGGAATGTCCGCGAGTCCCGGGCATAGAATTATCCTTCTAGGCTGGTTATGCTTGCTGAGTAGCTGTGGGCCGATAGGTTAATTGTGAGCTGTTGAGCGGCTATTTGTGTTGATCATTCATTTCCATGCATATAAAAGGGGTTTATTCATGTTTTACTATGATTTTGGCTTCGGGCCTACTGGAATTGTTTTCTAAACCTTGCATGGCCCCGGGGGCCCATTTTTTATGGAAATTAATTGGAAATGGTTTGATTTAACTTGTGAATATTCTTGGGTTAAAAGAAGGCAAAATTATGATTTCTATTGCTAGTTTTACTATTAACGCTATACTCGGGAGGGCCAGGGTGCTAGTTGAGTTTCTTATAAAATTGGGATGGTTTTTAGCCTCGGTCGGACCGAGCACCTGAGATGACTTTCTACTGTTTAGACCCGGTTATACCTGGGCACCCTTAGAGGGGTTTTTGAGGCATTTTCTACTACTTTAGTCTTAGACAGGGTCTGGGCATGCATATTCGAGACTGGGTCTCTATCTTGAACCTGAACTTGCTTCCGGATGACATGTCTTGATACTGAGTTTTAGTATGGGCTCTGGGACCTTGCCATCCGGGCCTGGGGCTTTGGGTTGCATGTGACAGAGGAAGGGTATACAGAGGAGTAGAGTTATACGGGCAATGTCCTTCCATGGAACCTATCTGCTGGGCCCGATCGGCACCGGAGGACGTACATACAGAGATACCATTTCACTTGAGATCTTCATGCATCATATCATTCATTGTTTAAGGCTCCAACCTTGTTTGCTGTTTGTTGATTGTACGCTCCTATAGTATGAGATGCTGGAGGGTTTGTTTTCACTTGTTTGTGTTCCTCGGTTGTATGGGCGGTCGGGGGACTGTAGGTAGACTCTTGTTATTTACTTACGAAATTGTTCCCTGTTACGATTAAGTATGAAATTGGTTACTACTAGGCTGTTAGTTCCTGGATTTGAGAATTGATATGATTAGTTGAGTCTGATTCCTGTCTCCGAGCATGCCTATCATTACTTTTTCCCTCTTCCTCTTACACTTGAGGTTACCGGTATACCGTCCATTTTGTAAACTTATTATGTATATACTGTTATTGCAAATATCCCAGGTGCATTGTTTATTACTTACACCTATGCCTGTTGTACATATATTCTGCTTGCTGGCCTCGCAAGTTGTTCTGTTGACTTCCCTCTGGGCTTGTTCCTGTGTACCTTTTGTTGATTTCTGTGACTACTTGCTTCTATTCTGTCTGTTACTACGCTTTTATCTTATATGTGCTCAGTCAGCCTATGATACCTATTGGGTACCTTATGCTTCGCATTTGGTGCACACCCTACCCCCTGCATATTTTGGTGCAGATCCTAGCATGGGCCATCGCCGCTAGATCGTTGTGGTTCGTGCTCAGAGATCTTTTGGGGACTTCTTAAGACTGAGGGTGAGCTCTTGGAAACCGGAGCTTAGGTTTAGTTTATCTTTTGCTTTATGTACTCTATTACCATTCGAAGACATCTGTATATATTATTTTGGATAGTTTGCACTCCTTGTATGTAGTTCTGGCTCTATACTATGATACCAGGTTTTGGGGTTTGATTTAGCCTCCGCATATGTATATATATATTCCTGTTATCTATTCTCTTCATCTTGTTTCCTTACTTTTGCTTATTAAACTGTTCTTCCACTTATTTGTTAGATAGTAGCCCATTACTAACTGTTCTGGGCTACGGGGTTTGGTTCGCCTACTGGGGGGTTGTAGTGACATCTTGACAGAGAAATCGGGTCGTGACATAATTTTACAAAGAATATACCGCTATAATAAATTCCACTATTATTATAGAGAATTATAACATGAAAAATTGATTCTGGAGAAAATCAGGTTTTTATACTAAAATGATGTTATAACGAATGGTTATTATAAGGAAGTTTGACTGTACATAAGAATTATACAAAATGAATAAGATTTTTTTTTATAGGAATGATATTTATTCTTTGGGCTTGCTAGCTAATTAGAAATCAGAATCAACAGATAAGAAGAGAGGGAGTAGTATATCAACCCAGTAAGTGTCATCAACTGATTGATCTAAAGAGAGTTGGAGAATCTTTAAGTTTATTGAAATATAGAAAAATAGTGAGGTAATATGTGAAACACTTAATAGCATATCAGAAACATATCATATTTGAGGGAGTTATTCTCGGGAAAAAAACTTTAGAATAAAATAAAGTGTGTTTAATACTGTTACATCGGTGTCCATTGACTACTAATTTTTGCACATTACCTCATATGTGGTGTTGATGCTTAATTGCTAAGATGATCTTATTGGTTTCCTAGTATTCTCTTAATAACCAACTACCTCAAGCATGCTTTATATATTGTCGAAGTATAATGTTGAATTTTATAAATAATGGTTTATGTTATGGTAAGAAGAGGGCGGGGGCGGGGTCGGGGGTGGGGCCGGGGGCGGGGGCGGGGGCGAGGGGAAGAAGAGGTAAAGGGGTTAAGGGAGCATCTAGGTTGAGAATAGGGTCTTGGAACATAGGGACTTTATCCGGAAAGTCCATAGAGCTAGTGAAGGTCCTAAGGAAGAGGAGGATTAGCATAGCGTGTGTCCAGGAGACTAAATGGGTGGGCACTAAGGCGCGAGAGGTAGACGGGTATAAGTTGTGGTACTCAGGAGGTGTGAGGAATAGGAATGGGGTAGGTATCCTAGTGGATGAGGAGTTGAGAGAGCAAGTGGTGGAGGTTAGGAGGGTCAACGATAGGTTGATGACAATTAAGTTAGTCCTTGGAGGGTCTACTTTGAACATTATTAGTGCGTACGCACCACAAGCGGGCTTAGATGAGGAGGAGAAGAAACGCTTTTGGGAGGTTTTGGACGAGGTAGTGGGAGGTTTTCCTGATACTGAGAAGCTCTTCATTGGAGGAGATTTCAATGGGCACATCGGGGCATCTTCGAGGGGTTATGACGATGTGCATGGAGGCTTTGGTTTCGGGGATAGGAATGAAGGGGGTGCCGCACTCTTAGATTTCGCTAGAGCCTTTGGGTTGAGAGTAGCTAACTCTAGTTTCCCGAAGAAGGAGGAGCACTTGGTTACCTTCCGTAGTTCGGTGGCCAAGACTCAGATAGACTTTTTGCTCCTTAGGACAGGGGATAAAGGTCTTTGTAAAGACTGTAAGGTTATCCCAAGTGAGAATCTGTCGACCCAACATAGACTCTTAGTGATGGATTTAGAGATCACGAAGGAGAAAAAGAAGAGGATTGTGGATGACCGACCTAGGATTAAATGGGGTAGCCTGACTATGGCTAGTGCACGGGAAATAGGGGAGAAGTTGTTGACTAGGGGGGCTTGGGAGAGTAGTGGGGATGTGGATAATATGTGGGATACGACCGCTAGTTGCATAAGGGAGACGGCTAGAGAGGTTTTGGGTGTCTCGAGAGGTCGTTCTGGCAAGCATCGAGGGGACTGGTGGTGGAACGGAGAAGTAAAAGGAAAGGTGGAGGCAAAAAAGGGGTCATATGCGAAGTTGGTAGAGAGTAAGGATGAGGAGGAGAGGCGAAAGAATAGGGAGGCGTATAAGTTAGCTAGGAAGGAGGCTAAGTTAGCTGTAACGGCAGCTAAAACGGCAGCCTTTGAAAGCTTATACGCGGCTTTAGAGGATAAAGGTGGGGATAAGAAGTTATACAGGTTAGCAAAGGCTAGAGAGAGGAGGACTCAGGACCTTGACCTAGTGAAGTGCATCAAGGACGAAGATGGCAAAATACTAGTAGATGAGGTACTCATTAGGAGGAGATGGCAGTCTTACTTTCATGGACTCTTGAATGAAGGGGGGGACAAAAGCTTTGAGCTGGGAGATTTGGCACACTCAGAGAGGCGTCGGGACTATGATTATTGTAGCCGTATAAAGGTTGAAGAGGTTAGGGTTGCGATTCGTAAGATGCGAAGGGGTAGGGCGACGGGGCCAGATGAGATTCCCGTGGATTTTTGGAAAAGCTCGGGTGAGACAGGTGTGAAGTGGCTAACCGAGTTGTTTGATGGTATTTTTAGAACGGCAAAGATGCCTGAAGCTTGGAGATGGAGCACGATGATTCCTTTGTATAAGAACAAGGGCGATATTCAGAGTTGCAACAACTATAGGGGTATCAAATTGCTAAGCCACACTATGAAGGTCTGGGAGAGGGTAGTGGAGTTGAGGTTGAGACAGATCGTGCCTATTTCAGAGAACCAGTTCGGCTTTATGCCAGGACGCTCGACTACAGAAGCTATTCATCTCCTTAGAAGACTGGTGGAGCAGTACAGGGAAAGGAAGAAGGACTTGCACATGGTGTTCATCGATCTAGAAAAGGCGTATGATAAAGTCCCTAGGGAGGTTCTTTGGAGGTGCTTGGAGGCTCGAGGTGTACCCGTGGCGTTCACCAGATCAATTAAGGACATGTATGAGGGGGCCAAGACTCGCGTTAGAACTGTGGGAGGAGACTCGGAGCACTTTCCCGTGTTGATGGGGTTGCACCAGGGATCGACCCTTAGCCCGTTTCTATTTGCCTTGGTAATGGATGTGTTGACGCGGCAAATACAAGGTGAGGTGCCATGGTGCATGTTATTTGCGGATGATGTAGTTTTGGTGGACGAGACTCGCGGAGGAGTTAATGCTAAGTTGGAGGTTTGGAGACAGACCCTCGAGTCGAAGGGGTTTAGGTTGAGCAGGACCAAGACTGAATATATGGAGTGCAAGTTCAGTGAGGCGACTCAGGATGATGACGTAGAAGTGAAGCTGGATACACATGTCATCCAAAAGAAAGGGAGTTTCAAGTATCTTGGGTCTATTATCCAAGGAAGTGGAGAGATTGATGAGGATGTCACCCATCGTATTGGTGTTGGGTGGATGAAATGGAGGCTCGCATCTTGAGTCTTGTGCGATAAGAAGGTGCCTACTAAACTTAAAGGCAAATTCTACAGAGTGGTGGTCCGACCAGCTTTGTTGTATGGAGTTGAGTGTTGGCCAGTAAAGAACGCCCATATTCAAAAGATGAAGGTGGCGGAGATGAGGATGTTGCAATGGATGTGCGGGTTTACTAGGAGATATAGGATTAGGAATGAGGATATCCGAGATAAGGTGGGTGTGGCATCGGTGGAAGATAAGATGCGGGAAGCGAGGTTGAGATGGTTCGGCCATGTGAGGAGGAGAGGCACGGATGCTCCAGTGCGGAGGTGTGAGAGGTTGGCTATGGATGGTTACAGGAGAGGACGAGGTAGACCGAAAAAATATTGGGGAGAGGTGATTCGACAGGACATGGCGCAGTTGCAGCTTACCGAGGACATGACCCTAGATAGGAAGGTGTGGAGGACGCGGATTAGGGTAGAAGAGTAGTAGGTAGAAGTGGGTGTAGGTAGGAGTGTTTTTCCCTAGTGTCCCGACTAGTAATCGTAGGGTCACGCTTATAGTTTCTTGTTCTTGTTCTTGGATTCCTCGTGGTAGTATTGTGTGGCAGTGCTCTGTTTCTGTCTGTCTGTCTGTCTGTTGTTTGTTACTACATATTGCTTCCTACCGTCTCTTGTTTTCTTTTATCTTGTTTTATCATGTATCATTGATATGCCCTTTTTAGCCTCTTTTTCTTTCTTTTTTTCTTTTTTTTGCTCGAGCCGGGGGTCTATCGGAAACAGCCTCTCTACCTCACCTCTGAGGTAGTGGTATGGTCTGCGTACACTCTACCCTCCCCAGACCCCACGCTGTGGGAATACACTGGGTATGTTGTTGTTGTATGTTATGGTGAGAAGACTTTCTTATTTTTTGATGTTCTCATTTGAAAATATACGTTATGTTCTTCCGCACCCGAAATATAATGACGCAATAAATATTCTCTATTCATATTAGATTGATATAATATATTTCTTAGTATTTTACTTTATCAAAAAGAACCAAGAGAAAGTGGGGTGCACGAGCTAATTTTAAAAAGTATTCATCATTCATTTTAACATTAATATTATTAAAAATAATAATTTAACTTATTTGATGGGTCAATAATTGAATGAAAATAGATCCTAACACAATAACATTAATTTACTTAATATAAGTATTTTACTTATTCAAATTTTCACTTACCCGACCTAATTTAGGACCATTAGAAGTTACCTTTGAATCTCTCTATTTAAGACTTTCATGCGTAACCCCTAGTATAGCCTTGCCAAAATAAACTTAGAATGTCACAACTATTTTTTTTTCTCGCGTCATGTATTCACATCCATATATATAAATAAAAAGTATATAAAATAGGAAAAAAATTCAAATGTGTTATCGAACTATGAGAAAAGGATCATCTATGCTATCTGTTAAGAGTTGGGATCACCTATTTCATTTACACAACAAATGGTCCCCATTCATGCCATTATTTATTAATGAAAAACATAATCTATTTTGGCATACCACTTTTTAAATGTAGCCAATGATGAAAGGGTCCACATCACTAATTAAATCATCCAACTTTAAAAAATCCACCTAAAGTAAAATACCCACTCAAATTCAATTTACCCAACCCACATCTCCTTTAATCCAAAATTAGCCAGCCCCTTTTGTTTTCTTCACTGCTCCGACAAGGAGTTCCTAGCTCCGGTGAACCAGAGTAACCAATGACGTAACGCAACCCCTTCCACTCTTTATTTCTCAAGCTCCCATCCTCTTCTCCGCTTTTTTTTGTTTTCTTTTTGCAACGGGATGGATATATAATTAAGAAACTTCCCAGTTTTTTTAGTTCACCACCTGATCAATTATTAAAAATATGCATATAACAAGCACAATTGTAATGACCCTTCTGGTTATTTTTGCATTTATGCCTTCTTTATACTTTAAAGCTTGCCTGTAGTGGCTCCAAGTCATTCATGGCTTGCTGGGATCGGTGGTTTGGTGCCTTGGCCGTTTGTTTGGTCGTTATGGCCGTTTCCCTGTTTTAGAGATTTAACTTAGGAATTCATTGATTTCGGCCAATATTCTTGGTAAACGCACTCATAATTGAATTCTGACAATTCCATTAGCTCTGGAGCATGGATTTTGGTCTAGATGGACCCTTGGTCGGGGTCTGGGAGCTTTCGGTTTATTTTTGTTTTGGTTTTTTGTGATTTCTAGCCAGTTGAACTTAAAAGTTTGACTTTGGTCAACATTCAAAGAAGATGGCCTCGGTTGAAAATTCTAACCATGCTGTTAGCTCCGAAATGTCGACTTTGGGCTAGGGGGACCTTTGGTTTGGGTCTCGAGGCTTCCGAACTCATTTTAAGCCATGGGGTTTCGTTTTGAAAAGTTAGGCCTAAAGTGGGTTCTTGGGCATGGGGACCACTTTTCATCTTATCGACCTCCATTGGGATTTTTAATAGATTCCGTTGAGTGTAGAATGCCATTTTTAGTCGAATAGCTTAGCTCATTTGTGTTTGCGGGACTCTGGATGTGTTCCCGAGGGTCTGTCGGAGAAAATTCTTTGTTGGAGATGTTGTTGGCAGCTGGTTGCTGTCATGGCATCAGCTGACCTTTGCCCACACGGGGCTTGGCTGCGTCTCTGATGAAACATGCTAGCCACCCTATTTTCTCGGCCATTGCCTAGGTGATGCCCTAGCCGCATTCGCAGACCCGCGTGCACAGTGGCCTAGCCGCGTGCGTGATAACGCTCAAACGTACTTTCCTAGAAGGAGGTATCAGCGATCGTTAAGCAAAACACATTTATATTCTCGAAGGGAGTCGGGGTCGATCCGACAGAGAATAATGTAATCGCGATTGAGCTAATAAAGAATTAAAGCAACTTATTGAAGTTCAAAGAGCAAAAATAAAAGATAACGATAGGGGGTTTTTAAACTAAAACAAAATATAAAAGAAAATCAAATAAAAGATAGATTTGATCAATGATTTTCACCTTGTTTTCAACAAGCAAGGACAACAAAGGAGAATTGGTAATGGGAATTCAATTCACAAGACTTGCACCCGATTAACACATGGGTAGTCTTGGTTAAAGGTATTCTTAATCATCTTTCGAACAATCAAGCAATTAACCTCATGGGTTCTCTCGAATCACCACGAGTGAGCAATAACCAAAAAATTAACTTGGGTAAGTTGGGTTATCTCTAACCCCAACTCTTAGATGGGAGTTTTCGGCAATCAAACTATCTCTATCCTTGATCTAGAGTGGAAACCCCAAATCCCCACTATTAAACCTTCCCGAATTGAGGAACTCCTCTTTCAAGAAAGAACACAATTAGAAAGCTAAGTCAATGTTTGCAACCATCAACTATAATATTCAAGCCTGGAAGATTCAATAGACCTACATAATTAATCAAGAGAAAGCACAAAATAAGAATTAAATACCCAAATTTAGTATTATCTCTAATACAAAATCCAAATCTCAATTCAACAATCACACCTACAAATTAGCAATTAATTAGAACAAGAGTTGAAGAATGGAAACTAAAGATTTTACAATAAAGATCATACAAATCTTCACTCCTATGGTGTTGGTTGATGAACTGGCTCTCCAAGCTTGTCAAGAGTTGTGAAATTTTCCAAAGATACCTCCTAAAATGGTTGAGAAGTGTTTTATGTGGATTGGGGTTTCCAAAGATGGACATTTCCAATTCTGCCCCGCAGCTGACATTTCCTTTTTCGCCTACGCGGAGGGATTGTCGCATACGCAAAGTGGCTTTGTCTGGTTGACCTTCCTGTACACAACCAGTGCAGTGCATTCGCAAAGCTTTGCCTCGAGTGAACATCACATACGCGGAGGGGCACCACATTCGCGTAGGCATGTACGACTGCCAGTAACTTTCTTCTCCGAATAGCACTATTTTGACATGTTTTCCTCCAAAGTCTCCCCGAATACTTATAAAACATAGAGACCTACAAAATAGAAGTAATCTATGTTAATTGCACTATTTTCCCACTTAATATTAGCAAAAGCATAAGACTAAAGGCTAAATAAGTAGGTAGAATACCAACTTATAAGTGCGCACTAGGCAAGCTCCTGGTCTGGCTAGCGCCTAGCCTTCACGTGCGCAACTTCCCGCCCTTATACGCATGGCCTCATAGGCAGTGCCGGTAAAAACCGGATTTCTCTATCGTGATGGCACCTACAACTCCCCAGTAGGTGAACCAATCCCCGTAGCTCGAAAGGGTTAGTAATGGGCTACTATCTAACAAGCAGGCAGAAGGAAAACATAATATAAGCGGAAGCAAGGGATGTACGATAAAGAAAAGGGACAAAAGGAATATATATATAGAAGCTAAAACCATCCCAAAACCTGGTATCATAGTATATGAGCCGGAACTACATCAACAGAGTACAAAGGATCCAAAATAATATATACAAATATCTCCGAGTAGTAAGAGAGTAAGTAATAAAAAAGGTAAATGAAAAGCTAAGCTCTGATCTCCAAGAGCTCACCCTTAGTCTGGGATGGTCCAAAATCTCCTCGCACGAGTCTCCATGGGCTAGCGGCAATTTCCCACACTAGGATCTGCACCAGAAGATGCAGAGTGTAGTATGAGCACCAATTGCTAAGCAACGGGTACCCAGTAGGTATCATAGTCCGACTTGGCACATATAAGATATAAGAACAGTAGTATAGCAGAATAGAAGCAACTAGTCACAGGAAGCAACGAATAAGCACTAGGAAGTTAGCACAAAGAACACATAAAGAAATCAACAAACTTGACTAGCTAATAGAATATATATCACACAGACACATGTGAAAGGAAGGAATAATGCACCTTGGATCCTCGCAATAATAATATTTATAGAAAATTTTAAAAATAGGATGTATACCGACAACCTCAAGTGAAAGGAGGGAAGAAGATAAGCAATTAATCTAATCATGCTTGAAACCCAATTCTACTACTAAAACATGCCAATAATCCAAGTAGAACATGAAGTGAACCCGACTACAACCATAGCCAGAGCCAGAGATGCGACATGATAATAATAAGTCTACCTACAGTCCCAATGGGCACCCATACACTCGAGCAACACAAACAAGAGAAGACAAACCCTCCGGCATCCCATACTACCAGAGCGTACACTCAGCAAACAACACATAATGGTATAATCGCACACAAATGGATGATATGATGTAGTAGTGAAAACCAGGTGGAACAATAATCCCATATGTACCTCCTCTGGTGGCTATGGGCCCAGTAGATAAGATCCATGGAAGGACACGACCCATATTCCTCAACTACATCATATACCCCTCCTCCGGCACACTCAGCACGTAGCCCCTGGTCCGGATCGGCAAGGTCTATGGAGGTCTTTAACCACATACTAACTCTCGTAACCTCAAAGTAATAGTCGGGGGTGAATCTGGATCCAAAATAGTAACCCAATCTCGATAAGCATTCTCGGAACCTATCTGAGTCTAAATCGGTGAAATAAGTCTCAAAATGCCCCTACAAGGGTGCCCGGACATAACCGGGTCTAAAACAGTAGTAAAACAAGTCTGATGCTTGGTCTAACCGAGTCTAGTAACACCTCTAATCAATCATAAAATAGGTTTAGTGTTCGAGCCCCGCCGTAGTAGTTTCAAAATAGTAATAAAATCAACCTATTAACTTTCTTACCCCCAAGAAGATCCATTAAAATCATTTCCAAACCCTTTATAGCCACATTTACCAAAAACGTACCCTCAGGACCATGCAAGGTTTAGAAAACCATCAATAGTAGGCCCAAAGTCACAACTATAGTAAAACCTGCGAAAAACCTCTTTAAATGCATGAAAATGATATGCTCAATCACAAACAGCAGCCCAACGGCTCATAATCAACTTATCGACCCTGCACATGCTCCAATCGCTTTACATCACAGATAACCAGCCTATGATCATGATATCAATGTCTGGGACTCACAGACAGTCCCAAATAACCCAACATCTAAGGTCCAGAGTCAAAACAAGGTTAAAAAGGACCACAAGGGTGACAATATCATTTACAATAAACACTACAATCATCGGAGAAATCAAAATGAGTTGGACATGAAGAAGCGGACAAGGTCTGTGGTACCAAGCTAATAAACCAAACTCAAGGATGCTAATTAGTACAATTATATCCTATATATGTGAAGTCTAGAGGAGTTAAACCGTAACCTAACTGTCGTTCGATGAAAAGTTGTAGGAACAACGATGTCAAAGCCCGAACCGCTCCGAGAATCTCCGAACGAAAATCAAACTTTCAAGAACATAAACTACACATTAAAATGAGACTAACAATACCCATATTACTATAACTATACCCGAATCAAAATTCGAGTCACCGGCGAGCCCGTGGACCCCACAATCCAATGCTAGAAATGAACGAGTACATAATGATCGCAATGATCAGAAGAGTGCATGCCTAGAAATTTGAAAGAATTGGGCATGAATTTCAGGCTTAAACAGCCCACCCAAATCAAGAGAGCAAAAGGGAAATTTATAGGAATGAAAAATCAAAATTTAGCAAGAAACTTACTGGATAAATGATGGGAAAATGATCACGAAGCAATGGTGAATCTACTCCAAAAAATTGGTGGCCAGAAGTTGAGCAATTTGAGTTTTGGGAGCTTTTATCAATGGTTAAAATGGATTTGGGTTTTAAAAGAAGAAGAAAGAATGAAGAACCCAACTTAAAGCTGCCAGCCATGCTTGTCTGTACGTTGCCATGCGTACGCGGGCGGGCGTCGCGCACGCAAAGGCCAGGAGCTGGCCCGGCCACCATGCATGCGAGCCTGCAGACGCGGTCAAGGTATTGCGTAGGCAATGACAAAGAAAATAGGGCGGCTGGCATTGCCCTACACGTAGGCGACCAAGCCCACGCATAGGCGAAGGACATGCTGATTCCATGATAGCAACCAACTGCCAACAACCAAGCCAAAATAAGATTTATTTTTGACGGACCCTCGGGAACACATTCGGGGTCCCGTTAACAAAAACGAACAGAGCTATTCAACTAAAAATGGCATTTTGGACTAAACAAAAATGATAAAAATCCCAATGGAGGTCGATAAGATGAAAAGTGGGACCCACGCCTAAGAACTAACTTTCTAAAATGGAACCCTATGGCCTAAGACGAGTCTGGAAGCCTCGAGACCCGAACCAAAGGTCCCCCTAACCCAAAGTCGACATTTCGGAGCTAACAACGCAATATGAATTTCCATCCGAGGCCATATTCTTTGAATGTTGACCAAAGTCAAACTTCCAAGTTCAACTGGTTAGAAAGCACAAAAACCAAAACAAAGGGTTCATCTAGACCAAAATCCAAGCTCCAGAACTAATGGGACTTTCAAAATTCATTTCCAAGTGCGTTTACATAGAATGTTGACCAAAGTCAATGAATTCCTAAGTCAAAGCTCTAAAATAGAGAAACGACCATAACAACCAAATAAACAGCCAGGACACCGAACCACCGGTCCCAGCAAGCCATAAATGACTTGGGGCCACTACAGAAAAGCTCTAGCAGTACAAAGAAATCATAAACGCAAAAATGACCGCAAGGGTCATTACATCATCCACTACTAAAAAGGACTTTCATCCTCAAAAGTCAAGAACAAGGAAGTACCCGAATGCTCAAAGAACTGTGGATACTGAGCCTGCATACCCCTCTCGGTATCTTAGGTAGCATCCTCAACTGGACGGTGCCTCCACTGAACTTTACAACCGGAATCTCCCTAGATCTCAACCTCCTGACATCTCTGGCCAAAATAGCAATCAGCTCCACAAAAAAGCCAAACTCTCATCCAATTGAACTGATTCCCACCGTATCACATAGGACTCATCTGGAATATACCATCTCAACATCAACACGTGAAATACAAGATGCATGGCTGAAAACATCGGAGGCAAAGCTAACATGTAGGCAACACTACCAACCCTTTGAAGAATCTCAAATGACCCAATGTACCTAGGGCTAAGCTTGCCCCGCCGACCAAATCTCATCATGCCTTTTATGGGAGATACATGGAGGAATACTAAATCACCAACACTAAACTCCAAGGCACGAAGTCTATGATCAACATAGCTCTTCTGCCTGCTCTGAGTTACTCAAAGTCTGTCTTGAATCACTCGGACTCTATCTAAGGAATCATGAAGCAAATCTGTACTCTGCAACCTAGACTCTAACCTATCAAACCTACCAACTAATGATCTGCAATGCCTACCATACAACGCCTTGAAAGGTGCCATGCCAATGCTTGAGTGAAAACTATTATTATAAGTAAACTCTACCAAAGGCACAAACTAATCCCAAGAACCTCCAAAGTTAAGAACACAGGCTCAAAGTGTGTCCTCTAGGACCTGAATAGTCCTCTCGGACTGGCCATCTGTCTGAGAGTGAAATACAGTACTAAGTTGAACCTTTGTACACAAGTCTCGCTGAATAGCCTTCCAGAACTGAGATGTGAACTGAATGTCGCGGTCTAAAATGATAGAAGTTGGGACCTCGTGCAACCGAACAATCACACGAAGGTAAATCTGATCTAACATCTCTGCACCTTAAGTAGTCTGAACTGGTAAGAAGTGTGCTGACTTAGTCAGCCAATCCATAATCACCTAAACAGAGTCAAAACCCCTATAAGTATGTGGCAATCCTACTACGAAGTCTATAGTAATACCTTCCAACTTCATTTCAGTAATGGGAAGCTGCTCCATCAATCCACCTTGTCTCATGTGCTCAAACTTAACCTGTTGATAGTTCAAGCACCGAGATACAAACTCTGCTATGTCCCACTTAATACCACTCCACCAGTAAAGCTGCCTTAAATCTATGTACATCTTGGTTGCGCAAGGATGGATGGAATATCTTGAATAATGTGCCTCACAGAGAATTAAATCCCTAACTCTTAGAACACAAAGTCGACTATAAAACCTCAGAACCCCATCTGAATCTAGAGTAACCCGGCTGGCCTCACCCCGATCAACTTGATCATGAAGGTCAGACAATCGTTGATCCTTAAACTGATGGCTTTGAATCTGATCAACAAAGGCAGAATGAACCACAACACTAGATAAAACCCTAGTAGGACCCAACAAGTCAAGCCTAACTAAATGGTTAGCCAAGGATTGGATGACCAAGGCCAAAGGTCACTTCAAAAGTGAAAGTGAAGCTAGGCTACCCATATTCACTGCCTTCTGACTTAAGGCATCCACTACCACGTTTGCCTTGCTCGGATGGTACAAGATAGTGAAATCATAGGCCTTTAGTAACTCAATCCATCTCCTCTGCCTCGAGTTTAGCTCTCGCTGACTCGTGATATACTGAAGACTATGGTGATCGATGAATATCTCATAGTGAACCCCATATAAGTAGTACCTCCAGATCATGAGCGCGAAAATTACTGCTGCAAACACCAAGTCATGTAAGGGATAGTTGCACTTGTGGAATTTCAGTTGCCTCAACGCATATGCTATCAAATGACCCTACTGCATCAACACACAATCAAGAATAACCCCTTAAGCATCACAGTATATCGAGAAACTCTGACCCTCAACTGGCAAAGTCAACACAGGAGCTGAAGTAAATAAGGCCTTAAGCCTCTGAAAGCTATCCTTGCACTAATTCAACCACTAAAATGGGACATCTTTCCTAGTCATCATAGTCAAAGTTTGTGTTATGGAAGAAAACCCCCTGATGAACCATCTGTATTACCCAACTAACCCAACAAAGTTGTGAACCTCAATAGGAGTAGTAGGTCTAGGCCAATCACGAACCGCTGAAATCTTACCTGGGTCCACTCTAATCCCATCCTTAGACACCACGTGTCCTAGGAATGCAACTGACTCAAGCCAAAACTCGCACTTTGAGAACTTGGCATAAAGCCGGTGATCTCTCAAAGTCTGAAGTACAATCCTCAAATGTTGCTCATGCCCATCTCTACTCTGCGAATATATAAGAATGTCATCTATGAAAACTATCATAAATGAATCCAGATACAGGCTAAGAACCCTATGCATCAAGTCCATGATGGTTAAGGGGGCATAAGTCAACCTAAAAGACATCACCAGGAACTCATAGTGGCCATAACGTGTCCTAAATGCTGTCTTAGGGATGTCCTCTGCCCTAATCTTCAACTGGTGGTAGCCTAACCTTAAATCTATCTTCAAAAACACGGTTGAACCCTGAAGATGATCAAACAAATCATCTATGAACGACATTGGATACCCATTCCTCACAGTCACCCTATTCAGCTGCCGATAATCAATAAACATTTGCATCGACCCATCTTTCTTCTTGACAAACAAAATAGGAGCACCCCAAGGCTACACACTCGGCCTAATGAACCCCTTAGATAACAAGTCCTGGAGATGCTCCTTAAGCTCTCTTAACTCAGCTGGATCCATACGGTAAGGAGAAATAGAAATAGGTTTGTGCCCGTCTCTCACTTAATAGCAAAGTCGATATCTCTCTTAGGTAGGAGGCCAGGCAGGTCGATAGGGAACACATCTAATAAATCTCTAACCACACAAACTGACTTAAGGAAAGAAGGGTCAGCACTAGTATCTCGGACGTATGCTAGATAATCCAAACACCCGTGAGAGATCAACTTTCTAGCTCGAAGATAAGAGATGATCCCAGATGGTGCATGGCTAACAGAACCCTACCATATAACTCGGGATACGCCGGGCACGGCTATGGGAATAGTCTTGGCATAGCAATCCAAAACCACACGGTGAGGAGTTAACCAGTCCATTAACAAAATCATATCAAAATCTAACATATCCAGGATCAACAAGTCACCCCAAGTCTCCAAATAACCAATATAAATCATACACTACCTCACAATCTGATCCACTACTAAAGAATCTCCTACTGGGGTCAAAACAGATATAGGCACAGATAACGACTCACTAGTCAACCCTAAACAAGGCAAATAATAGGCAAAAACATATGAGCAAGTAGATTCAGGATCAAATAAAGCATAAGCTTATCGACAGTATACAAAAATTGTACCTATGATCACAGCATCCAAGGCCTCTGCCTCTAGTCTCCTAGGGACCAGATAAAACTAATGACAACTACCACCTGACCGAGTGCCATCCCTACCACTTATCCTGCCTCATGGGGCACCACCCCTAGCCTGACCACCACCTCCTCTAGCCAGTATCTAAACTACACGACGAGGCTAAGTTGGCTGAATCACACTCGCTGGGGGCAATCTCTAGCATAATAACCACTAACCCCACACCCATAGTAAGATGAACCCCACTGAGGGCACTCTCTGTCATAGTGAACGCTAAAACTGCACTCATATCAAGGCTCTGACAGCCCACCCTATTGAGAAGGACTAGCTGAATCTATGTGGCTACCCTGCCCTGATGCCCTAGAAGATGCACCTCTCAAAGACTGACCATATTGACCATGATGTCTACTCTGACCCTACTCAAGTGGAGAACTACTATAAGACTGAAGCAAAGCCTGATCTGGTCGACTAGACTGACCCTGGTGCTACTGCGGCTAATAACCTTGGCCCCACTAGCCTGAACCCCTACTACCATGATGAGAACTATTATAGCTACACTCGAGGCCTCTTATCTCTGGCCCTGAAGTCATGATGATGAAAATCCTCTATGGTATAGGCATAGTCTATAATAGCCTGGAATAATCGACCAGTAGCAACCAATATCTCAGCTGGCTCTTTAAACTCTGTTCGCAATCCCCAAATAAACCTATGTACTCTGTCGAGCTTAATAGGCATGATCATAGCCCAAAATAGAGCAACCTGGTGGAGACGAGTCTCATACTCTGATACAGTCATACAACCATGTATAAGTTTAGTGAACTTCTCCCTACGATGATCTCTGTCGCTCCGTGGTAAGAACTTGGCCATGAAGGCCTTATAAAACTCTGACCAAGACAACAAAGGAGATAAAGATATTCTGCAAGCAACCTGGGCCCTCCACTATAACTTAGTTGGGCCCTCCAGCTGATAAGTAGTGTATCCAACTCCGTGAGTCTTTAATAAGCCCAAATGGTGTAGCATCTACTCACAAGTAGAAGTAAGTCATGTGGATCTTGACTAGAAGTACCAGCAAACCTCAGAGGTTCCAATCTGAGAAACCTACCCAACGTCTTCTACTCTATCTCTGTCATAGCTGGGCGAGGAGAAAGAGGCTGTGCAATTGATGGAACCAGAATAACCTCAGCACGGGAAGCCATAGTAGCAGGCTGCACTCTTGAACTATTTTCTCCTAGGGCTACTCCCTGAGTAGATGTTTGTGCTACCTCAGAAGGCCGCTCTCTAATCATACCCAAAAGTTGTAGAAGTAAACCCCGAACATCTGAAGACTGAGCTGGGGCTAAAGCTAGAATAGAAGCTGGTACTAGAGCTGGTGGCACCTGGGTTGTCCCCTGGTCCACATGCTGCTACTCGGGAACAAACTCGGGCTTATGCTAGGGCTCAACCTCAACCCTGGGAGTTCTAACTGGTGCCGCTGATCGGGCACGTCCTCGACCCCTACATGTACGACCTCCTAGGCCCCTAGCTGGTTTTAGGGGTGCTGAAGTCGAAGGCTAACCCCCGCCTGATGTCGACAACCTCGTACAAACTATCTGTAGGGGAATGATATAGAACAAGTGAGATTTCAAGAAAATTTCAAGGATACTATGCACGAGATAAAAGCAAGAAAAGGTCCATGTTTCCTAAGATGCCATTGTAGCCTCCCGAAGATTGAGTACGGATGTCTATGCCTCAATCTGCAAGACTCTACTAGACATTGGCTCCTTTAACAATGACATCAGTGAACCTAGGCTCTGATACCAAGATATCACGACCCAATTTCTTGGTCATGATGGCACCTACAACCCCTCCTAGTAAGCAAACCAATCCCTGTAGCCCGGAATAGTTAGTAATAGGCTACTATCTAAAAAGCAGGCAAAATAAAACATAACATAAGCGGAAGCAAGGGATGTACGATAAAGAAAAGGGACAACAAGAATATTTATAGAAGCTAAAATAATCCCAAAACCTGTTATCATAGAATAAAAGCCGGAACTACATCATTAGAGTACAAAGGATCCAAAATAATATATACAAATATCTTCGAGTAGTAAGAGAGTACATAATACAAAGGTAAACTAAAAGCTAAGCTTTGGTTGACAAGATCTCACCCTCAATCTGAGATAGTCCAAAATCTCTTCACACGAGTCTCCCTGGGCTAACGTTGATAGCCCATACTAGGATCTGCACCAGAAGATGCAGAGTATAATATGAGCACCAATTGCTAAGCAACATGTAACTAGTAGGTATCATTGGACGACTAGGCATATTTAAGATATAAGAGCAGTAATATAGCAGAATAGAAGCAAGTAGTCACAGGAAGGAACGAATAAGCACACAAAATCTAGCACAAAGAACACAAGAAGAAAACAACAAACTTGGCTAGCTACTAGAATATATATCACACAAACACAGGTGAAAGGAAGGAATAATGCACCTGGGATCCTTGCAATAACAATATTTATAGAAAATTTTAGAAATAGGTGATATAAAGGTAACCTTAAGTGAAAGGAGGGAAGGAGAGAAAAAATTAATCTAATCATGCTTGAAACCCAATTCTACTACTAAAACATGTCGATAATCTAAGTAGAACATAAAGTGAACCCGACTACAACCATATTCAGAACCAGATATGCGATAGAATAATAATAAAGCTACCTACAATCCCAACGAGCACCTATACACCTGAGGAACACAAACAAGATAAGACAAACCCTCTAGCATCCCATACTATCGGAGCGTACACTCAGCAAATAGCATACAAAAGTGTAATCACAGACAAATAGATGATATGATGTAGTAGTGAAAACTAGGTGGAATAGTAACCCTATATGTACCTCCTCCGATGCCTATGGGCCTAGTAGGTAGGATCTAAAGAAGAACACGACTCATATACCTCAACTACATCGTATACCCCTCCTCTAACACACTCAGCACATAGCCTCTGGTCCAGATCAGTAAGGTCCATGGAGGTCCTCAGCCATATACTAACTCTCGCAACCTCAAAGTAACAGTCTAGGGTGAATCTGGATCAAAAGTAGTAACCCAATCTTGATAAGCTTGTCCGAAACCTATCCGGGTCTAAATCGGTGAAATAAGCCTCAAAAAGCCTCTACAAGGGTACTCGGACATAACTGGGTCAAAAACAGTAGTAAAACAAATCTGATGCTTGACCTAACTGAGTCTAGTACCACCTCTAATCAACCATAAAACATGCTTAGCATTTCGTCCTCGCCGGGTCTAGTAGTAGTCTAAAAATAGTAATAAAATCAACGTATTAACTTTCTTACTCCAAGAAGATTCATTAAAATAATTTCCAAACCCATTCTAACCATATTTACTGAAAATGAGCCCTCAGGGCCATGTAAGGTTTAGAAAACCATCAATAGTATGTCTGAAGTCAAAACCATAATAAAACATTCAAAAGACCTCTTTATATGCATGAAAATAACATGCTCAATCACAAATAAAGCCCAACGGCTCACAATCAACCTATCAACTCTGCACAGGCTCCAATCGCTCTACAACAAAAATAAGCATCCTATGATGATGATATCAATGTCTGGGACTCATGAACATTCTCAAATAACCCACCATTTATGGTCCAAAGTCAAAACAAGGTCACACAGGACCATAAGGGTGATAATATCATTTACAACAAACACTATAATCATTAGAGAAAGCAAAATGAGTCAGACATAAAGAAGCGGATAAGGTCTATTGTACCAAGCTAATAAACCTAACTCGACGGTGCTAATTAGTATAATTATATCCTATATACGCAAAGTCTAGAAGGGTTAAACCGTAACCTACCTATCATATGATGACAAGCTACTGGAACGATGATGTCTAAGCCTAAATTGCTCTGAGAATCTCTGAACGGAAATCAAACTATCAAGAACATAAACTACATATTAAAACAAGACTAATGATACCAATATTGTTATAACTATAACCGAGTCAAAATTTAGGTCACCGACAGGCCCGTAGGCCTCATAAATCGAAGCCAAAAATGAACGAGTAAATAATGATCAAAATGATCATAGGAGTGCATGCCTAGAAATTTGAAAAATTTAGCATGAATTTCGGGCTAAAACAGCCCACCCAAATCAAGAGAGCAAAAGGGAAAATTAAAGGAATGAAAAATCAGAGAAAATAATTGGTGGTGTACTAAGGTGTGTGATTTTATTGTATTCATAAGTGAATGGGTTGATATCAATCGGTAAAGAAAGTTGTCTACATCGTTTAGATCAGAATTTAGGCTTTCTGCGGTAAGGCTACATTTTTTCTAGTGGATTATGTTAGGGTATGGATTGGTAAGATAAGAAAGATTGAGAGTGTTAGTTATAGAGGACTTGGAAGGACTTATGCATGGAGAAATACATGGGTTGCAAAATTATTATTTTGGAATGTTAAAGGGCATAATAAAGTATTACACTTGGAGGATTTGGTTTAGAATATGACTTAATAGGCCATGGTCCTTCAATTGAAGAATATAGAATGATGAACTAGTTGAGGGAAAGGACACGAGGCTTGTATATTGAAGAGTTCAAAGTATTTAGAATTGTGTCATGGTACGAGTTGAGAAATGCACATCACATTTAGTTCCTTGGTGCAGAGTTAGAGATTTGGGGGGATTTCAGCCTTTGAGTTCAGAAATGACAACATAAGTTGGAACATCCATTAATATAAGGTGGAGTGGTCCAGTACAGACTTATGAAGGGCTTAGTAGTGACTTTTCTGAAGGATTGGTTTTTGTTTGGGAGACAATTCATGATATGTGGGTAATTTTGCACTTTTATGCTAGGTTAGATTGTTCACATTATATCAGTTGGCTTATAGGTGTATTATCCGAAAGACTTGCAACTCTGAGGGTTTATTGGGTGTTTCTGGTGGGATTGACACTTCCTAGTTAATGGACACTACACGGACTATTTTGATGAGTTGCATATGCATTTGATGATTTATAAAGGGTATATGTTCATGGTATAAGAAGCTTTTGGGGTGATCAGTGGTTTTCTACAAGTTTTGGCATGAGAATATGATTGTTGGAATAATGGTTGAAGCATGACATTTGAAAATTTATATGGGAGTGATATTGGTTTCTGACCCAGTAGATTCAACTTGAGGAAAGAATACTATCACACTGGGAATTAGCGCCTATCAGTGTTGGATAAGGCTAGTTTCTGACATAAATTTCTTAGAATTGTATTAAACTAGACTACAGGCTAAGCCCTCTGAAAATAAAAGGGCTCACCTAAAGTTGAGGAGAAGGAGCCTATTGAAATGTCTAATTACAAACCTGAGTATTTGAATCTGCATCATAAAATAATGCAATGTCAAATAACGTCAGTACATAAAATATACAGTATGTAATACAACTGAATAGAAACATCACTAATAAATTGAAAACCTAAAATATATAACTGAACGAGAGAACAACTGAAGTATGCATATATAACTGAGAGACCGAATAACTGGAATATGCAAGTAAGTTGTATGCAAATGAACTATAAATCATATTATAAAGTTGGTGGCTATATGCCAAATGTAAGTACTAAAAATAACTTATTTTCTAGTGAGGAGTTTCTTATAATCAACATACACCATGAGAGCGCATGATCTCCAACCTTTAGCTTGGTTGGAAGAGTTGTTCTAAACCTTGTTAGTGTATAAAAAAAAAATTGAATACAAATCCAAACTGAGCCCGTACTAGGGGCTAAATCAGGAGCCACCCGAATCAATGATACAATTCTATCCTATGCTGTCATACATAGCTTTAGGGCCTGAGTTATCTGAACCCTTATCCGTATTGGTGTTAAATGATCCTCCCAAAACTATAGTGCTCATAATTATACTAAAAATATGATGGTGAGCTTTTTGCTCAAATTCATATAAGAATATTGGGAGCCTTATGCTCAAATTTTATTTGAAATAACTGATGGTTGAGCCTGACTAACTAATTCCTTAAAAGCTACTGGATTCTCAATATAAAACATTTATCTTTCTCAAAGCATTTCAATAATCTTCATGAGGTAACTTTCAAAACAAGTAATAGGTTTTCAGAAAAATATGAGTAAAATTTGTAAAGTATGGGATATTATTCAAATCAACTTCCCTGAACTTTCTAAGAATGAATGAGATATAAAAATTCGAGAATATGTTCTAAACCCAGAGAATTATACCAAGTTTCATGGGAAAACACAAAAATCATAACCAAGAGATAGAGAACTTAGGTTATAGAATCATTCATGAACCCTAACTTTGATTTGAGGGCTAAACTACAATTCTAGACATGATTATGAGGAAGTAAAAGGTTCCCACACTAAAGGGTTAGCCTTACATACCTTTAAATTCTCTAAATACCCAAGAAGAATATGATCTTAGAAGGACAAGGATCACAAGAATCTTTCTTGAACCTTAAAGATGAATTTTCTTGAAAATCCTAGGTTTTGACCGTAGATTCTTGCTTAGGATACATAATCAATTGTTAGAATCAATTAAAAATCATAAAAGTATGATTACCTTGATGTGAAAGGAGGTATAATCTCTTTGATAGATGGTGGATCGTGTTCAAAATCAAGTCTTGAACCCCAGAAGTGGGTTCTTGATTCTTGCTAGAGATAAGATGACGATTTTGATGTTATAATCTTATAGATATTCGTGAATTTATGTAGTAAGATCATGAAGAATATTTACCTAACCTTAGGAGGGTGAATGGCTGTTGGGTCGAATACTGTATGAAAAATAGAAAGAGAAACCCCGAATAATGTTCTTATAAAAATCTGAGAAACGGACCATTAAACAATATACATGCTCTACGGACCATGAAACGAGCCATATCAAACCTTGGGAAGTTACCATGCAATTCCCAAGTAGCACGGTTCATGCTAGGATAGTGAAACCCTCTTACGGACCATAACTGAATCTTGATTCTTTTGTGGTCCGGTTCGGTCGAGACTCTTCGACAGTGCTTCACTAAAATGCCTATAACCTTCTGCTCCAGACTCAAATTGATGAACTGTCATGACCAAACTTTTGGTCCGAGCGGGCACCTACTCTAAGCACCTAGATAGGAGAACCCTTACCACCCGATCCAACAGGTAAATGCGGAAGTTGAAAATAAAACATGATAAATAACCTTTTTAATCATGGGAAAATATTTGAAAAGTTTAGTACAATGAATTTTTTTACAAAACTTGAATACAACCCTCCCTAGGAACTAGTCTAAAATAGTACAAGAGCTCTATAGGAAAAGGTACAAAAATATATAAAATAGACACAACTTCCAACATAGGAACAAAGAGTAGAAGCTGCTAAAGATCATCGACATCCTGTACCTATGAAACATCATTGATCCTGCAACCAGACTATACCCCCAAAAAGGTATGGCAAGAGTAGAATCAGTACAAATAACACATACTGGTAGACATCATCGGTCGATCCGAATCCACTACATACCATAATAATAGAAATTAAGAGAAAATATGCAACAAATTACAATTATATCCATTCCTTCAACATTCACTCTTACTTTAGGACTATTACCACTACAGACTGTACGTTCTATCCCAAGCCTTCCTACCCCATTCCGCTGCCAACTCCGCAGCTGGGAGACTCTGTACTATTCTCTCCTGGTCCAACATAACACCTAAGACTTTCCCACAATCACATTAACACTAGGACCTCTCAGACCACACTTAGCTCTAAGACTTCCCAAGTCACCCCTTACACTACACTTCCCAGGTCACGCTCCACACTAAGACTTCCCAAGTCAAACATCGTACCAACTACTATAAGCACCTCAGTGATTCAAGTCTCAACAATCAAGTTTACTATCCACCCCTACTAGCTAGTTGAGAGGCAACCTACAAGACCTTGGTTCACCACCCTGACTCAAGTTAGGATCCTAAGTCAACACCTTGATCCTTAGCCCTTAGACAAACAATGGACTACCTGTGAGTTTCCGCGTATCCAATCCCCCAAGGTTCGTTACCCTTCGTATTCCATTGGTTCAGACATTCACAAATTACTAGCCTTGGTTTACTAACCCAGTCAGACCTGACTTCCTAGGAACCTTAGTTTCCCCCAAGCTCACCTATCTTGGACCCGTCAAGCAAAATGCCTCACAACTATTAGTCCTATGCCCAACTATCCCAGACACCACTCTACTCGGCCTGTCACTCTTGTCAGATTGGGAATTTCAAAGGGACGACATCAATCGAATATTACCAGCCAATATAAATAACCAAGTCCATGTGACTATCAATAATACCCATTCGGGTTTTTTGTCCAGTACCTTTCGCTTCCCAGTCAACGACCGGACTCAACAACTTTATAAGTCATATCTAACTATACAAGTAACCAGAATACATACAATTGTGTCACAACTTGCAAACCACCCGGACCTCCCAAGGATCCCTAGGACATCATCTATGCCATTTAACATACGACCCTGGTTTATGGAAGAAACCACCTTTTATCTTAAGCACACCAACCGGACTCTCAAGGATAAATGTATACGTCAACTACTAATAAACCCGGGCCCTTTCAGGAACCCAACATGTAAAGAACATCAATAACCAATAAACCCAGTTCACTCAAGGAACCAACCCCAACTTTACATGTAACAATCCAACTTCTCAAGGACCAATATGTACAATCACAAATTCAACAATCAACTCAGTCCACTCATGAAACCATTGACAAAATACAATCAACAATGTATATTTAACCCGTACCAGGCATGGTACCCGAGCCAACCAATATAGAACTTGTACCAGGCGTGGTACCCGAGCCAACAAAATGTCACACAAAATCCAACAGTCAATCATTAAATGAAAAACAACACACTTGTAACACCAACAAGCAACAAACCAAGTTCATTTCATATAATTGACACCCGAACACTTAGACATTCATAAACTCATTCACTAAATAGGCAAGACGCATACATTACTAAGTTAAGGTTATATGCATGCATATTGCATTTGGAACATAATTACCATCACCTACCCATCAATCGGGTTTGTAACCCCCCTGTCCAAAGACTAATTCTCGGTTCACCCCCTAGACACATATCAAACATACACATCAATTCAGGAACTCTCCTTTTAAGACAACACATTACTGGGAACACCCCCTAACCTTGAGGCTTCAACCATTCTTGTTCACCCTTTTTTCGTTAATTGAATTATTCCCGAAGCTCACTATATCTAGCCATTAATTTATCCATAACATTACCGGTTCCCTGAACCTACCCAACAATGTTCTTAGACATTATCGATTCTCCAAACCTACCCAACAGCCTACTCTCCGGGAATCTAACATCACCCACAAGTTATCAAATATAAACAAATCCAGGATGAACCACACCACTCCGACACCATCGTTCCATATTCAACAACCAGTTAATAACACAATATTTCCTCCAGACTCCATGCTCGAAGGCCAAAACATGAATCCTCATGTCATTCTATAACAACGATATGAAATGAAATGCAGGTCTAAGTCTACTCAATGAAAAACCTAGCCTACTTGGACACTAAGCATCTACTACAGAGGTCTGAATGCTAGATTCTGGCTCCGTGGAGGCAATTCCTGATGGAGAGCGGGCCTGGAATCCATGGCTTTTCTCTCTATTGAGTGAAAATCTCCCCTCCCCATTGTTCTCAAGCTTTGGAGCAGCCTAGGAGGAATTTTGGAGCAACCCTCGCCTCTTTGAAATGGAAGAGGAGAGAATGAAATTATAAAACCCATTTTTGGGTTTTCTGGTCCTGTCATCCTGCTATAGCGGTCTAATTCCTCTATAGAGGCACCGCCATAGCAGTAGTCGCCCGTTATAGCCGGGTTGACTGTCTTGACTTTTGCTATAGCACGAATTTCTCTGTTATAGCAGTCGTCGCTGCAGTGCAGTGTCAACCGCTATAGCAGTTGACACAGAACAAATTCTCAGAAAGTTCCCCAAAATTGACCATTTTACAACACACTTCAAATCTTGACGTTCCAAACCAACCCTTTCACGTCAACTTTGATATCGAGAGTTCTACTCACCCAAATTCACTCCTGAAAAGTCCTACAGACTCCCTAACGCCTTAGCTAAAAGAAAGTCTAGCTCAAACTTAGACATTTTACCCAATCCTTTCCCGGATTGACCTAAACCTTAACTCGCTCATAATTCATCAGAGACTAGCCTAGCCCAAAATTTCTAGCTCCCCAACCCGAATATTTTTCTAACCCATTCTTTGCCTGAATATCTCACCCATAACGAGGTGCCTTTTAATAACGACTGAACAAGTCGTTATAACAGATACCAATTTACTCATCGTTCATCCCCGAATGATCTCTAAGGCTGAAGGAAAAGAAAGAGCCTACCCCTTGCACCTTACGTTCTGCCATGACAGCGTAATCACAACCTTATGCGGACCACCAAAACTTTCAAAACTCTTGGTGTACCCAACTCAACCAAAAATTTAATTTGATCTCACACTGTCAAGGAATTCCTTTCTTCGAGCTGTACGAGACTAGTTAGATTACCCCTTTACATTAAATGCTATAAGAGTTCTACTAACCCAAACTCCATTACATAAGTTTTATATGAGATACTAGGTCCCTTGCCTCTCATAATATCGCGCTACTTCCATCCAACACTACACCCCGAGACACCAAGCATCTCTAAATCACATAACACCAAAATTCCATTGGAATCCATCCTAGCCCGAGCTTTTCATCAACTCCCATCCTAGGGAGGATTCTGCCCGGGCACTTACACCCTAACCAATGCTATAACTAGAAAACTTCCACTACTCAAAGAGCAGTAACATTGGGTATTATCATGGTTAACAAGAGGGATATGACTGATCAAGAAACTATTTACTAACGCCACTCCCCCAACCGACCCTACTACTAAGGATCACCGATCATGAATAAGCCAACTTATTTCAACATTCTCCACAATTCTGATATACCCCTTTTAAAGAGCTACTATCAGCCAGTGATCACTCTAAAAAATAAGCGTACGAGCAATGTCCAACACTACTCAGCCAATAACCCTTATCCCCTGGGCTACCATATCTACCCTTTCTTTTTATCTCACATAGATGCTAATTTTTTTATGATTCGTGCAATAGCTCGCAACTCAGCTAGTTACTTAAAGCAACCCGGGAATGAAAAATAAACATGGGGTGTTATTCTGCCCTGCCCCTCCCACTATGGCGGCTTGCACACCGCTATGGTGACCCCCAATAACAACAACCTAGAAATTTACCATTTCCTGCAAAATTCTCTCATTTCCCTTCCCTGTTATCAACGTTAACCCCTAAAATCACGTCATGGTCTTAAACATAACCCCAAGACCATCCCCAATAATTCATAATTGAGAATTTAGCACCATATTATCATAAAATCAGCTACGAACACACCGGTAAGTTGTTCATAATATCACATTCCCGCTATCATACAAGATTATTCCTTTTCCCCCATGGTTCCCAACCAATCCCAATTGTCCTGAAACTGGAGTTTTCCTACAGTCATAACTAATCATGTCCCCTTACCATGTTTACCAATGGTAAGCCCATCCAAAATGTAATATGAAATTTTAATTCAGAACACATAGCAATTTCTCACTAACCAATGCACACAACAATCAAGTTATAACTACTCTCAGGCCAAAAGTGTTCACAGTGAGGCAATCAATTACACATCAACAATTGCAGTTATACAAGTATGAAACACACACAATTTTAAGCTTCAAGTTTCAATATAATTCAAGACACATCTACTACTCTTTATTTTCCCCATGGATGACTGTTAGTCAATCATCCATGCCTTACCACAACCTATAAAGCTAGATACCAATTGGAACCTTCCTGGTTCCAACTTCTTTTGCTTGTGTCATTATAACCAAAGTCGAATGACATCCTTTGCCTCATTGAGATACCAATTAGAAGTGCAAGATACCAATTAGACTCAACTCATACCGAAAAATAACAATCCATATGAAAGGAATGAAAGAAAAGAGATGATTCCTAGAATACTTCATAGCTTTCCAAAGATTAGATGTGGACATCAACACACTAATCTGCAGGACTCTGTTTGACATTTTGCTCTTGTACTGGGAGACTGGTAACCTAGGATATGATACCATTCGTTATGATCCAAATACCGAGTCGTGCGGGCACCTACTCTAAGCACCTAGATAGGAGAATCCTTACTACCCGATCTAACAGGTAAATGCGAAAGTTGAAAATAAAACATGATAAAATAGCATTTTGATCATGGGAAAACATTTGAAAACTTTAGTACAATGAAAATCCTTTACAAAACATGAATACAACCCTCCTTAGGAACTAGTCTAAACTGGTACAAGAACTCTGTAGAAAAGGTACAAATATATATAAAATAGACACAACTTCCAATGTAAGAACGAAGAGTAGAAGCTGTTGAAGATCATCGCCGTCCTGTACCTATAAAACATCACTGATCCTGCAACCAGACTATACCCAAAAAAGGTATACCAAAAGTAGTATCAGTACAAACAACACGTACTGGTAGGCATCATGGATCGACCCGAATCCACTACATACCATTATAATAGAAATCAAGAGAAAATATGCAACAAATTACAATTATATTATCACGACCCAACTACCAGGCCGTGTGGGAACCTACTCTAATCCACCTAGATAGGAGAATCCTTACCACCTGACCCAATAGGTAATGCGGAAAAAGAAATAAAACCATGAAAATAAACCTTTTTAATACAAGAAAATCGCTTACAACATTCAAGGAAATAAACCAATTACAATTTGGAAGCAACCCTCCCTAGAACCTAGTCTAAGCCGGTACAAGAGCTACTATAAGAGTGATACAAAAATGAAAGAAGATACAACTCCACCATAGAAACAAGAAGTAGGAGCTACTGGAGATTGCCATCATCGTGTACCTATGAAACATCACCAACCTTGCAATCAGCCTATACCAAAAAGGTATAGAAAGAGTAGAATCATTACAAACACATGTACTAGTAGGCATCATCGATTGACTCGAATCTACTCATACCATCATATAAGAAGTCAAGGGAAATACATAAGTTAAATACTTCAACCCGTCAACATTCACCTTACCAAAACACAATATCAACCCAATCTTGCCTATCCCTTAGACTTCCTAAGTCACGTTGACCCTTAGACTCCCCAAGTCATATTGACACCTAGACTTCCTAAGTCGCACTTGTCACCTCGACTTCCCAAGTCACCTGGTCACATAGAATTCCCAAGTCACACTTGTCATTACCCGACATCTATGCCCATACCCGGACTACCATTCTCTTACCCCAGTCAACCACTATGACTCAACAACCCAGAGTAAACCCTACTATTTAGTGACATAGACCACAACCATCATACCACCACCTACTAGTACAAACCGTCCCAATGACCCCCAGGGCCATACTCGACAAGTAACCACAGCCAATATTATAACTAGACCATAAGTCTCCTTCTTAGCTTATCAGCCGCACGTAAAAATTCTAACCGACATTGATGATTCTTAGTGACAATAAACACATATCCTTTTTAAATAACCTGGACCAAACAAGAATCCCTAGAACATCATCTATGCCAATAACATGCAACCCCGATTCATAGAAGAACCACCTTGTCACTTAAGCACCCTAACCCGGCCCTTCAAGGACCAACTATTAACCAAATAATAATAACTCCTGGCCCTCTTAGGAACCCAACAAGTAATAGAACAATAAGTAACAATTAGACTCATAACAATATAAGTCCAGACTCCCAGTATTCCTTTTAAACTTATCAACCACATGAAACAGGTTCAACAACCAACTTAATTAATGAGCAAGTAACAATAGAAATTACCTTTTTTATCCTTCTCGGATCGACCAAGGATACCTATACCAACACCTAATGTTAACTTGTTATGCCCGATCCACCCCAGGACCAACCCCATAATTTAGTGTAACCACCCGGTCTCTCAAGGACCAACATATACTAGCACAATTTCAACAATCAACCTGGTCCACTCATAGAACTTTCAATAAGCCCAGTCAACAATGTATAGTTAAACTTGTACTAGGCATAGTACCTAAGCTAACCTTTATAGAACTTGTACCAGGCATGGTACCCGAGCCAACTATTAATATCCCGTACCAAGCATGGTACCTGAGCCAACCGAATGTCATACTAAGTCTAATCAATCACAAATAATAAACAAAACATACTTGTAAACCAACAAGCAACATACAAGTTCATTTTACAAGACTGACAACCGGACAATTAGACATTTACAATTCATTCTCTAAGCATGAAACTCATTCAATACTTAAGCAAAAACACACGAACATACAATGCACAATGGAAATCAAGAGCCATCACCTACACTCAACTTAAATCCCGTCCAAAGACTAAGCCCAATTTGCCCCTTAACACATACAAGTAGATATACCCAATCCTGACCCTTCTCCTAGGACTAAAATACAACATGGGAAGAAACCTTCCCTAACCCTGGTAATTCACTAATTACGATATTCCAGTTTCTTTATAATAACATTTCAGAGAATCCCTTCTTTAACTTATGGTTTAATTACCCCAATTTCCTGGTACCCCGAACTTTCTCGATACCCTAGTCCTCAAATTTTATCATCACACAACACCCAGTTTATCATAACAACCAAAATGTCACAACAAATTATCACAACTCAATCAATTCTAGATTAACTAATTCAACCATAATAATTCTCCTCTAGACTTCGTGCCAGAGGATGCAAAACCATAGATTTCGGGCCTGTCGTCCATTAAGGAACACCTTCATGGAGCCAAAAATTGCACTACATAGTTGCTTGGCATTCAGGTAGGCTAGATTTTCTTTATTTAGTAGATTGACTCGCTTCCTTTTTGTATCATTGTACATATTGGAAAAGAGAATCTATGTTTAGGCCCTCGGGCACAAAGTCTGGAGGAGAATTGCTGTGGTTAAATTAGTTAATCTAGAATTGATTGAGTTGTGATAATTTTTGGTGACATTTTAACTGGGTGTTGTGTGATGATAAAATCTGAGGACTAAGGTATAGGGACGGTTCAGGGAACCATGAAATTTGGGTAATTAAACCACAGGTTAAAGAAGGGATTCTCTGAAATATTATTATAAAGAAATTGGAATGTCATAATAGTTGAATTACCAGGGTTAGGGGAGGTCTCTTCCCATGTTGTATTTCGGTCCTAGGAGGAGGGTCATGATTGGGTGTATCTACTTGTATGTGTTAAGGGGCAAATTGGGCTTAGTCATCTGATGGGATTTAAGTTGAGCTTATGTACTCAGGATAGGGGTAGGTGATGGCTATTGATTTCCATTATTCATTGAATGTTCGTATGTTTTTGCTTAAGTATTGTATTAGTTGCATGCTTAGAGAATGCATTATGAATGTCTAATTACCCGGTAGTCAGTCTTGTGAAATGAACTTATCTGTTGCTTGTTGGTTTACAAGTATGTTTTATTCATTATTTGTGATTGATTGGACTTGGTGTGATATTTGGTTGGCTCGGGTACTACGCCTGGTATGAAAATACTAATGGTTAGCTCGAGTACCATACCTGGTATAGGATACTAATGGTTGGCTCGGGTACCATTCCTGGTACAGGTTCTATATTGGTTGGCTCGGGTACCACGCCTGGTATAGATTTAATTATACATTTTTGACTGGGTTTGTCAAAGGTTTCATGGTGGACTGGGTTGATTGCTGAAATTGTGCTTATGTATATTGGTCCTTAAGAGGCCAGGTGGTTACAATAGATTATGAGGTTGGTCCTGGGGTGGACCGGGCATGACAGGTTAACACTAGGTGTTGGTATAGGGATCCTTGGTGGGTATGGGAAGGATAAAAAGGGTAATTGCTATTATTACTTGCTCATTGTTAAAGTTTGTTGTTGAATCTGTTTCATGTGGTTGATAAGTTTAAGAAGAAGATTGAGAGTCTGGAATTATATTGTTACGAGTCTAATTATTACTTATTGTTCTATTACCTGTTGGGTTCCTGATAGGGCCAAGAGTTATTATTATTTTGTGAATTATTGGTCCTTGAAGGGTCAAGTTAGGGTGCTTAAGTGACAAGGCGGTTCTTCTATGAACTGGGGTTGTATGTTATTAGCATAGATGATGTCCTAGGGATCCTTGTTTGGTCTGGGTTATGTAAAAATGATATGTATTTATTGTCAGTGAGAATCGTCAATGTTGGTTAGACTTGTTACGTGCGGTTGATAAGCTAAGAAGAAGACTTGTGGTCTGGTTACAATATTGGCTGTGGTTACTTGTCGAATATAGACCTGGGGATTATTGGGACAGTTTGTACTAGTAGGTGGCGGTACGATGATTGTGGTCTACGTTACTAAGTAGTGGGGTTTACTTTGGGTTGTTGAGTCATAGTGGTTGACTGGGGTAAGGGAATGGTAGTCTGGGTATGGGTATAAATGTCGAGTAATGACAAGTGTGACTTGGGAGGTCTAGGTGACCAAGTGACTTGGGAAGTCGAGGTGACAAGTGCGACTTGTGAATTCTAGGTGTCAAGATGACTTGGGGAGTCTAAGGGTCAAGGTGACTTAGGAAGTCTAAGGGATAGGCAGGCTTGGGCTGATATTGGGTTTTGGTAAGGTGAATGTTGACGGGTTGAAGTATTTAACTTATGTATTTTCCTTGACTTCTTATATGATAGTATGAGTGGATTCGGGTCGACCGATGATGCCTACTAGTATGTGTGTTTGTACTAATTCTACTCTTGCTATACTTTTTTGCTATAGTTTGGTTACAAGGTTGGTGATGTTTCATATGTACACGATGATGACAATCTCCACCAGCTTCTACTTTTTGTTTCTATAGTGGAGTTATGTCTTCTTTCATTTTTTGTATCGCTCTTGTAGTAGCTCATGTACCGACTTAGACTAGGTTCTGGGGAGGGTTGTTTACAAATTGTAAATGGTTTATTTCCTCGAATTTTTTAAGCAATTTTCTTGTATTAAAAAAGTTTATTTTCATGGTTTTATTTCTTTTTCCGCATTACCTGTTGGGTCAAGTGGTAAGGGTTCTCCTATCTAGGTGGATTAGAGTAGGTACTCACATGTCCCGGTAGTTGGGACATGACAAATGCTATCAGAGCCTAGATTATCAGTCTCCCAGTACAAGAGTAAAATGTCAAATAGAGTCCTGCGGATTGGTGTGTTGACATCCACATCTAATCTTTGGGAAGCTATGAAGCATTATAGGAAACATATCTCTTCGTTCACTCCTTTCATGTGGTATATTACTTGCTTGTTTGGGTTGAGTCCAATTGGTATCTCTCAATTCCAATTGGTATCTCAACAAGAAAAAATAATGTTGTTTTACTCCGATTGAGATAACACAAGCAAGGGAAATTAGAATTGGGAAGGTCTCAATTGGTATCTGACCTGGGAGGATATGTAAAGGGTGGATGAATCAGCTAACGGTCATCCATGTAGCGAATGAAAGGTAATAAAACTGATTTGATTGAGGGTTGGAGCTTGAGACTTGTGATTGTATGTTTTGCATTGTTTGAATGACTGCGATTGTGTGGTGTGTAATTGCTTGAGTTACTTTGAAATTTGTGGTTAGTGAAGAGTATTAACTTGATTATGTGTTAATGATTGAAGGAATTCTTCTTTTGTGATTCAAGTGGAAAACAATATGCTAAATGCTGGGCAGGGTCTTATAATTGGTAAAAGTGATAAGGGAAAATGATATATATACTTGTGGGAACTTAGGTTTCAAGTGGTTGATATGTGAATAATTACCAGGGAAAAGGGCTATTATTTCTTAATAGCAGGAATTGTGGTAAGAGATGGATGATCAACTAATGGTCATCCATGGGACGAATAGAGAGTAAAGTATGTGACTTGATTTCATTGTAGCCTGATGCTGAATTGTCTGTGTGTTACAGTGCTTGTATGACTTACTTGGCTAATATGTGATTGGTTGCCTTACTGTGAAATTATGGGTATAAAGTTTGTCAAAATTTGAATTGGTATGATTTGGTTTGTGATAAAATGCTATGGGTGTAGAGATAAAATTTCATAATTCTTTCAGAAAAGGACTCATCATTGTATAAGATAGGGGGAAAGGATTTACGACTGTAGGGAAGCTTCAGTTTCAGGATAGTCGAGACTTGGTTGGGAACCATGGGAACAAGGGGGTTATTCGTGTATAATAGTTGGAATGTATTATTGAGAACAATTTTCTTCTGTGAATCTTTTATGATTGGTGATAATTGGATGCTAAGTTTTGACCTGTTCAATGCCAGGAATGGTCTTAGGGTTGTTTAAGACCATGGCGGGATTGATGGGGTTAGACAATGATAATCGACAAGGGGGATGAGTACACTTTACTAAAAATTTCAAAATTTTGGACTGATACTGTCGGGACTGCCATAACAGAACTGCACTTCTATGGTGATCCCGTTATAGCAGGATTTTCTATCACCATGGTGGTATGCTGTAATGGAGTGACAATCGATATAGCAGAAGGGCGCGGGGTAGAATGTCTGCTCTATTTTCCCTTATTTCATTTCATTCTCGGGGCATTAAAATGCAATGGTTAAGCTATAAATTGCTACGCAAAATAAGGAAATCAGCTATAGAACTAACATAGTGTGCATATAAGGGAAATAATGTCTGAAACTGGCATCCATGTATGGAAATCAAAAGGAAAAAAAGAGGGACTAGTAGTGTATGATAGTGGGAATGAGTTATTGTGCGCGGTTCTGGTGCATCTTATAGGTGATTTTGTGATAATGTTGTGCTAAATTCTAAGCTATGCACAGTTGGGATTGGTCTTGAGGGTATGTTTAAGATCATAACACGATCTCATGTGTTAATGTTGAAAACATGGAAGAGGAATGAGCGAATTTTTGCTGAAATGGAAAATTTTCTGGGCTCCTACTGTTGGGGGTCACCATAGAGGTGTGCAAGCTGCTATAGCGAAAGAGGCAGGGCATAATCCCTGTCTTGTTTTCCCCTATTTTGTTTTCCATTCTGAGGTTATTTTTAAATTGCTAATTGAGTTGTGAGCTATTGCACAAATTATTTAGCATCTATGCGCGATAAAAGGAAGGGGTGGATATGGTAGCCTTGGTATTTGGTAAAATTATGATTGGCCATTGATAGGAATAGTCACCCATGTAGAATTTGGCAAAATGATGCGTAATTGACTGAGTACTGTTGGACACTGCTCATAGGGTTATGTTATAAGGGTGAGTAGTGGATGATTTATTATTAATGATCTTTAGTGGTAGGGTCGATTGAGTGGTGGAGGTGTGCTTGCTATAGCATTGGTAAGGGTGTAAGTGTCTGGGTAGAATCCCTCTAAGACGAGAGTTGTCAAAAACCTCAAGCTAGGATGAGTTCCAATGGAATTTTCACAGTTGCGCGGTTTAGAGATACGTGGTGTCTCAGGGCACAGTGTTGACAGGTGTAAGGTGATACTATGATATGTCAGGGGCATAGTACCCCATAGGAAGCTTCCAAAATGGAGTTTGGGTTAGTAAAACTCCGGGTATAGAGGGAAATGGGTCGCTATAGTGGGATGTAGTCCCCTTGGGTTTCTTTCGCTCTGGTGTTTCGATGAGGCCCCAGATTTCTTGGGCACTCGGGGAGGGGTAATCTACTTAGCCTTGTGCAGCTCGAAGGAAGGAATTCCATGATAGAGTGGGAGTGAGTTAAATTCTGATTGAGTTGGGTACACCAAGGGATTTGGAAGTTTCGGTGGTTTGCGTAAGGTTATATTTACGCTGTCATTGTAGAGCTTTAAGGTTCAAGAGGCGAGTACCTTATTCTTTTTTCGCCTTAGAGATCATTCGGGGATGAACAATGGGTAAATTAGTATCTGTTGTAATGACCTGTTCACTCGTTATTAAAAGACACCTGATATCGGGTGGATTATTCGTGCAAAGAAATGGGTTAGAAAACTTCCAGGTTGAGGAGTTTAAAATCTTGGGCTAGGCTAGTCTCGGACAAATTCTGAGCAAGGTAAGGTCTAGGAAAATTTGGGTATGGATTGGGTATTATATCTTAGGTTGAGCTAGTATTTCTGTTAGCCAAGACCTTAAGGAGTCCGGGGGACTTTTCAGAAATGAATTCCGGTGAGTAGAACTCCCGATATCGAAGTTGACATGAAAGGGTTGGTACGAAATATTAGGATTTCAAAGTGTGTTGTGAAATGGGACATTTGTGGGGATTTTCCAAGGTTCTATTTCGTGTCAACCGCCATAGCGGTTAACACAATGCTATAGCAGCCTCTGCTATAGCAAAGAAATTATCGCTATAACGGAAGTCAACGCCAGTCAGCACTTCTATAGTAGTAGGTTCCGCTACAACGGTACCACTATAGTGGAGCATGGACCGCTATAGCAGAGCGATGGGATCAGAAAACTCAAAAACAAGTTTTATATTTTCATTCTCTCCCATTCAGCCCCAAAATAGACAAGGGTTACTCAAAGAACCCTCCTTTGCTACTCCACAGCTTGGGAGTCATGGGGAGAGGAGATTCTGGCTAAGGTATGAGGAGGGTTTGGGGAACCGAGAAATTGGGCTAATTAAACCACAGGTTAAAGAAGGGATTCTCTGAAATGTTATTACAAAGAAAATGGAATTCGTAATGGTTGAATTTCCAGGGTTAGGGGAGGTCTCTTCCCATGTTGTATTTCAGTCCTAGGAGAAGGGTCAGGATTGGGTGTATCTACTTGTATGTGTTAAGGGGAAAATTTGGCTTAGTCTATGGACGAAATTTAAGTTGAGCTTATGTACCCGGGATAGGGGTAGGTGATGGCTATTGATTTCCATTGTGCATTGTATGTTCGTGTGCTTTTGCTTAAGTATTGTATAAGTTGCATGCTTAGGGAATGAATTGTGAATGTCTAATTGTCCGGTTGTCAGTCTTGTGAAATGAACTTGTCTGTTGCTTATTGGTTTACAAGTATGTTTTGTTCATTATTTGTGATTGATTGGACTTGGTGTGACATTCGGTTGGCTCGGGTACCATGCCTGGTATGGGAATACTAATGGTTGGATCGGGTACCATGCCTGGTATGGGAATACTAATGGTTGGTTCAGGTACCATGCCTGGTATGGGATACTAACAGTTGGCTCGAGTACCATGCTTGGTACATGTTCTATATTGGTTGGCTCGGGTACCACGCCTGTCACATGTTTAATTATACATTGTTGACTGGGTTTGTCGAAGGTTCCATGAGTGGACCGGGTTGATTGCTGAAATTGTGCTTGTGTTTGTTGGTCCTTGAGAGGCCGCGTGGTTACAATAAATTGTGGGGTTGGTCCTGGGGTGGACCGAGCATGACAGGTTAACACTAGGTGGTTGTATAGGGATCCTTGTTGGTTCGGGAAGGATAAAAAAGGTAATTGCTATTGTTACTTGCTCATTGTTTAAGTTTGTTGTTGAACCTGTTTCATGTGGTTGATAAGTTTAAAAGGAAGATTGAGAGTCTGGAATTATATTGTTACGAGTCTAGTTGTTACTTATTGTTCTATTATCTGTTGGGTTCCTGAGAGGGTCGAGAGTTATTACTATTTTGAAAATAGTTGGTTCTTAAGGGCCAGGTTAGGGTGCTTAAGTGACAAGGTGGTTCTTCTGTGAACCTGGGTCGCATTTATTAGCATAGATGATGTCCTAGGGATGCTTGTTTGTTCCAGGTTATGTAAAAAGGATGTGTTTATTGTCACTGAGTATTGTCAATGTCGGTTAGTCTTGTTACGTGCGGTTGATAAGCTAAGAAGGAGACTTGTGGTCTGGTTATAATATTGGCTGTGGTTACTTGTTGAGTATGGCCCTGGGGGTCATTGGGACGGTTTGTACTAGTAGGTGGCGGTATGATGGTTGTGGTCTATGTCACTAAGTAGTGGGGTTTACTCTGGGTTGTTGAGTCATAGTGGTTGACTAGGGTAAGGGAATGGTAGTACGAGTATGGGCATAGATATCGAGTAATGAAAAGTGTGACTTGGGAAGTCTAGGTGACCAGGTGACTTGGGAAGTCAAGGTGACAAGTGCGACTTTGGAAGTCTAGGTGTCAAGATTACTTGGGGAGTCTAAGGGTCAAGGTGACTTAGGAAGTCTAAGGGATATGCATGCTTGGGTTGATATTGGGTTTTTGTAAGGTGAATGTTGACGGCTTGAAGTATTTAACTTATGTATTTTCCTTGAATTCTTATATGATGGTATGAGTGGATTCGGATCAACCGATGATACCTACCAGTACGTGTGTTTGTACTGATTCTACTTTTGCTATACCTTTTTGGTATAGTCTGGTTGCAGGGTTGGTGATGTTTCATAGGTACACGATGATGGAAATCTCCAACAGCTGCTACTTCTTGTTTCTATGGTGGATGTCTTCTTTCATTTTTGTATCACTCTTTTAGTAGCTCTTGTACCGGCTTAGACTAGGTTCTGGGGAGGGTTGTTTCCAAATTGTAAATGGTTTATTACCTCGAATGTTGTAAGCGATTTTTTTGTTTTATAAAGGTTTATTTTCATGGTTTTATTTCTTTTTCCGCATTACCTGTTGGGTCAGGTGGTAAGGATTCTCCTATCTAGGTGGATTAGAGTAGGTGCCCGCATAACCCGGTAGTTGGGTCGTGACATATATCCATTCTTTCAACATCCACTCTTACTTTATGACTATTACCGCTACAACCTGGACGTCGTACCCAAGCCTTCCCACCCCATTCCGCTGCCAACTCCACAGCTGGGAGACTCTGTACTATTCCCCTCCTAGTCCAACGTAACACCTATGAATTTCCCACAATCACAATAACACTAGGACCTCTTAGGTAACACTTAACTCCAAGACTAACCAAGTCACTCCTTACACTACACCAGGTGTTAGTATCCTCTACCAGGCGTGGTACCCGAGCCAACTGTTTGTATCCTATACCAGGCGTGGTACCCGAGCCAACCGAATGTCAAACAAAATCCAACAGTGAATAATTAAAAGTACAACAACACACTTGTAACACCAACAAACCAAGTTCATTTCATATAATTGACACCCGGACACCTTGACATTCATAAACTCATTCCCTAAACAGGCAAGTCTCATACATTACTAAGTTAAGTTTACATGTATACATATTGTATTTAGAACACAATTACCATCACCTACCCAGCAACCGGGTTCGTAACTCCTAACATGGAAATCCTGTCCAAAGACTAATTCTCGGTTCACCCCTAGACACATATTCAACATACACATTAATTCAGGAACTCTCCTTTTAAGACAACACATTACTGGGAACACCCCCCTAACCTTGAGGCTTCAACCATTCTTGTTCACCCTTTTTCCTTTAATTGAATTATTCTCGAAGCCCACTATATCTAGCCATTAATTTACCCAAAATATTACCGGTTCCCTGAACCTACCTAACAATCTAGTTCCTAGACATTACCGGTTCCCCAAAACTACCCAACCGTTTAGTCTCCAGGAATCTAACATCACCCACAAGTTATCAAATATAAACAAATCAGGGATGAACCACACTACTGCGACATCATCATTCCATATTCAACAACCAGTTAATAACACAATATTTCCTCTAGACTCCGCGCTCGAAGGCCAAAACATGAATCCTCCTATCATTCTATAACAATAATATGAAATGACATGCATGTTTAAGTCTACTCAATGAAAAACCTAGCCTACCTGGATGCCAAGCATCTGTTGCAGAGGTCTGAACGCTAGATTCTGGCTCTGTAAAGGCGATTCTTGATGGAGAGTGGGCCTGGAATCCATGGCTTTTCATCCCATTGAGTAGAAGTCTCCCCTCCCCATTGTTCCTAAGATTTGGAGCAGCCTAGGAGGGTTTTTGGAGTAACCCTCACCTCTTTGAAACTGAAGAGGAGAGAATGAAATTATAAAATCCATTTTTGGGTTTTCTTGTCTTGTCATCCTACTATAGCGGCACCACCATAGCGGTAGCCGCCTGCTATAGTAGGGTTGACCACTTTTTCTTCCGCTATAGCAGGAATTTCTTCAAAAATTGCTTCATTTTATAATATACTTCAAATCTTGATGTTCCAAACAAACCCTTTCACGCCAACTTAGATATCATGAGTTCTATTTACCCGAATTCACTCTCGAAAAGTCCTATGAACTCCCTAACGCCTTAGCTAAAAGGAAGTCTATCTCAAACTTAGAAATTTTACCCAATCCTTTTCCAGATTACCCTAGACCTTACCTCCCTCAATATAACTATCGGGTCCATTATTACGGGTAAACTCTTTGTGCCAAATTTTAGGTTAGAAAACTTCTGGGTTTGGGAGTTAAAAATTCTGGGCTAGGCTAGTCTTGACCAGTTTCTGAGTAAGAGATGGTCTAGGGAAATCTGAGTAAGTATTGGGTAATATGTCTTGTAGTGAGCTAGTTTTTTCATTAGCCAAGACATAGAGCAGTCCGGGGGACTTTTCGGAAGTGAATTCGGGTAAGTAGAACTCCCAAAATCGAGGTTGATGTGAAAGGGTTGTTCCAGAATGTCGGTGATTCATGGTGTGTTGTGAAATGAGCAATTTTCTAGGATTTTCCAACTTTCTTCCTATTACGAGCGTTGTCACGGTGTCATAGCAATGAATCCTATAGCAATAATATGTCCGCTATAGCAGAAGTCAACTTTAGTCAACACTGCTATAAGGATCGATTCTGCTATAGAGGGGGTGTTATAGAGGTGTACGGACTGCTATAGAGGGGGTGTTATAGAGGTGTATGGACTTCTCTAAAACATTCATTTTTTCCTCAACTGTGTTTTGGAGAAGGGCAGGGTGATTCTAAGCGATTTTACTCTGTTTTGCATCATTTATCATCCCAAAGGTAAGGATTCTACTTCCCTAACTTCGTACTATCTTTCCTACATCGTAGAATTGCTAGTTGAGGACTTGAGGAAGGGCTTGGAATAACCAAGAAATGGTAGAATCTGAGAAAAGAGGGGATTCTAGGGCGTAGAAGCTCTTGGATTTTGATTATTCTTGATGGGTTATGATCATTTAGCCATAATTCTCTAAATTCATCCGTAAAAATGATAGAATTAGGTGAATTGATGGTGAGAAAGCCCAGGAATGGGTTGAATGATCATAGTTTGGCCTGTGGAATGACGATTTTTTATAATTCGGGTATTTTAGGCCAGTTAATTAATTGTAGTTATTGTATATTTATTTTTAGACCAAGAACAAGCAAGAGCTTCGGAAGACGGGAAGGCTCTGGTTCAATAGAGCTTTCAAGTAATTCGAGGTAGGTGATGGGTATTGATATTTTCAATATGCAATATGTGTACATGTACTAAAGCTTAGTATTATGTGAGTTGCATGCTTAGGGAATGAGGTTATGAATGTCTACTTATCCGGTTATCAGTCTTATGAAACGAACTTGTTTTCTTGCTTGTTGGTTTACAAGTATGCTTTTGTTCATGGGTGTTGATTGACTGGATTTGGTATGATATTTGGTTAGCTTGGGTACCACTCCCGGTATGGAATACTATTCAGTTGACTCGGGTACCACACCTTGTATAGAAATTCATAATGGTTGGCTCGGGTACCATGCCTTGTACGGGTTTTGATTTACTTGAATTATTTGTATTCTTTGGATGGTTCCATGAGTGGACCAGGTTGTATTCTTGAATGTGATTTCTGCATATGGTCCATGAGAGTCTGGGTGATTATATTTAAATTTGAGGTTGGTCTTAGTGTAGGCATGTTGAAACATAGTTGGTGTCCTAGGGATCCTTGGAGGGTCTGGGTTGTACGGATACGACATGTAGTTTTGTTCGCTAAATTGTCTTTGATTGTTAACTGATTATATATGGTTGATAGGTTAAGGAAGAGATATGTAGTCCAGTTACGTTGTTGACCTGTTACCTGTTTACTTTACTTTACTCAACTTTAGTTATTGTTCATATCTTGTTTATTGGAGCTGGCCGATGATCCTACCAGTACACGGTGGTTGTGTACTGATTCTGCACTTGCTTTTCTTTTGTGAGCACATGCAATCTTCCGACGGCTGATGCACGACCTCACTTGTAGTTCCAGCAGTTCCAGATCTCAAGGGTGAGCTATTTGGGTTGAGCTATCTTGTGTTCTTCTTATAATTGTAGCCCACTTGTTCCGGGCTTAAACTATGTTTTGTTTTTTGGGGTTGCATCCCTGTACTCTAAACTTAGTAGATGTTTTGGTACGGTGACATTCAGGTTCTAGAGAGGATTTCCGCAGGTTGTTTTTAGTTTTTGAATAGATGTGAATGTTAGTTTCTTTTATGTAACTGGTTTTAAGCTGCTAGATTATACTAAGTGTTGGATTAATATTGGATCGCTCATCCGGGGGTTTGGGTGGGTGCCACTCACAGCGGGTTAGGTAATGACAAAGATGGTATCAGAGCCCTAGGTTTGTTGATCTCATCATACCAAAATGAGTATAGTAAAGTCTTGCGGAATGTTATGGAGACGTCTATACTTTTCTTCTAGAGGCTATAGGAATTTAGGAAAACTATCTCTTCTTTCTTCTTTCGTGCTATAACTTGATTCTAATTAGTATCTGGTGATACAACTTGGTATCTATCTCTTTCACTCTTCTGTCTGTAAATGATTAATACGAGAAACAATAAAGCAAGACCATCAATCCCAGCAGCGAGCCCCACATTTAGAGGTAGAAGAAGGGGCAGGGGCAAGGGCCGAGGTAAAGCAGCACCTGCCAGGGGTGGAGCTCAAGCAGCTGTAGGTGTACGAGAGTCCACCCCTCCCTCACCTCAGGGTCAAGTTGAAAAGGAAGTTGAAGTTATTGTTGAGGAGGGTGCAAAACAGGCGGAGGCGGCACCAGCTGGAGGTGCAAGACTCCCCTCTATCACGCTCGAAGAATTTCAGCAGGTGTAAAGCTTTTTGAGTGGACTAGTTGGTACGGGAGTCACCCTCGTGAGTATTGCAGATTAGGCTTTAGGCACTCAACCAGTAGTTACTACAACTCTTAGGATGTATATGACGTCGGGAATAGATGACCACTTTAGGACAATGCTAGGTCTGGTTATGACAGGGAATGATCACCATATGCTGACTAAGTTTCTCAAGATGAAAAGCAGAGACAAAAAATCTAGGCATTGGTGACTAGTTGAAGGTGTACTCATTCCCCCACCTCCTATGTTTCAGGGCACTAAGAAGGAAGATACTTATGAGTTCATATTGGACTGTTATGAGAGGCTGCACAAGCTGGGCATTGTGCAACAACATGGGGTTGAGTTTGTCACTTTTCAGCTACAGGGTGATACTAAGCAATGTTGGAGGTCTCATGTGGAATGTCGGCCATCGACTTTGCCTCTACTGACTTGGACGGAGTTTCATGCTCTCTTCTTTGAGAAGTCTGTGCCCTGTACCTTAAGGGTTCACAAAAAGGATGAGTTCCTGGCTCTGGAATAGGGTAGCATATCGGTTTTATCTTACGAGGCCAAGTTTCATGCCTTGTATCATTTTGCTACGCAGTTTTTGGGTACCGAAGAGGAGAGAATTCAATTATTTATGAAAGGTTTGAATACGAAACTACAAGTTTTTCCAGGCACATGAATTCAGCAGTAAAGAGCTTCAATGAAGCCACAGACTATGTCAAGAAGTTATAAGGGGTCCCGGAATGATGGAAAATTCAGTGGTTCGTACTCCAGGGGCCACCATCAGCAGGTGTACCCCGCCTGTTCTATTCAGTCAGCTCTGCCAGCTGCCTCAGGTGGTCGTCCGAGAGATAGTCAGTAGTTTTCAGCTCTTAGAGGCCAGAGAGATTCTTACATATCTACCAGCAGGCCTACTCTTGATTGCGGGAGTTTCCATTCTGGTGATTTGGGTCACTTTAAGATGGAGTGCTCTCATAGACACACGAGTAATCAGAATTAGCAGAAGTCTAAGGTTGTGGTTCCAGCAAGTAGAGGTGTCCATGCTAGAGGTCATCCACAAGGTGGGTGAGGTAACTTTCAGGGAGGCCGGTAAGACAGGGGTAACAATGGCATGGGCAGAGGAGTGGCGCAGCTGGCCAGGGAAGTTGCTCGGATTGATGACCGCACTCACTGTTATGCCTTTCCAGGGAAGTCTGAGGCTGAGGCGTCAGACGCGTTGATCACAGGTATAATACTTGTTTATCATACTTGTTCTGTGGTATTCGTGGGGTTGTAGACTTGGGTAGATTTAGTCATTCTGGACATGCTAGACTTTGATGTTATCTTGGGTATGACCTGGTTGTCTCTATATCATGCAGTATTGAATTATAATGCTAAGATTATGCTCTAGAAATTCTGGGTAAGGATAGACTAGAGTGGGAAGGTGTATTCAAGCCTAAGCCAGCTAAGATCATATCATTTGTCCGGGCTAGAAAATTAGTAGGGTGAGGGTGTTTGGACTTTTTGGCTCATCTCCAGGATGATAGTATAGAGTCCCCATTGATCGAGTCAGTTTCGGTTGTTTTTAAATTTTAGGAGGTGTTTCCGACTGATTTGCCTGGTATGCCTCTGGATAGGGATATTGAATTTTGTATAGATTTAGAGCCAGTAAATCGCCTAATTTCTATTCCTCCATATCGTATGACTCTGGCGGATTTGAGGGAACTTAAGACTCAGCTTCAGGAACTCTTAGATAAGGGTTTTATCCATCCCAGTGCTTCATTTTGGGGTGCTCCGGTTTTGTTTGTGAAAAAGAAGGATAGTAGTATGTGGATGTGCATAGACTACATACAGTTGAACAAGGTTACCATCCAAATTAAGTACCCTTTACCCCGCATAGATGATATCTTTGACCAGTTGTAGGGTGTATCTGTGTTTTTTAAAATTGACTTAAGGTTAGGGTATTATTAGTTAAAGATTAGACCCGAGGACATCCCTAAGACTACTTTTTGAACTCGGTATGGGCATTACAAGTTTCTAGCGATGTCATTTGGGTTGACCAATACACCGGCAACATTCATGATCCTAATGAATGGGGTATTTAAGTCTTATCTAGATTCTTTCATCATTGTGTTTATAGATGACATCTTGATCTACTCTAAGAGTAGGGAAGAGCATGCTAAGAATCTCGGCATTGTGTTAGGAATTTTGAGACACTAGAAGCTATATGCAAAATTTTCTAAGTGTGAATTTTGGTTGAATTCAGTCACTTTCCTTGGGCATGTGGTGTCAGAAAAGAGGGTGATGGTGGATACCCAGAATATTGAGGCAATTAAGAATTGGGCCCGACCTAGCTCAGCGACTGAGGTGAGGAGTTTTGTGGGGCTTGCAGGATACTACACAGGTTTGTAGAGGATTTTGCATCCATTACTACTCACTTGACAAGGTTGACTCAAAAAGAGGTACCGTTTGTGTGGTTCGGCAAGTGTGAAGAGAACTTCCAAAAGTTCAAGACACTTTTTACTACAACTCCCTTTCTTTCTTTGCTGGTGGAAAGTAAGGATTTCATAGTATATTGTGATGCTTCACATTTGGGTTTGGGTGCTGTGTTAATGCAGGATAGGAATGTTATAGCATATGATTCAAGGCATCTGAAGCCTCATGAGAGAAATTATCCAACCCAGGACTTGGGGTTGGCAGCGGTGGTTTTTGCACTCAAGATTTGGCGACACTATCTCTATAGTGTCAAGTGTGAAGTGATCACCGATCATCACAGTCTGCAATATGTTTTCACTCAGAAAGACTTGAACCTGAGGCAGATAAGGTGTATGGAGTTGTTGAAAGATTATGATATGACCATCCAGTACCATTCGGGTAAGGCTAATGTGGTGACAGATGCATTGAGCCGGAAGACCGTCGCATGGGCAGTTTGGCTTATTTGAGGGTGTCCAAATGACCATTAGCAAGGGAGATTTAGTCTTTGGATTCAAAGTTCGTGAAACTGGGAATCTCAGAACAGGGTGGAGTGTTGGTCAATATTAAGGTCAAATCCACATTCATAAAAGAGATAAAGGCCAAGCAGTTTCAGGATTCGCAGTTAAGCAAACTTCAGGGGAGGATTTGTGTTTCTCGGGTTGATGATATAATTCATAAGGTGTTGACAGAGGCTCATGGTTTGTGATATTTGATTCAACCAGACGTAACCAAGATGTACACGTATTTAAGGCAACTTTATTGGTGGCCCGGGATAAAAAGGGATATAGCTTATTTTGTATCCAAATGCCAGAATTGTCAACAGGTCAAGTATGAGCACCAGAGGCCTGCAGACCTACTCTTGAGGATGCCCATTCCTAAGTGAAAGTGGGAAAGGATAGCTATGGATTTCGTGGTGGGTCTTCCCAATAATTTGGGGAAGTATGACTCAATTTGTGTCTTAGTGGACCGGCTGACCAAGTCAGCTTATTTCATTCCGGTCAGGGTGGATTATAATTCACAACAGCTGGCTAAGATCTATGTAAAGGAGATCGTGAGACTGCACGGGGTACCACTGTCCATCATTTTAGACAGGGGTATGTAATTTATCTCTAAGTTCTGGGGTAAGTTACATGAAGAGTTGGGCACTCAACTCACGTTCAGCACAACATTTCATCCTCAGATAGACGATCAGTCGGAGAGGATAATCCAGGCGTTGGAAGACATACTGAGAGCATGTATGATTTACTTTGGAAGTCATTGGGACCAGTTTCTACCATCGTGTGAGTTCTCATACAACAATAGCTACCACTCTAGTATCGACATGTCAACATTTGAGGCCGTGTATGGAAGGGGATGTAGATCACCCATAGGGTGGTTTGAGGTAGGTGATGTGAAGCTTCTGGGCGTAGACTTGGTAAGGGAAGCACATGAAAAAGTAAAGGGCATTCATACCAAGTTGCTAGCAGCCTAAAGCAGGCAGAAGCAATATGCAGATCGTAAGGTGAGAGATATGGACTTTTAGGCTGGTGAGCTGGTATTATTAAAGGTGTCACCAGTGAAGGGGGTTATGCATTTCGGTAAGAAGGGAAGGCTCAGCCCCCGGTTTATCGGTCCATTTAAAGTTCTCAAAATTATACAGCCAGTGACTTATGGGCTAGCACTGCCGCCCAGTTTAATAGGAGTCCATCCAGTCTTCCATGTATCCATGTTGAAGCGATAGCATGGGGATGGAAAATACATTATTAAATGGGATGAGGTATTACTAGACAAAGATCTTCAATATGAAGAGGAACCAATTGTGATTTTCGATCAGGATGTTTGGAGGTTGAGGATAAAGGAGATCAAATCTGTGAAAGTTCAATAGAAGCATCGTTCGGTTGAGAAAGCCACTTGGGAAGCTAAGAAGGACATGCGGGACAAGTACCTTCACTTGTTTGAGGAGACAAGTAGTACACTTTTCCTCTTTTACTTCATACTTTTAGGTTTGATTGTTTGGATATGAATGATGGGTAAATTAGTATCTGTTGTAACAATCGAGTCCATCGTTATGGGTAAACTTTTCGTGCCAAGTTTCGGGTTAGAAAACTTCCGGGTTTGGGAGTAGAAAATTCTGGGCTAGGCTAGTCTCGGTTGGTTTTTGAGAAAGGGATGGTCTAAGGCAATACATGTAAGGATTGGGTAATATGTCTTGTAGTGATCTAGGTTTTCTATTAGCCAAGTCATAGAGGAGTCTGAGGGACTTTTCAGAAATGAATTCGGGTAAGTAGAACTCCTAGAATCGAGGTTGACATGAAGGGATTGTTCTGGAACATCGGGGATTCAAGGTGTGGTGTGAAATGGGCACTTTTATGGGATTTTCTGACTTTCTGCCCGTGACGAGTTCTGCCATGGCGCCATAGCAGTGACCATTATATCGGTAATATATCCGCTATAGCGAAAGTCAACTTTGGTCAACACTGCTATAGCGGTCGATTCCGCTATAGCGGGGGTGCTATAGCAGTGTACGAACCACTATAGCAGACTGAATTGAGATTTAATGCAGAAACTTCCCCAAAACGTTTAGTTTTTCCTCAACTGCATTTTGGAGAAGGGCAGGGAAATTCTAGGTGATTTTACTCTGTTTTGCATCATTTTTCGTCCCAAAGGTAAGGATTCTACTCCCCTAATTTCATACTATCTTTCCTACATCAAAGAATTGCTAGTTGAGGGCTTGGGGAAGGGTTTGGAATAACCTAGGAATGGTAAAATCTGGGGAAAGAGGAGATTCTAGGGTGTAGAAGCTCTTGGGTTGTGATTATTCTTGATGGATTATGATCATTTAGCCATAATTCTCTAAATTCATTCGTAAAAATGATAGAATTAGGTGAATTGATGGTGGGGAAGCCCGAGAATGGGTGGAATGATCATAGTTTGGCCTGGGGAATGGGGATTTTGTATAATCCGGGTATTTTAGGTCAGTAAATTGATTGTAGTTATTGTATGTTTGTTTTTAGACCAAGAACAAGCAAGAGCTTTGGAAAATGGGAAGGCTCCGGTTCAATAGAGCTTTCAAGTAATTCGAGGTAGGTGATGGTTATTGATATTTTCAATATGCAATATGTGTACATGTACTATAGCTTAGTATTATGTGAGTTGCATGCTTAGGGAATGAGGTTATGAATGCCTACTTATCCGGTTATCAGTCTTGTGAAATGAACTTGTTTTCTTGCTTGTTGGTTTACAAGTATGCTTTTGTTCATGGGTGTTGATTGACTGGATTTGGTGTGATATTTGGTTAGCTTGGGTACTACTCCCGGTACGGGATACTATTCAGTTAACTCGGGTACCACACCTTGTATAGAAATTCATAATGGTTGGCTCGGGTACCATGCCTTGTATGGGTTTTGATTTACTTGAATTATTTGTATTCTTTGGATGGTTCCATGAGTGGACCGGGTTGTATTCTTGAATGTGATTTCTGCATATGGTCCATGAGAGTCTGGGTGATTATATTTAAATTTGAGGTTGGTCTTAGTGTAGGCATGTTGAAACATAGTTGGTGTCCTAGGGATCCTTGGAGGGTCTGGGTTGTACGGATACGACATGTAGTTTTGTTCGCTAAATTGTCTTTGATTGTTAACTGATTATATGTGGTTGATAGGTTAAGGAAGAGATATGTAGTCCAGTTACGTTATTGACCTGTTACATGTTTACTTTACTTTACTCAACTTTAGTTATTGTTCATATCTTGTTTATTGGAGCTGGCCGATGATCCTACCAGTATATAGTGGTTGTTTCCATGACCCAGACCACCGTGAGTGGCACTCACCCAACCCCCGAGTGAGCGAACCATCACTTCCCCGAACTTAACCGTTCTAACAGCTCAAAACCAAGTGCAAAAAGTAAACTAGCATTCAGTAATAAGGAAAATAACTTCATTAACATTAACCTGTGGAAATTACCCCCTAGAATCTGAAAGTCGCAGTACCAAAAAATCTACCAATGTCTAGAGTACGGGGATGCAACCCCAAAACATAAGGGAAATAGTTTAAGCCCGAAACAAATGGGCTACAACTCTAATGATAGGTCCAAGGCAACTTGATCGAACAACTCACCCTTGAAGTCTGGAACGCTGGTACTACAGATGAGGTCGCATCTCAGCCGCTGGAAAATTTCCTGTACTCACAAGAAAGAAAAGCAAGTGCAGTATCAGTACACCACCATTGTGTACTGGTAGGATCATCAGCCAGTTCCAAATAAATAGTGTAAAGTTCAGTACAACAAATCAAGTACAAGTACACAAAATATGCAACATGTAAACAGGCTCCCTTAAACTACAAGTCTCTACCTAACTTGTCCCCGCATGAAATCCACCCTTAATAACCATAAGCAACAGTCACATACAAATAACCATCCTTTCTGCCTAGCCCGGACCCACCCTGAGATCCCCTCTAAATAACACCTAAGTGTTAACAGACAACCCAGTCTAAACCAAGACCAATTCAATAGATATAACAGGATTTCCGGTCACTCAAGGACCACCAACCAATATCACAATTCAACAAAGCAGCCCGGTCCACTCACGGAACCAATAACAGTCAATGCAATGAAATCAATAACCATGCAATGATACAGTAAAATAAACCCGTACCAAGCGTGGTACCCGAGCTAACCGTTAGTAATTCGTACCAGGCGTGGTACCCGAGCTAACCATTTGTTATACTTGTACCAGGCGTGGTACCCGTGCCAACCGTTAGTATACCTGTACCAGGCATGGTACTCGAGCCAACCGAATGTCAACAATCCACAGTCAAATAATGAACATACAACTTGTAAACCAACAAGTAACAAACCGTTCAACTCACAGACTGTAAGACAGGACCCTTAGACATTTTACACAATTTCATCTAAGCAATGCAAGTCATACAAACACTTAGATAGGAGTACAAAACATACAACATTCACAGGAATCGTAAGCCATCACCTACCTCGAAATGATACAAGCTTTACTCAACCCGAGCTTTCCCATGTTTCAGATTCCTTTCTCGTTCTTGGTCTAAAACAATATACAAGTACTTAAATTAACAACCATGGCCTGCACATTACCTGGATTACATCAAATCCCAGACCCTCAGGCCACCCATGATCATCCTACCCTTTTTCCCGGGCTTCCCGCCATTAATTTCCCTAGTTCTATCATTTTTTACGGATAAAAGTAGAGAATTTAGCAGTATAAGATCATGAAACCTTACTTTTAACAATACTCAAGAACTTCCATATCTAGAATCTCCCTTCTTCCCTGGATTCTACCATTCCTAGGTTATTCCAACCTTTCCCCAAGTTCCCTCCTAGCAATTCTACCAGATAGGAAAAGTATTACGAAGACTGGGGAGTAGAAACCTTACCTTAGGGAAGAAAAACAATGGAAAATGGAGGAAAATCGCCTGGAATCGCCTTGCCCTTCTCCTAAAATGAATTTGTGAAAACTGAATGTTTTGGAGAATGTTTCAGCATTAAATCCCGTCAAGCCCGCTATAGCGGTCCGCTCTGCTATAGCGGTACCATCGTATCGGAGTCACCCGCTATGGCGGAGGCTGACTGACATTGACTATCACTGTAGCGGTAATTTCTCCGCTACAACGGAAGTTACTGTGGCAGAGTGTCAACCGCTATAGCAATTGACATGGGATAAAAAGTCATAAAATCTCCGAAACTAGTCCATTTTACAACACACTTATTTTCCTGACGTCCCAATATAACCCCCTCACGTCAACCTCGATTCCGGGAGTTCTACTTACCTAAATTCAATTCTGAAAAGTCCCCCAGACTACTTTATGTGTTAGCTATGAGGAAAACTAGCTCAACACAAGACATCCAACCCAATCCTTACCCGGATTGCCCTAGACCATACCTCGCTCCTAAACTGACCAAGACTAGCTTAGCCCAAAATTTCAAACTCCCAAATCCGGAGTTTTCTAACTCTAAAACTTGGCACGATTGGACTACCTGTAATAATGTACCCAGTCATTACAACAGATACCAATTTACCCATTGTTCATCCCCAAATGATCAAACCTGAATTCACGGAAAATAAGGGAAGAGAGTGTAGTACCTGAATTCTCAAACAAATGAGGGTACTTATCCCGCATGTCCTTCTCGGTTTCCCAAGTGGCTTCCTCAACCGGACGATGCTTCCACTGAACCTTTACCATATCAATCACCTTTGTCCTCAACCTCCGGACATCCTGAGCAAGAATCAAGATTGGTTCCTCTTCATAACGAAGATCCTTATCAAAAAGTACCTCATCCCACTTGATGATGTAGTCCCCATCCCCATGGTATCACTTAAGCATGGATACATGGAATACCGGATGGATGCCCGTCAAACTGGTGGTAGTGCTAACTTGTAAGTCACTAGCCCCACAATCTCAAGAACCTCAAACGGACCGATGAACCGAGGGCTAAGCTTGCCCTTCTTACCAAACTGCATAACTCCCTTCATTGGTGACACTTTTAACAATAACTGTTCACAAACCTGAAATTCCATGTCCCCGACCTTGTGATCTGCATATTCCTTCTGCTTGCTTTGGGTAGCCAACAACTTGGCCTGAATGCCCCTTACCTTTTCCTCTGCTTCCTTTACCAATTCCACTCCCAAAGGCTTTACATCGCCTTCCTCAAACCACCCAATCGGTGATCTGCAGCTCCTCCCATACAACGCCTCGAATGGTGCCATGTCAATACTGGAGTGATAGCTATTGTTGTATGAGAATTCACACAATGGTAGAAACTAGTCCCAATGACCCCCGAAGTCCATCACACATGCTCTCAGCATGTCCTCCAATACCTGGATCGTCCTCTCCGATTGACCATCAGTCTGAGGATAGAAGGTTGTGCTAAAAGTGAGTTGTGTACCCAACTCTTCATGTAGCTTGCCCCAAAATTTAGAGGTGAACTCCGTACCCCTGTCTGAAATGATGGACAATGGCACCTCATGCAATCTCACAATATCCTTCGAGTAGATCTTAGCCAATTGCTGCGAATTATAATCTACCCTGACCGAAAATAAATGAGCAGACTTGGTTAGCCTGTCAACAATAACCCAAATGGAGTCATACTTCCCAATGTCTTGGGAAGACCCACCACAAAGTCCATGGCTATCCTTTCCCACTTACACTCTGGAATGGGCATCCTCTGGAGTAGTCCTGCAGGTCTCTAGTGTTCATACTTTACCTGTTGGCAATTCTGACACTTGAACACAAAATCAACTATGTCCCTTTTCATCCTGGGCCACCAGTAACGCTGCCTCAAGTTCCTATACATTTTAGTCACACACGGATGAATTGAGTACCGTGAACCATGAGCTTCGGCCAAGATTTTCTGAATTATATCATCAACCCGAGGAACACAAATCCTTTCTATGAAATTTAACTCTGCCAGAGTCTAGCGTGACATCTTCGGATTCCCCAGATATTACCTTACCTCGAAGCTTACGCAGTTTCGGATTCTAAAACTATTTGGCCTTTATTTCCTCTATGAAAGTGGCTTTGACCTCAATACTGGCCAACAAACCACCCTGTTCTGAAACCCCCAAGTGTATGAACTTGGCCTCCAAGGCCCGAATTTCCCTTGCTAGTGGTCGTTTGGATACCCCCAAACAAGCCAAACTACCCATGCTAACTATATTCTGGCTCAATGCGTCTGCCACCACATTAGCCTTACCCGGATGACATTGAATAGTCATATCATAGTCCTTCAATAACTCCATCCACCTCCTCTGTCTTAGATTCAAATCCTTCTGAGTGAACACATGCTGCAGACTGCGATGATCAGTGAACATTTCACACTTGACACCATAAAGATAGTGTCTCCAAATCTTGAGAGCAAAGACCACTGCTGCCAACTCTAAGTCGTGAGTTGGGTATTTCCTCTCATGCACCTTTAACTACCTAGATACATAGGCTATCACATTCTTATCCTACATCAACACAACACCCAAACCAGAATGTGAAGCATCACAGTAAATAATAAAGTCTTTACCTTCAATCGGCAAGGACAATATAGGAGCCGTGGTCAGAAGTGTCTTGAGCTTTTGGAAGCTCTCCTCACACTTGTAGGATTACACGAATGGTACATATTTCTATGTCAGCCTGGTCAGGTGAGTAGCAATAGAAGCAAAATACTTAACAAACCTCCGGTAGTACCCTGGGAGCCCAACAAAACTCCTCACCTCAGTCACAGAGCTAGGCCGGGCCCAACTCTTGACTGCTTCAATTTTTTGGAGATCTACCATCACCCCCTGTTCTAACACTACATGCCCTAAAAATGCAACTGAAGTCAACCAAAACTCACACTTAGTGAACTTCGCATAAAGATTCTAGCATCTCAAGATGTCCAACACAATATGGAGATGACTAGCATGCTCCTCCCTACTCTTGGAGTAGATCAAAATATCATTGATAAACACAATTACGAAGGAATCCAAATACGACTTAAATACCTCATTCATCAAACTCATGAATGCTGCCGGCGCATTGGTCAAACCAAACGACATTACTAGAAACTCGTAATGTCCATATCGAGTCCAAAAATAGTCTTAGGAATGTCCTCAGGCCTAATTCTTAGCAGATGGTACCCCGACCTCAAGTCGATTTTCAAAAACATCGATGCACCCTGAAGCTGGTCAAATAAATCATCAATCCGGGGTAGAGGGTACTTATTCCGGATGGTCACCTTGTTTAACTGCCTATAATCTATGCACATCCGCATATTACCATCCTTTTTCTTTACAAACAACACCGTAGCACCCCAACGCAAAGCACTGGGATGGATAAATCCCTTATCTAGGAGTTCCTGCTGCTGAGTCTTAAGTTCCCTCAACTCTGCCGGAGCCATTCGATACGGAGGAATAGAAATGGGATGAGTGCCTGGCTCCAGATCAATACAGAAGTCGATGTCCCTGCCCGGAGGCATACCAGACAAATCTGCTGGAAACACCTCTAGAAATTCAGAAACCACTGGAACTGACTCAATAGGTGGAGACTCCACACTATCATCCCTGAGATGAGCCAAGAAGGCTAGACACCCCCTCCCCACTAGCTTCCTAGCCCGAACGAATGATATGACCTTAACTGGCTTAGGCCTGTACACCCCTTCCCACTCTAGTTTATCCTTACCCGGAATCTCTAGAGCCACAGTCTTGGTGTTACAGTTCAACACAACATGATAAGGGGACAACCAGGTCATGCCCAAGATAATATCAAAATCAGCCATATCCAGGATTACTAAGTCTACCCAAGTATGCATCCCCACAAATACTATAGAACAGTCACGATAAACATGAGTCACAATCACAGACTTTCCAACCGGAGGATGGTTTTGATGTTAAAATCATTTAGATATTCATGGATTTATATTGTAAGATCAAGAAGAATACTTACCTAGGCTTAGGAGGGTTGAAGATGGATCTTGGACGGCTGAGGTTGAATAAAACATGAAAAATGGGAAGAGAAACCCCAAATAGCGTTCTTATAAAAAAATTAAAAATCTAATATACGATCCATTATACATAATATACAGAATGTATACATGCTCTACGGACTGAGAAAATGATGTACGGATGTGGACATATTTATGTGGACATATTTACCATCTAGTGGATTATTTAGATACTAGATGCGGAAAGGCCCATTTACGGGCCCAACATTGTAAGTATATTTTTTATATATGTTAAATTAATCAATTTTCATCTTTATGTGAGCACACAACGAACAATAATATTCTACATTTATACTTTTTAATAAATTATTTTTCTAATTTATCAAACTAAGCAACAACTTATAATTCGTTAAGTTTTCCAATAACTTAAAAAGATTACATGTTTTATTGCTTAATTCAGTATTCATTCAGCAACAAATTCAAACATTGGATTGAACACTTAGTTTAAGTAATATATTCTTCATATTTTGTATTTTAGCCTTTTAGTCAATAGATTAAAAATGCAAGCGTCATATGTATTAATAAAATTTTCAAACGAAACTAATAATATGTGATGTAGAAGATGATTTTTTTTTTATGATTTTCTTTAATTTGTGTCTTGTGTACATTAAAACTAAGACAACAATTTACCACAGTAAATAAAAGAAAAAAAAATTCAAAACATATTTACATATATAATGAGACTACAACAAAGAGACAAAAAGACATTAACAACTATTAACATGATACAAATTGTAGTAAAATGTGATAATTTACATATATACCCTTTTAAATTTTTTTGAGTTAAATATATACAATCTTATTTAATTTATGACTAAATATAAATAAAATTATGTATTTTAAGGATATAAGAGATGTATATTATATGTTACTTTGAGTTTAAATATATACAATCTTCTTTGATTGTTGGATATTTATTGTGGAAGAAGGAAACATATATTAAATTTACACATCGATTAAACTTTTAAGTTCTATCCTCATAGTATAATGAACAAATCTCATCAATTAAATTAAATTTTGAAATATCGAGTATCAAATAATAAAATTAAATATATTGAGATTTAATAGAACTTACTTCTTAAATTATTTTTATATATATGAATATTTCAATTTAAAATTTCTTTTCAAAGAGCGTACATAGAATTAAAAATTATTTTAAATATTAACAGATTCTTTATTATTTAATTACTATAAATTTATAAAATAATTAGATATGCAAGTAAAAAATAAATGAATTAAAATACTTACCCTAATATTTATGATGTTATTATGCTTAACAAGTAGAACAAAAATTGATCCCATAATATGAAAATAAAAATAAAAATAAAAATGAGTTTGTATGAAGTGTGTACTCCCTATATGTGGAATAAGAATTTTTATACATGTGGAAGAAGACTTTTTATATACATGTGGAATAAAGCTTTTATGGCTTTTGAGAAAGAAATAAGATCCTTCTAGAATTTCATTTTAACCATTGATGCTACAATTATAATTTTGTCTTAATTAAATGAAGTCAGATTTACAAAAAATGTCATTGGTCGTCCTTCACTTGGCTCTTCTATATATATATATATATATATATGTATATTTACTAATTCTCGACACGTGCGTTGCACGTGATCTTATGTGAATTAATGCAAATTTTATTTCAAATTAGAGAAAAACAAACACAATGCATACTCAAAAATAATGTGCAAGTTAACAAATAAAAATTACGCATACAAAACGTTATCTCAATTCATTCTCAAGAACATTAATATTTGATTGAATTCTCAAATTCAAAATAGTTATATATCCACTGAACTTAAGCAAAATAACAAATTAAGTTAGCTAAATATTATTTTAATTTAACTATATTGCTATATATATGCGGTACAGAGGTACAAAATCATATAGTAATTGGGAACTTGTGTGACAGAAATTTAACCATCTACACATGTATTTGACAAAGATCAACAAGCAGAGAGGTTAGACCAAAAATTAAAAAAGAAGAATCAAATACAAATCATGGCTAAAAAAGTTTCTGCATCGATCCTGCTAGCGCGTTCATTTTGTACGTAGCTTTATTCAACTTCCATCTATGCATTGTTTGGGCCTCTTCTTCATGTTCTTAAAACAATCATCAATTCTAACTATTTCCTTTGTTGTTAGATCAAGTTTCTTCATCATTTTACACTATTATTTGCTAAGATTTTGTTGTTCATCATTGTTTATTTACTGATTTCTTTTTCTGTTTATTGCTCTGGCTTCTATACCTATAACATGTTGTCTTATTTGTTTGAACTTATAACTAAGTTCGTATGTATATAAACCATTTTAGAAAGACTTTTCATATGTACAACTGAAAACTATTAAAATGAATTTGAATTATTACTCAATCCTTAAATGCAGCTTTTCATATTCTCCACCTTATCAAAATGAACTTGGTCAATTACATATTAAACTATTAATTGCAATTACCTTTTCATTTTTCACCGTTTCAGATAATGAAGAGATAGATTAATAATTAATAATATTAGCTAATATAGTATGATAATATGATTAATATTTAATTAGATATTTTATAACATTTTAATTTATAGCAGGGGTAAAAGCGTAATTCAACTTTAAAATTAGGATCTTTCCACTTCTAATATAACTAGTCTTTGGGAACGTGCGTTGCACGTTTATCTCCTATATTACTGTATAAAAATTGTACAAGCCAATCTCATGTTGATAATTATTTATCGCATAATATTTTTGTAAAGACAATAGAGCTTGTATTGATTCATGTATTTATATATTGAGCTTACTTTTGCATAAAAAAATTTAAAAGAGTGATTTCCAATATAATATTCTAAACTAAAATATATTCGCCTAAATATATGTATCTCTATACAAATACAATAGTTATTTTTAAGAACTTATAGTCTCCTTTTTCTAACTAATATAAGAAGTTTTAGTGGAATGAAAATAACTATTATGAATTTCATGATATACATCTGCAAGAAGCAGATATAAGTTATTTGTAATTGAAATATTTAAAACAAACGACAATTTGTGTGAAAAATCTATAAGGTCACTTCTTTTTTTAAAAAAAGTAAAAAGTAGAAACAAAATAATTACAAAATCATTAAAATTAACAGTGTCATAGCTCACATCACTCGTAATAAAATCATTTTATAAGCAAATACGAAGAAAAATCTCAAATTCATGTCCCATATTACAATAAAATTAGCTAAAAATATAAAAAAATGCTAAAAAAAATATCTTCTTTTTCTGAACAAAATAAATAAAGCAATAAAATTTCACAGAAAAAAACTAAGCTATAAAATAAAACAAAGATGCAAAATACATTTGTAACATTTAGTAATGCCTCTTTTCTTCTTTTTTTCTTCAACTTCTTCTTCAATTCTTCCTCTTTCACATCACACATGAACTATTATTTTATATATAAGTAGGAGATGATTTATGAAATAACTATATTAAGGATTTTTTAAAAAAGAAGAAGAAAACATATTATATGAAAACAAAAAACTACTTTTGCAGATAAAACAAGGAATTTTTTTTATCAAATATATATACTTATCTAGATACCTAGAGGCAAGAGGTAATATATAGCACAATAAAGTACCGAGCATACATAAATGAATCCCAGGCTCTCCTAAAAAGAGGTGAAATATCAAACATGCAAAGATAAAAATATATATATATTGTCAATTACTACGGCTTACCCAATTTGTTGTAAAGAGTAAAATTTTGAATCTCCAAAAGAATGTTCATACATCACAAGCACATAGATGAATGTCATCTTGTACACATTCAATTACTTTTTCTTCGGTACCATCATAACACAAGGAAAAATTGGACATCTGTGTATAATCTTTCAACTGAATATAAATAAATATAAATAATTAAATAAAAAGCTATAACATTGAATTGAAAAGCAATAGCAAATACATGTCGATTTTATCTCTTACCTTTTTGGGGAACTCTTTGATTACACCAAAATACTCAAATAGCTATCTACTCCAAACAACCTTCAATTTGTCAAAGCTCCACCAAAAAACACCTATACAAACAAAAAAGAACAAAACTCATTATATACAGAAATTCAATATATTTTTTCATAAAGAAAAACAAATTAGGATGTCAACTCAGTGGAAATAAGACCAACCAAAAAAACGTATTCATCTTTATAGATCTTTATAGATGAAACTTGTGTGTATTGTTATCTTATTAAATTAATGGTAACTTTTCAAATTCTTAACTTTAATATTAAACAATAGAAGTTGAATACAGTCATTTTTAGAAGAAAACATTTCGGTTACATTGTCTTTGCAATACAACTTCCCAAATTCTTCAGTTTTGAGATTATGATTAAAAGCATTGTTAATACACTCATTTATTAAGAAATTAATAACATTACAAGGCTATTTTTGTCTATTATAATATTTAGAGGAGGGATAAAAAAGTCCTTCAACTTTTAGTGGACATTTTGGTAATTCAACTTTTAACTTTGTGGCTTCCCACTTTTAGAATAGTATATATATATGTAAATTTTATGATCTTAATAGATGCATCTTCAAGATGGTCTCATTTCTGCCTACTGTCATCTTCAACTTGGAATTTGCAAAATTATTGACACAAATAGTATGATTCATGGTGCAATTTTCATATTATCCCATTAAGACTACTCACTTTGATAACGTTGGAGAATTTACATCCCAAGCTTTTTATAATTTATTATTTATCAATTGGAATAAAAGTTGAACATCCTGTAGCTCAAGTTCATACTCACAATGACCTAGTAGATTCAGAGGCGAAGCCAGGATTTCCACTAAGGGGGTTCAAAATCTGAAAAAATAAACACATGAACTAGCCGAAGGGGGCTCAACATGTACTATATATACATAAAAAATTCTTTTAATCATGTATATATAGTATAATTTTTCACTGAAGGAGGTTCGGATGAACCCCCTAGCCAAAGGCTGCCTCTGCCTCTGAGTCGATTCATTTATCAAGATCTTGCAATTGATAATAAGACCACTATTTATGAAAATAAAGTTGCTCACTATCGTTTGGGGTCATGCTATCTTACATGCATCACCACTTGTTCGTGTCAGATCGATTCATTATAAAAAATACTCATCATCATAATTAATTTTTGGCCATGAACTAAATATTACTCATCTATGAATTTTTAAATGGGATGTACATGTGCTAGTAACACCACCACAACACACTAAAATGAGTCCCCAAAGAGGTTAGAAATATATATTGAGTTTGATTCACCTTTCATAATTTGCTTCCCAGAATCACTTGCTAAACGTGGTATTTTTGAAACAGTGATCCAAATAACTGATAGTGTTAAATCAGTTGACTATAAATGAATCTTTGTGCGAAAAAGAAATGAGATAAATAAATCATAAAATACAAGGCACACTTTGTTGCACAAGGATTCTCTCAAAGACCCGATATCGACTATGAAAAAATATATTCACCATTATGAATGCAATATTATTTCAATATCTCATCAATTTAGTTGTACATACAAATCTTAAAATACATCTAATAGATATGGTTACAGTTTACCTTTATGACTCACTTGATAATGAAATTTATATGAAAATTTTAGAAGAATTTAAAATTCCTAATGCACATAGTTTAAAAAGGGAATAACCTCCTATCTTTCCCTTGTTGAAGAAGATTGACGTAATGGATAAGGTTCAGGAGGTTACCAAGTTTTGAAAAAATATACTCAATCAGATTATTATTATTTTAAAAAAAAATGGGGGTAGGAGAAGAAGAAGCGGGGGAGATGATTACAAGGTGAGAAATCAAACCCTTATCAACAAGACAAAAAATTATATGGGGAACCAATTGAGCTACTAGTATTCTCTATATAATATTACATGCAACAATAATGTTAACCTATTAGTTCAATACAACCTCCATGAGCTAAGGTCGGTTTTACTTAATTTTATTCTTCCTTTCTTATTTACTTACATGACGTGCCCTAACTTTTTCAAGTTTCTTCCTTTGGGTCATTGACACTTATGCTCTTATTTTGTACTAATAATTTTTGCCTCTCATAATAAATAATTTTTTTATGGGGAATAAGTTTATATTTTCTCATCATAATATCTCATAAGTTATATTCACGCCTCTAAGAATTTATGCCCGCTAGGCATAAGTTCGATTGCTAAAGGATAAAAATTAAAGTCTGGACTATTTAAAGAGAATTTTTTTTAAAGATCAACCCATTTGAAGGGCAAAAATTAAAGACTAGCCCATTTGAAAGGAAAAAATGAAAGACCAGCCCATTTGAATAGCAAAAATTAAAGACCATCCATTTGAAGGGAAATTCGTGCAATGTATTCCTTTTTCAATGTAAAAATCTCACAAGGCGCCATATTTTGGTTGCCCCATTTAAGCAATACTCGCTTTATTTTTTATTTTGCATGAATACCAGTATTATTAACTTTCAGGCAAACACACATTTCTTTTTTGCTTCTTCTGCTTATGCATTCATACATATTACTGAAATTTTAGCCAATTTTAATTTGTTATGACTGAATACAGACATATGTGTGTTGGAAAATATTGAAGAATCATGCAAACTCTCTAGCTTGAGCGTGCCTATGGCACTGCCCTTAAAGATATTTCACTGGTTAAGGTGTATCCTTTGAGATTCAACAAGCTCTTCTAGTATTAAATTAGGAGCAAAAAACTAACAAAAATTTTGAATTATATAAAACTCAGCAATGGAAAAATCATTATCATACGAAGAAGAAGAAGAAAATACTATTTATTTGCACTCACTATCTTTCTTTTTTCACTCTTTCTCATAAGAACTTAATAACATATAAATAAGAAAGAAGATATATCTCCATTCCCTTTTGCCAATGTTTTAAAACAAGAAATAAGAATGGTAATAAAAGTCTATAATGACAATTAACTTGCCAAATGAATAGAGAATATTGAGCATTAATTATGTTTGACCAAAGAATAATGGCCGAAGATATTGCCTTTTAAGGCTAATAAATATATGATTAACTCTTTTGACCAAAATTAATAATAAATATAATCTTAAAAGATAATTCTAAAATATAATTCTTATTATTTTTGAGATACTAAAATATTTTTATAATAGTAAAATAATTAAAAGGGTGCTAAATGAGTTTTTAGATTTGTTGTTATTTTGAAAAATTGATGATTGAAGTTTGTTATTTATGATATATGAAATTCATATTTTATATTTGAGCTTATTTGGAGTAGATTTGGGTGTTGAATTTAAAAAAAAAATTATTAATTTTTTGGTTAAAAGTTTCAGACACATAATCCTGAAATTTTAGGTTAATTTTAACATGTGTTTCAGTCACGTATGACAGAGGCGCAGACATAAATAAAAATAAAATAAAAGAGTGTTAAATGGGGTTGTTAGATTTATTGTTATTTGACAAATTGCTGATTAAGATTCGTTCTTTATGATACATAAAACTTATGTTTCAAATTTGAGCTTATTTGAAGTAGATTCGTGTTGAAATTTGACGAACAAAATTATTATTTTTTGCCAAAAGAATTTAGAGATACATACTCTATATTTAAGTCAATTTTAACATGTGTTTCCGTCATATATGACTGAGAGCAGACATACATGAAAAAAATTAAAAGGGTGCTAAATGGTTCTGTAGATTTGTTGTTGTTTTGACAAAATGATAGATTGAAGTTTGTTCTTTTGATATATATATGTTTCAAATTTAAGCTTATTTGGAGTAGATTTGTGTGTTGAATTGTTGAAATTCGAAAAACAAAAACTCTCTTTTTGGAAAATAAATTCAGACACACATGACTGAGATTTAAGACAATTTTTACATGGACTTCATATGCAAATTTTCAAGAGTTAGATGATCATTCAACTTTGGGTAATTGACCTCCATAATCACTCAACTTTGTTTTGTTTTCAAAAGTCACTCAACTTTGGGTAATTGACCTCCATAGTCACTCAACTTTATTTTGTCTTCCAGCTAAGTAGCTTTCTTTTGGTACATATTTAATGATGTTGCAGCTGGAATTTTTTTAGAAAAAAATATTTTAATTTTTTTTAAAATTAATATTTAATTATTAAGGTCTCAGTTAAATTTTTTATTTTTAATTTGTTTTTCTTTTGCTTGTTTTTCTTCATTAATCAAATTTAATATGGTGTTTTCTTGAGTATAAATATTTTAGATATGTTACGAGATATACTCAAATAATTAAATTCGTGTTTTCTATAAGTGATTATATCATCTTATCTTAGTAGCTCCATAATTTTTATTTTTTTTCTCTCGCGTTATTCTTCATTAGTTAAATTAATAAGGTGTTGTTCTAACTATGGCTTTATATATGTTAGTAGATATATTCAAATAGTCAAATTCGTGTTTTATATAGTTGATTACATAATTTGTTAACGAAACGGGTAAATATGCACTACTTTTTTAATGAGGGGTTTATCCGCTCTAAATCGCAATGTTGAGGCGTATATTTGTCCCTTTTCCCTTATTATTTTGAGGCGTCATAATTACAAGGGAAATGTCCAAATTTAAAGCAAATATACCCTCTGTTAAGTCATATCGCGACTCCTCACGCTTTCCTAAGGTTAAATCTGCTGATGATGCTATTGCTTTATTCCGTCAAGTGATACTTGTCCGACCTCGGCCTTTGGTTAAGGAGTTCACTGAATGTAGTTGCAAAGATTAAACACTTCCCTGTTGTTATTTCATATCTTCAAAGAATGTCTACTTTGGGCATATCCTTTGACAAAGCTACTAAATCAGATGAAGCATCATGGTGTGTGTCCAGATGTCTATACCTATATATAGTATATTAGCCGATGTCCTTTGCAAGGAAGGTCTAGTTGAAGACGCCAAAGATATCAATAAATGTATGATAATTCAGAAAGGCACTGATCCTGATGTAGTTACATACAACGCGTTGATAGATGGATACTGTTTGCAAGGCCTTATGCGTGAAGCAAAGGAAGTGTTTGGTTCTATGGTTCAGAAGGGTGTTCAACCCACCACCACTAGCTATAACATTCTAAAATGGTTATTGCAAAAGTAAGGAAATGGATGAAGCCGTGCATCTAGTGAGTGAAATGCCTCTAAAGCAACTAAAATCTGAAATTAACACATACACCACTGTTTTGCAGTCTTCCATGCACAAAATATATATGATGAGATGCATGTTTTAGGATTCAGTCCCGATTTTCGTACTTATTGCATTATGCTAGATGGTTTGTGCAAGAATGGACATGCTGAAGAAGCTTTGGAATTCCTTCAAACGCTGCAAAAGAAGAGCGTTGACATTAACTGTTGTATGTATGGTATTGTCATTGCTGGATTGTGCAGAAACAGGTAGCTTGATCTTGCACGTGATATATTCAATACAACGTCTTCCATGGGATTATATCTTGATGACAATGATGCATGGCCTTTGCCGGGAATATGGAACAAAATGGTTGCCCACCAAATGGTCTTACTTATGATGTTGTTTTGCAAGGATTTCTTAGAAGGAATAAGTTGCATAAGATATTCCAGTTTTCAAGAAATGGTTGGCAAGGGTTTCTCTCCTAATGCACAAACATTTTCGTTGCTGATAAATCTACAGTCAGCTGAATCTGCTCTACTCGACATGATTGAGAGATTAAGACCCAAAGATTGGAAGTGATTGTGTTTCGATTTATTAAATTTTGGTAATGGGACAGGATGCAACAGCCACCAGGTGTGTTGGTTGTTCGAATTTTGCACCTCCCTGAAAAATGATTATTTCTTGTAGTTTGGAAATAAGTCTCATGCAACTAGTTAAAATAGTTCTAGAGTAGTACCAACTGTTGTTAATTTTGTTAGGGAAGAAAGGGTGGAAGAGCATTGGAAGAAAAGAGCATTGATATCACAAAGCTCCACTAGACACCAGCTGGTATTGGAGGAAGATCAATTCATATTAAACGATAGGATGCACGAACGGTATGCACAGGGGCAGTTCCTCCTTACTGCCAGTGGGAGATATTGAATCACAAGTGGCTATCTTGCATTGTTTGATAACCAAGCTAAACTGGATGTTGCTGATCTTGTCTGGAATTCTGTGTCACCTCCAAAGCATAGATTCACCATGTGGATTGCAGTTCATGGTTACTCAACAAAGAGAGGCGTATGCATATGCATATCTCCGTAGGAGATGTAAGTTGCTGCTTATGTCCCTCACAGATGTGGAAACCAGTAAACATCTATCTATTTGTCGATTGTGATTATGCTGCTGCAGTGAGAACCGAAATTATGCAATGGTCTAACATCTATTTGCCTGCAGCTGGTGAACTGAAAAATATAATTATCTATGTAATCATACCTGGACTGAAAGTAGAAAATTCTGAGCAAGCAAATGGGGGCCAAAATGCCTTTCAATACCATATCTTACAAGTTTTTGAATAGAAGTAGAACGCCACGTACACCTTTTGGATTTATCTGGAAGATTCTATTTTCGTCACAAGCTAATTCTCGTTTCTTAAGAATTCCTGTTTCATTCTCAATTATATGCTTCTAACTTCTAACAGAAAGGACTTAGTAACGCAGAGCAGCATACTACAATTCATGCTGCATCTACTAAAGATATCTTTCCCTTCTATGATTTTTATGTTCAAGTAGAGTTTTCTTAACTCTCTAGGAGGCGCTTTTTTGAAAATTTTCAGCATCACATTTTCCTTTCTGAGCTTTTGCAAACTCTGTTTGTTTGACTTTTTACTGCAAAAATAGAAAAAAACTTAAACTTCTTTCTAAAGATGTGAGACATGGAGTTTCGAAATCTTAAAAGATTTTTTTTGCAAAATCAACTCAAATAAACAGAGTTTGCAAAAGCTCTAAAACTGAGTATGCAAACCCATTTTTTTGCAGATTTTGGACCAAACGGCAAGATAGCTCTTCCCTTTAGATAATGAAAAACTTTGTGGAGCTCTGTTGGATTTATTTTTCTGGCTATGACTTGATCTACCAAATTTATCGGTGAAGTTGGTTGTGACACCAAATGTCGTAGACATGTTTCCTCAAGATATCATTAAACTATGAAAACTTAAGCTAAATAAATGGTGGTATTTGATTGACAATAATTCTTTTTTTAAAATTCATGCTATCTTGTGTGCACCTAGACTATTTTAACATATATCTGCATGAATTTTCCACCAGTACAGGTCAGGTAGCTCTGCCCATCAAGCTAATGGAAAGAAAATCATCTAACATTTTTTCTTGAACTCGAACATTGATATCACATGATTTTCGTTCTTACTTCACCAGCCGCTAGGCGGCAATAGAATAATTAAAAACATCATCTTATTTCTGGAAAGAAAGGGGTTGGACTGTAACTGTTCGTGGAAGAAATTTTAGTTGATATTACATTGAGGAGAAAAACTGATCAACAGAAATATATCATGTACAACCTTGCCAGACAACTACACAAATGCCTTAAAGGGAGTGACTTTGTATTTTTGCCCCCCCATAAAAAAAGTCTTACAAAAATAGTCTTCCTTGTTTTTATGTATAGAACAACTACCTTTTTGCCCCTCTATACCTCAAATATTTTTAAATAACTCTCCATGCTCATTTGCCTCTCAATTTTTATATTTATTTTTTCTCTTTTTTATTTTTTTATTTTTATTTTTTCTTTTATCTTTTTTTTCTTTTTTTCTCAACCTTTATTTTAATTTTATTCTTTCTTCTACGTTTTTTTCTTTTTTCTCAATCTTTATTTTTTCCTTTTTTCCTCTCAATTCTATTTTTTTTCTCCTTTTTTTTTCTCAACCTTATTTTTTCATTATTTTTGTTTTGTTTTTTTTTCTTTGTTTTTTCTTTTTTTTCTCAATTTTTATTTTTTTCTCTCAACTTCTATTTTTTTATTTTTTCTTTTCTTTTTTTTTAATCATTTTTCTCGACTTTTATTTGTTTTATGAGATGTTCTATAACTCTTGTATTAGAGGCAAGACTTACCCTAAGAACTTTCAAACAACAAATTATGCCCCATGAGCAAGACTTAACACTAGTACATTGTGTCTTGATTTATGAGATGTTTTATAACAGTTGCCTTAGAGGCAAGACTTAGCCCAAGGACCTCTCAAAAAATACAAGTTACACCCCATGGGCAAGAGTTCACACTACTTCATTGTGTCTTGATTTATGAGATACTCTATAACTCTTGCCTTAGAGACATGACTTAGCTCAAGAATTTTCAAACAACAAGTTATGCCCTACGAGCAAGACTTGACTCTACCTCATCAAGGACTTTCAAACAATAAGTTACACCCCATGGGCAAGAGTTGACACTACCACATTGTGCTTGATTTATGAAATGCTCTATAACGCTTGCCTAAGAGGCAAGACTTAGCCCAAGGACTTCCAAATAACAAGTTACGTCACATGAGCAAGAGTTGACACTACCACATAGTGTGTTGATTTATGCGATGCTCTGTAACTCTTGCTTTAAAGGCAAAACTTAGCTCAAAGACTTTCAAACAACAAGTTAGGCCTCATGGGCAAGAATTGACACTAGCACATTGTGTCTTGATCATTAGATGCTCTATAACGTTTGCCTTAGAGGCAAGACTTAGCCCAAGGGCCTCCCAAAAAATAAGTTATGCCCCATGGACAAGAGTTAACACTACTTCATTGTGTCTTAATTTATGAGATGCTCTATAACTCTTACCTTAGAGGCAAGACTTAGCTCAAAAATTTTCAAACAACAAGTTATGCCCCACGAGCAAGACTTGTTCCAAAGGACTTCCAAATAACAAAGCACGTCCTTAAATTTACTTCGATTTCAAATAAAGAAGATCCTCTTTGCGGATTATCCAACTTTTTGTTCATTAGCAAAAAATAATAGAGGTTAAGAAAAAAGAAAAAAAGAGAAGAAAAAAAGAGAAAAGGAAAAAATAAAGATTAAAAAAAAAGGAAAAATGAGAAGAAAAAAATAAAAGTTGAGAAAAAAAGAAAAAAGAGAAAAAAATAAAGGTTGAGAAAAAAAAGAACAAAAAAAAAGATGAGAGAAAAAGAAAAAATAAAAATAAGGTTGAGAAAAAAGAAAACGAGAATTAAAAAAAATTGAGAAAAAAGAAAAAAAAAAGAAAAAAGAAAAAAAAAGAAAAAAGAAAAAAATTAAAAAGATAAAAGAAAAAGGAAAAATAAAAATTAAAAGTTGAGAGACAAATGAACATGAAAAGTTGTGGTGTAGAGGGGTAAAAATGTATTTGTTCTATAAATAAAGGAAGGAAGGGTATTCCTTAAAGACTTTTCTTTTGAGGAGCAAAAATTGAAGACCACTCACTTTTGGGGAAACTCCATGTAATTTCCTAAAAATAAAAGTCAGTTGTTTCAGTTGGATCACTTTAAAAAAAAGCCCACGACAAGCTCATCATGTGCCTTTTGCAATTCTAAAACAAGCAATCACTTGTTTCTTCACAGAAAGGAATCAAAGATGTTTTGATGTCATTTCAACTGTCAACTATACACTCAAGGCCAGATATTGATTCTCATATTTTTTGGAGGTTGTTTTTCTGAAAATTTAAGTTTATGGTGGGTCAATCGGCAGCTTATGACATCTATATGTTGTTTCATCAAACCTATGAGGATTTGATAATAGATGAGGATTTCTTGTTTGTATTAGTGAACACCAAGAATTTATATCACTCAATTGAAGGTGATTATGTTAACAAAATTTATTTAGATGAACATTGTTTAATTTCGTGACCAGGTAGAAGAAAGTTGTAAGCCTTAGTTTTTGACTAAGATAATGAAAATACGACCTAACAAAGGGAAGACTAAAGTCTAGCCAGATCAATTTCAACCAAATACAACATGTAAACATTCAAGGAAGGAGAAGCTTGCTCAATCTTTGTCACAACGAACCTTCAAGGCTCAAGCTACTCACTAAATAGGATGAAAAACAATTAGCACGCAAAAATATGATTATAAAAAATATATGTTCTAGCTGTATGGAAATGGAAATAACATTAGCATATCATAGCGAACGTTGAGAACAGGGAAAAACCATGCTGCTTCATTTTGATTTGTGCAATCAGTATGGGGCGTGAATTAGTTGTTTCTAACATCAGCTTTCACTTCCTGAAAGTTCAGATAGTACACATCAGTTATAAAAGCACGTAGTGACATGTCACATGACAAGTAAAAACCAATGTAATCTACTTATAGGAAGGAAAAAAAATGCAGATTCAGAAATCAGCAACAAGCAAAGCTATCCCACGTGCGATCTACGTTTAACATGTAGCAAAGATAACTTTGATTAGAGACTGTTGTCTTAGTTAATTCAAAAGACAAGCTTCATTTGACTACCAAATTACACGTAAGACACATGCAATTGTGCTTCCGTTCAAATTTTAAGCAATGACCTTGAACACATATACAATTGATTTATTTGATGCTTAGAGAGCAGGAGAGTGCACCTTCAAGAGGGTATATATACATGGTTAAGAATAGAAGTTCAAGAATAACTCACAAGCAATACTTATGCTGATCCATATGCAACATATTACACTGTGGAAACATGGGTATTAGGTTGATTTAGATCTGGAAGCTTTACATATAAGTATAACCATGCCTTTCTCTTGGTTTAACTTGCAAGAATTTCCATATGCACGTCTCTTGGTTTCTTTTTCTTTCTCCTTATATTGTTCCATAAAATTTTCTATAAGTTACCGTGGCCTAAGCCTCACATGTACGTTGCTTCCTAAATTTAATGGCTCAGTAACAGGCAAATCTCAACAATTATAACGACAATAGAAGTCAATGCAAGTGTATCAAACTCTAGACATTGTTTTCCTACAAGGATTAGCTATTCCTAGTTTGAATTGCTTGACTACACTAACAGGTTAAATTTCCAGAATATAACAATAGATAGTTGATGGCATAACAAATAGAGTTGAACTTGAAATGCATTTAACATGGGTTTTCATCTAACTTGGTTCAAAGATGTCCTTTACACATGCGTTGTATAGTTCTATATTTGAAAGGGACAACTCGCAAGACACCCTCACATCTTTGGGGTCTCTCCCATGCTTCCTCAATTGAACAAATGGAACCACATTCAGTCAATGCATATAGGGTCCTCTTAAATGAAACTCATCCCAATATCTCTTTATCCTATATTCCCCAGATCACAGCAGTTCATGCTAATGTTACTGTCTAAGTGAAAGATGATTAATTTATCCTTTAACTGATCAAATGATTAAGAGAATACATACTTAAGAAAGTGGCCCTGAAGAAATAATCAGTTAGTGATTATATAGCAGCACGAGAACACCAAAACAAGTTCAAAACAAAATAAACAGTTAGCTATTAGCAGCAAAGGAAAAACCCGAAACTATTAAACAAAAACAACAACTACTACTATTACTGCGCCTCTGTCTCAAACATGTTGGGGTCCTCTATATGAACCATGCTACTCCTTTTTTTTTTTTAAAAAAAAAATGATGGTGGTGTCCAGAACTTACTTCGTTTCAACTCATCTCATGCCAATATTGTTCAAATAATTGTTACCGTAAGAGTTGCTTTTTCATGGAAATATGTAAAAAGTAGAACAAACAAGATCTCCAAGCAGATGTGGTGTAATTGCGTCCCTTAAATATGCAATGTCTTTTTTCCATATTTGACCAAAGAAATGAAATTGAACAGCCCTCGTGAGACAAATGTATAAAGTGGAACTCTTACAAGTCATTACTTACACAATTGCGTCGATCTGAGCATCCGCACCCTTCATTCTTGTTGTGTTCGTGATCGTTTTGTAAAACCGGAGAAACTAGGCTCTCAAGGTAAATTGACTCCACAGAAACAAGACCAGATCCAAACTTAGTAAACTCTGGATATGTGATTGATTCATCTTTCATATTGTACAACAGGAAAGTTTGTCCATACATCAGCAAAATTTCACCTTTATTTGAAATTAAAAAGGGTGGATCAAACACAAACGCCATAGGATCATGAGGACACTTGAAGGTAAACATCTTTGTCCAAGATTCTTTAACTCCATACTCATTCATAACCCACACATCTATGTCAATTCTTTGGTAATATACCATTACATATCACAAAAAGATTATTTCCCAACACTCCCAACCAGTGTTCTGGAAAGCGAGCGCTTCAGCGCTTCAGCTAGCTGAAGCGAGGCATGTGAAAAGAAGCGGTCGCTTCTGGGCTTGAAGCGCGATGCGACCAGAAGCGGCGAAGTGAGAAAAGCGAGCGCTTTTATTTTTTTAATTAATAAGTGATCAATTTTAAAGAATAAAAAGAGTCCCGACTTACATGGTCCTTCAGAAATTAGAATAGCTAGGGTTTCAGCTTACTCTTCCTTTAGGTACTTTTTCTCTTTTCTTTCTTCTTCTTCCTGATGCAGTGGCGTTGCTAGCCTAGGCTTTTTCTTTTTTCTTTTTTTACTCTGTTTTCCTCTTCCCTGTTTAGCTTTGATTTTTCAAGTTATATGTTGCTGAATTTTTTTTTCTTAGCAATGATTAAGTTATATGTTGCTGATTTTCCTTTCTTAATGATGATTAAAATATATGTTGCCAAATTATTTTTTTCTTAACAGTGATTAAAATATATGTTATTGAATTGTTTTGTTTGGGCTGCTACTCTGGTACTAACTCAGGCCCAACCTCAGCCCTACGAGCTCTAACTAGTGCCGCTGCTCGAGCATGTCCTCATCCTCTACCTCTACGACCACACTAACCCCTAGCTAGAGTCGAGTGTGTTGGTGTCCGAAGGCTCACCCTTGCCCACTGTTGTAGATCTCATATGAGCCATCTGCAAAAGAGTGAACCAAAATAAATGAGATTTCCAGGAACTATCTAAGATAAGACGCACGATATAGAAGCAACAAAAGATCCATGTTTCCTAAAATGCCACTGTAGCCTCTTGAAGATTGAGCACATACATATCTGCCTCAATCCGCATGACTCTACTATACATTAGCTTCTATACCATTGATACCGGTGAACCTAGGATCTGATACCAAGCTATCACGACCTAATTTCTCAAGTTATGATGGCACCTACAACCCCCTTATAGGAAAACCAATCTCCGTAGCATGAAACAATTAGTAATGGGATACTAGATAAATAAGCACAAGGAAGAAGCAATATGATAAGAGGAAGCAAGATAAGAAATAGAGAAATAGAGAATCCAATATATATATATATATATATATATATATATATATATATATATATAGAGAGAGAGAGAGAGAGAGAGAGAGAGAGAAGAGAACAATCCCACGACCTGGTATGATAGTATAAGAGCCGCTACTAAATATACAGAGTATAAGAGGGTATAAAATAAAGTATACAAACTATTTTTGAATAACCAAAAGACTACATGGTACAAAAGAAGATATAAAAGTCAAGCTCTGGTCGCCAAGAGCTCACCCTAAGTCTAGGATATGAGAAGCACTACACGAGTCTATACGTGATCAATGGTAAAAGCTCACACTAGGATCTGCACCAGAAGACACAAAAGTGTAATATGAGCACCAATTGCAAAGCACTAGGTACCCAGTAGGCATCATAGGCCGCTGAGCCCATATAAGATATAATAGCAGTATATAGCCGATATGAAAGAAAGTAGTCTCAGAAGCAAACAAAGAAAAGTACATAGAAGCTATCCACAGGTGGAAAACAAGGAGAAAATAAGAACACTAAGCTATCCAAAGAAGATATATATCACAGACACATGTATAAGAGTAAAGAATGCACCTGGATCCTTGCACAATAATATATATGGGAAGTTTAAGAAAGTATGGCGGTATACCGGTAACCTCAAATAAAGGGAAAGAAGGAAATTCAACTAAACATAATCATGCTAGCAATAAATCTCACAAGGTAAGAATGATCACACAATAATACACAAGTATATATGATATGAACAAGTACTACAAAAGAAATGAGTAAGCTAATCTACCTACAGTACCAATAGGTGCCCATACACCTGAGGAACATATACAAGTGAAAACAAACCCTTTAGCATCCCATACTATCGGAGTGTACACTCAGCATACAACAAACAAGGGTGGAACCGCATATGAAATTAATGATATGATGTGATGTAATTTGATGAAATCAGGTGTGCCAGTAATACCATATGTACCTCCTTCGATGCCTATAGGCCCATTAGGCAGGATCCATAGAAGGATTCCCCCATATACCCCTACTACACCGTATTCCCCTCCTCCGGCACTCACAACTCGTAGCCCTTGGTTCAGATCAACAAGGTCCATGGAGGTCTCCGCAACAACCTACAAAATCTTAAAATCTCAATATAAGTGTCTAGATTTGAACTGCGTCTAAAATAAGTGAATCTCAAAATCTCGATAAGGATGCCCAGAATCTATCCTGGTCTAAATTTGTAAAGCTCACTACCCTAATAAGGGTGCTCGAAGTGTACCCGGATCTAAATCCATAGTAAAAACAAGTCTAGCACTTGGCTTTGCTGAGTCTAGTATCAATGTGAATACCCAGTGATAAGATCATCATAAAATCTCTTTTACTCTCTTTTACTCCAAGAAGATTCATAAAATCAGTTTCAAAACCCTTTTATAACCATTTATATTGAAAATGGACCCTCGGGGCCATGCAAGGTTTAGAAAAATGGTGATAGTTAGGATCACAACCATAAGCAATAGTAAATAATGCAGAAAAACTCTTCTGCGTGAATGATATACCCATTCACAAACAATCAATAGTCCAACGGCTCACAATCAATCTACTGGCCTGTACTGGCTCAATTTGCTCTACAACATAGATAACCAACTCATAAATAGTAATTTAATGTCTGGGACTCACAAAAATTTCCCAAATATCCCCCATCTATGGTCCAAAGTCAAATACAAGGCCATACGAACCCACAAGGGTTGGTACTACAAAATACGGTCAAATACTAAAATGAACGTAGAAAGTAAGAACGGATGAGAAGAAAGTGGACAAGGTCTGGGGTGCCAACCTAGTAAACCCAACCCAAAGATGCTAAATAATATAGTTGTAGCCTATATTCGCAAAGTCTAAGGTAGGGAAAACTATAACCTACTTGGCATCCGACGATAAGCTATTGGGAAGCCAAAGCCTAAACCCGAACTACTCCTAGAATGAAATCTACGCATTAAAACAAATCTAATGATACCTATATTGCTAAAAGTTTAGCTCGGTCAAAATCCAAGTCAAAGTAAGCCCATAAGCCCCGCAACCCTAAATTGGAAACAACGATTACCACAATGTCCCCAATGTCACCAATAGCGCATGCTCAAAAATTGAGCAAGGACGGACAAGGGAAGGGCTCAAAACAGCCTTTGAGCCTTAAGAGCAACATTAAGAGTCAAAATGATGAGATTATGAGATTTAAAGAGTTAGAACTTACAATTTATGATGTAGAAGCGATCACGGGAAAGGAATTAACCACCCTAACACTTGGAATAAACCAATACCGAAAAAGGGAGCTTAGAGCTCAATAACAATGGTGGAAAGCAGTTATGAGGTGAAGAAAATGAAGGGAAAGATTTATAAACTGCAAGGGGTCTTTGCAATCGCAAAGGGACCCCATGTGGTCGCGATATCCATGCTGGCTAGACCATCATGATCATGAAGGCTAGCCATGCAGTCACGAAGAACAAAGAGGCAGGGACTGCATCACGATCGTGAGAAGGGACCTCGCGGTCATGAAGAACAAAAGGGCACCGGGTCCACAAGCCCTTCATTGGGGTCACATGAAGGGAACCTTGCAGTCTCGATGCCTATAAAGGAAGACCATCATGATTGCATGGCCTCCCTCGCGGTCACGATTAAGGCCTGAGGCTTGCACCTGCAACAACAACCAGCGTAAACAGCTTAAGGTAAACAGTCTCTGGATAGGCCCACGGGACTCATTCAGGAACCTGCACGCGCAAACAAACTATGCTACCGCATCAGAAATAACATTTCATACTCATAAGAATTGACAAAATTCCAATAGAGGTCGGTTTAACAAAAAGTGGGCCCCACGCCTAAATCCAACCTTAGGCCAACTTTTCCAAAATAGAACTCTAAGGCCCAAAACAAGTCCAGAAGCCTCGGGACCCAAACCAAAGGTCCCTCTAGCCCAAAGTAAATATTCTGGAGCTAACAACGCTGATGGAATTTACATCCAAGGACGTCTTCTCCAATTGTTGACCAAAGTCAAACTTCCAAGTTCAACTAGCCAGAAAACACATAAAGTCAGATAAAACTAAAGCAAAAGCTCCCAGACCCCGACCCAAGGCTTAACCAGACCAAAATCTATGCTCTAGAGCTAACAAAATTGTCGAAATTCAATTCTAAGTAGGTTTAACAAGAATGTTGATCGAAGTTAATAATTTCCTAGATTAAAGCTTTAAAATAAGGAAATGTCCATAATGACCAAATAAACAGCCAGGGCACCAAACAACCGATCTTAGCAAGCCATAAATTACTTGGGGCCACTGCAAGAATGCTCTAATAGTACAAAGAAAGCAAAAATATGAGAATGACCAAAAGGGTCATTACAACTTGCTTCTTTTTTCTTTTTTCCCTTAATCCTACTAAAATACTTTGAGTTAAACATCATCATTAAAACTTATTCAGAGGCTAACAATCCCGCCTTTTTGATGATGACAATCAAAGGGATCAGATGTATTGTACTTCCATGTTAGGTTTTCAATTCTAAGCTTTCCCTTACAGTGTGCTCAATAACTCCTATGTGCCCCCTTGTTGTAAGCCATATGATTGATGTATACGTACTCCCCCTTTGGCATAATAAAAAGAAAAAGAGGCACAAACAATGCAAAATACTAATCCAAGAAAGTATGTACATAATATTAAGTAGAATTAAGCAACACTTACTAAGCATAATTAAAGGTAGTTTGAAAAAGTTAGAGATTTTGGATAATATGGGGGTCAGACTGTCATGACCCAAGCCTAGACGTCCGACACTTGAAACCATTTCCATCTCAGATGAACCACCTGGAATATAACATGAGCAGATAAGCAAAAGACTTAAATAGTGCATATTAGATATTTTGAAAATCAACATCAAACTACCTTCATAAATAAGGTGACTTTAAGTTTCATAAAATATGGTGACACGAAGGTCAAAATCTGAACAACATAATTCTGAAAACAATTGTCTATGAAACCTCTAACTCTGAATAATCATGTGTATTGAGACACGACCCCCAACATATCTTAAAACTAAAACAATTAGCAAGTCCAGATTAAGCCTCTATAAATAAAGGAGGGCTCACTAATAGGTGAACTTGACAAACTCAAAGACACGCTGGATTACGAACTTGTGTACTTGAGTCTGCATCATGAAAGGATGCAGCTCAAAATGGAATTTGTACGTTAAATGTACGATATGTAAAATGGCACAAGAAAATGTAACATAATGTATAAGGAGCAGTACCACTAATAAATATTAGCAGGACATGATAGATGCATAAACTCGAAACATATCAGTGGAAAATTAAATACGTCATCCTCTCTTTGTTCATTATGGGTGTGAACAGTGAAACCATCACAGTTATACATATCTAACAATAGTTGTATGAGCACCCTGACCCTAATTTAATTAGAGGTCTCTACTTGAGCACCATGTCCTCGAATTAAATGGGGGGATCGACTGAGCGCCCTGGCCTCTATAGACATGGAGGGCTCTATTTGAGCACCCTAGCTCTAACAATGGGGGGCTCAGATATACCTAGTAGGTTCGACTCAACACCCTGTCCCCAATTAAAATAGGGGACTCAGATTTAGCTAGTATGTTAGTCACTTGAGGCTCGTAATCATAAGTTAGATTATTCATCAACAACATAGAGGATTCATGGAAGGTAGTACCATAATTCATCTTGCTGTGGTTCATTAGTTATTAATTCTCAAACCTTTATGGATAGTAAGCTTTTGGGGTGTTCATGTTATTTTAACATAATTTTTATGATTGAAGAGTTCATATAATCATATCAAATCATAGTCAAGGGAATTAGCATCACCATGTTGAAAACATAATTATGAGGGTTTAAGTTAAAATCCATAGAAGTTATACTCTCATAAGAAGATTCATGACTTTGATATTTCATAAGATTTATGGAAAAATTATAAGTTCATAAGTTATACATGATTCATGAGATTCCTATCAATTTCATAAGGTTCACCAATTTCATAAGTGCATACAGAGAAACATCCATAGAAACACATAACTTAAATAAATTATGAGATGAGAAGACATGGATAGAGAGATTGATGAGGTCTTCATGAGGAATATAAGATTTATCATAATCATTAGGATTTTTTCTATCCCTAGTTTTATTCATGAGATTTATAATAATAAATGATATGACATTCGTGAGAAATAACGAGAAGAGGGGTAACCTTATATACCTTGAGAGGGAGAAAGGAACCTTGGAAAAGAGCTTGAGATCCCTAGGTGTTTTCTTGGAGAACTATTTCTTTAAGTTTGGGGAAGAGAACAAAGAAAGTATTCAATATTTTTCTGAGTGTTTAGTCCTTTAAGTGGCTTATAAGTCGTGCTAAATGATTCCCTAAAAGATTTAGGATTAAAATACCCTTTATTGGACAAAGTTAGACAAATTTTCCGTGTGAAATGGAAAGTGTGTGTCGCAAACTTCAAAGCGCAACTTGAAGTATGCTGAGTAGGCTTTATAGCGCGCTATGGAGGGAGCCTCATGGGGCCCATCATACACTTTGGATAAGTTGTAAACATTCTAAAGTTTTATGACAGGTGTAGTGCAGACCCCAAAGCGGAGACCCTTTGGCACTTCACCCTGGCCATTTTACTTACCTAAAACATCCGGTTAAGCCCTGAAAATTATCCCAAATGATTTATAATTGTTCTAAGAATCATAAGACTTGGTTTTCAAGCTCAAAAGGCATATAGGATGACAGAAAGATGAAATAAATTTTGAGGTGTTACAGTTTCTTCCCCTTGGGATCATTCGTCCTCGAAGGAGGGGCATGGATAGAAGGGAAACATACAAACTGAACTGAATATGATTTCTCTTATCTATATTGAACTAATAATATTCAACATTGAAATGTATCAAGGAAGGAAGATTCGTAAAACTCATAAAGAAAGCATAAGAATGAGTTGTGAATGCTAAAGACTATCATGAGCATGAGATAAACATTAGTTCATAGAATCAAAAGATGCATTGACATGAAGGACTACATAAACACATGGACATAAGTCTCATTTGATCTTGAAGCTACAAGTCATGAATCATGAGTATGTAGGTCATGGAGTAGGAACGGGGCTACTCATGCCTTAATTGATACCACTGACAGCCTTAGAGCATAGCAACCTTTCCCAACTACACTCCCTCTTTTGAATACTACATTTATTCATTTAAAACCTATAGTTCTCACACACGCACATATAACTGCTAAGGTTTGAGGCTAACTAAATGCTCTTACTAGGTTCAAGCCTAACTCAAAAACACCAAGTGTAATACCTAAGGCGATCATGCTAGTGTGAAATTATGGGGTCCCATATTCTTGAATGTTAATTAGCTTTTAGCTTTGTTCTAAAACTCGACAAGGTCTCTTATTCATCCATACTTACGACCAAGAATACTACTTCTTCCTATCACCTTAATCAACCAACCTTGGGCTTCAATGTAAGTCATTAGCCATATAATGTGATTTTTCATACGTTTATCAACACAACATTCAGTACTATTACTATATTCACTTGAAGGATTCTTAGTAACTAAACTATCTAAGAATCTTCCCAAGCACTCCTAGAATCAACAACTTCAAGAAATTCTACACGGAGTAATACCATATATCCCCCATCTAACTATTTCACATAACAAACCCTCATCTCGCTCTCCCTCCACACTTATACCTTAGATGGAATAAACAGACCATAAGTATTGTCACAAAGGATACCAAGTAGCATCAGGATCAATTAATGCATAAAAATCATGGAAAATTACTTTTAACGTTCTAGTGACAATATCTAGAGATGCTTTAAATTTCTGCCAGCTACCTATAGTATGCAAGCAATTCTAGCCCCCGCCTTTTCTTAAAGTAGTACCTCAATCTGCTGGGGCGACAAAAGTATTAGATTGGGATTTGTTACCCCTATAGCCATACTTAGACAATGGACAACTCCTCTAGATATATCCCAGCTGGGAACACCCATAGCATACACCCTTGATGTAATGACACTCCTCTGTATGGTTCCTTCTATAACTGTTGGAAATAGTGAGAGATACAAACCCTAGTGCATCACTACCTTGAGATATGGAGTCCTAAGTTCTGAAACTCTGATTAGTCTGAAAACCTCTGGTCATTCATGGGCCTCACTGCAAAAGCACTAGCTGAAGATTGGGCAGGTTCCTAATGAACCCTTAGGAAAGAAGGACATACTACCATTCTTCTGGTGACTTACCTTATTGCCAGCTGATCTGGCCTTCTTGTTCTGGTACTCTTTCTTTTCCTCAGCTTTTCCTCCTCGACCTATTGGGTATTGTAACACTCCAAAATTTGAACCAACATTTAAACTTAGAATTTCTAAAATTTCTATAAGTTTTCAGGGTCCACAGACTAAGCCCATGGGCCATGGATTAAATCACGAGTCATGGATTAGCCTTTATGGAAACCTGCCCTATAGGTTTACCTCTGGTCGTGAAACTACAAGGAGCTTTCATGGGCTGTGCAAGGTTCCATGAGCCATGGTTGGCCCTCATGGAAACAAACCTGAGGGACATCAAATCCCTCAGGAACCACGAGAGGTTTCCATGGTATTTGGAAAGTTCTACGAGCCGTGGTTTCCCTTCTTGGGAATTAAATCCACAACATTTATTTTGGCCAAGAATCACGAGCTTGGACCATGACCCATGGTTTATTCTATGGGTCGTGGTTAGTTCCCGTGGATGCCTGAGTTGAGTTTTTTCAACAGTTTTTCAGGCTTAATTCCCAGGGGTATTTTCGTAATTTCCACTTTTTAACTCTATAGTTAAGTTGCTTTAGGCGAAATTAAAGGGGTTATGTTCCCACCTAGTTAGATTTTTATTCATTCTCTCAAATCAAGTTTCAAAATCAAGAAAAAAGATTCTTCTCTCAAGCTCCAAGGCCTAGGGTTCCTCTTCCAAGTCTTTATCTTCAGATTTGGATTAAGAAAGCTTTGGATTCAGGTATGTGGGTATTCAATAAAGTTATTTTTCCAGTCTTATGCCCAAAACCTATAGTTTTACTTTGGGTTTATGAAATTGAGAAATTAGGGTTCTTACCCAATTACAAATTTTTCTATGAAACTGATTTACTTGTATTGGGATATGCTTTCTAATCCTCTATGAATCATTTTATATGAGATTCTACAAGTATTTCTAAAGGCCCATGAATTAAGAAATGTTTTTGCATGATTTCACCTTATTGCATATTTTCAAGTAAGTTGATATATTAAGATAACATGAGCTCAAGTATTTATGAAATTAGCATGCCTAGTTCTTCAAGTTATGGATTTTAGTAAAAAACATGTTTTGAACTAGGGCTATGTTATGCTTTCCAGACTTATGATTTTACAAGTAGCATGACATTCAGATTTGTCCACATGCTTTACGAATAGTTTTGGCATCCAGATATGTCACAGTATATGTATGAGTTTTATGTATGTTTTGGGAGTAGTATTTAGCACTGAGGTGAAGAGAGTTTTAGATAACCTGTCTGGAACTAAGTTGACAACGTAGGTTATTTACTCCAATGGGCACACAATAGTGGTTCTACTCTAAACATGGTTCATACCCCGGCAAGGTACAAACAACTCTACCAACTCGGGTACAAGATGTTGGATTCCATATAGCTCACATGGTCTATGTCAGTTACGAGAATCTCTCACATAAATGATTTCAAGTATTTAAATGTATATGATTCTTCTCTTTCAAGTTTTAGATTTACTACTTATGATTTACGACTATAAACATGTTTCAAGTTATGATCTTGCCTTGAGTACTTGCATTACAAATTTTTACTACTATTACATGCTTCCAGTATTACACATGTTTTCAAGTATGTTTCATTACGATTCATGCATAGCTCCCATACTCAGTACGTTCCATAGTTCTGACCACATACTTCTTTATGCTGCATCTTATTATGATGTAGATTCAAACACTTGCTCCCAAACTCATGGATAGACCCAACAGGATTTCTAGTCAGAGTTGGTGAGTCCTCATCATTCGAGGGCTTGTTATGATTCTTAGTTAGTTTTGATGTCTTTCATTCAATACTAAGAGTTAGCTGGGGTCTTGTCCCTGATAACGCTCAAATAAAGCTCTCCAAAGTTGGAGGTCACGACGATCGTCAGAGCAAAACAAAATTTATAATTCCCAACAAGTGTCGGGGTCATACCCAAGGGAATAATATAGTCACGATCGATCTTCTAAAGAATCCAAGCAACTTATTGAAGTTCAATTAACAAAAAGGGGAAAAGATATCAAAAAAAGGGGGTTTTAGACTACAACTAAAGATAAAAAAAAATCAAATAAAATATAAATTGATCAATGGCTTTCACCTTCCTTTCGCCAAGCAAGGCTAACAAGGGAGAATTGGGAATGGGAAATAAATTCACAAGACTTGCACCAGATTAACACCTAGGTAGTCTTGGTTGAAGGTATGCCTAACCATCTTTTGACCAACCGAGCATATATCTCGTGAGTTCTCTCAAACCACCACGAGTAAGCAATAAACCAACCAAATAACTTGGGTGAGTTGGGTTATGTATAACCCCAACTCTTAGATGGGAGTTTTGGCAACCAAACTATCTCTAGCCTTTGTCTAGAGTGGAAACCCCAAATCTCCACTAATGAATCTTCCTGAATTCGAGAAATCCTCTGTCGAGTAAAACCCAAATTAGCAAGCTAAGTCAATGTTTGCAACCATTGACTATAATTTTAAGCATGGAGGATTCACTAGACCCAAATAATCAAACAAGAACAAAATCTATATATAAATTTAATACCCAACAAGTATTATATCTAATACAAAACCCAAAAGTCTCAAGTCAACAATACACCAATAAAATAGCAATTAAGAACAAGAGTTTGAAGAATGGAACTTAAGATTTTACAATACAAAGCATCCAAATCTTCACTTCTATGGTGTTGGTTGATGAACTTGCTCTCCAAGCTTGCCAAAAGATGTGAAAATAGCCAAAGATAACTTCCAAAATAGCTTGGAGGTGTTTTATGTGAATTGGGTTTTTTCATGATGTGAAATGACCAATTGGTCCTTGACTGGAATCCATTAGAGCACCTGCGGAATTTTAGCCACATGTGCGTTGCCACATGGGCAGATCTTGTGGCACAGGGGCGTGGTCACTGTGGCGGCCTAAATGGCGCATGTGCACCTGTGGCATTTAGGCACAAGGGTCGTTAGTGCGCTCTTTGGATTTCTCCTGTGGAAGAACTGCTGCGCCTCATAATTTGCAGGGGCGACTGACCTGGTGCTAAAGTGGAAACTTCTCCCTTTTTGCTCTAATTTTCGTCTCTTTTTCTCCACTTGTTCCAAGTATCCACAGCAACACAAATCAACTGAAATATACCCAAAATATGCCATAAGTGATCTCATATCATCATTAGAAGATACAAGAGCATAAGAAAAGAGATGTAAATAAGTGGTAAATCCACCACTTATCAACACCCCCAACTTAAGTTCTTGCTTGTCCTCAAGCAAATTTGCAATCAAACCACAAGAAGATTCCAATTTCTTTAAGCATAAGGTCCATCCTCTCCTATTCACAACCCATTTTTCAATTTAAGCACCATAGATATGATGTCGGTTGGTACTAATAATTAGTCAATCACAAGCGAATGCTCAACACAACAATCCCCTCATTTTCACAAACATTTTCAAGAGTTGCAAAAGGCTTACAAATATGACCAAGTGACAACAACCAATCCTCAAGAAATGACTTATGACCACTAGCACTAATCATGCTTATTTGATTTCTTTTCGGGAAGTAACACCACCACCACTATCTAAATTCGCATGCTCGAACAACAAATAAAGTCTCCAAAACACACTATTTACAATGATAAAACAAGGGACAAATGCACAACGCTCACACTCACAAAGAACCTCAAGTACAAATAAGAATCAAACCATAAGCTTGCCCTTATTTTCATTCTCCACTAACTCAAAAGCGATCGGTTGGAGATATCAAAGGACTTTTCTAAGCTTGTAATGTAAGCTAAGGGAAGGGTAGGATAAAATTTTGGATTAGAGTGACTACCTCCTCCTTGAACACTACACAATATTTTCAATTTCAAACCGAAACTATTTCTTTTCATTTTCATTTAATACAAGGCACCATTTCACTCAATTCACATGATGCTCCACTTTTGTCATTCTACTCACCTTGGAGGATTCATTTTCTTTCCTTTCTTTCCTCTTTTCCTTTTATTATTGCTTTCCTTTCAAATTCCTTCTTCATTTTGGACAATTCTTTTTAGGATTCGACCACAAACCAAGTTGTACTCACTTATAGCTCTTACAAGGTATTTCTTCATCACCCCCAACTTAGGCTTTTAGCCTAAATTTCACACTTGTGGAGTTCAAGGAAGGATGGGATCAAAAGAGGGATTCATTTTCAAAATGGTTCAAGGCTTGTACCAAGGTTGCCAAAGAAGAGGTATTAGGCTCAAGAGGGGTGACTAGGGATACAATTTGAGTGAAATGGTGGGCTTTAAAGGCTTAGTAGGCTTCAACAGTCACAAAGAAGGCCTAAGTTCATTTCTCCAACCAACACAATTGAGACTAGAATTAGAATGACTAACCGGACAAGTTCTAGATGACACAAGCAAGCACGAGAATTATTCAACCAAACTCACCACACATGGCATGCGAATTATTCAAGACGGATCAATATTCTTCCTATCAAGGATAAATGGAGCCATATTTTGCATCTATGTAATCAATAATTTGTCAAAAGTCACAAAAATATCAAAGGCATTGCCACAAGCATCATTCTTTGCTTTCCAACTACGTCACAAGATTTTTTTTGGAGGGGTATGCTCAAAACTCAATTCGCATGAAAGACTAAATCTATTAGTACCAATCAAATCACTATCCAACTTATCTCAAAATATGATGAATTGCCCTTAAGAATGTCGTCACTCAATCTATCATAGGGTCAATTCATCTATCTAAATTGATATGGTACACCTCCACACACAAGAAATCTCATCTAGCCTAGTAGGTACTCAGATTTACCCTGGATTCAAACACCAAACAAAGCGATGAATTTCCCTTAAGAATGTTGTCACTCAATCTATCATTGGGAATCGTCATTCAAAATCAAGAAAAAAAATGACTAATCCAATCAAATTTCAAACAAAACAAAACCCGATGAGGGTAATATCCAACAAACAAGCCCGACAAGGGCAAAAACACAATATCTAACATGGGAAAAACATCACCCCAACTACAAAGTAAAGCATGGTCCTCAATGCAAAATAAAGAAATAAAAGACAAGGGTAAAAAGTGTGGGGCTCCCTGGAGTCTGCATCAGACTAGCAAACTTAGGAGTATGGTGCACCATGCTAAGCAGAGGACTGCGCCTCATCATTATCATCCTCCTCACTCTCTTCCTCAGATAGGACATATTACTCCTCAGTGTCATCATCTTTGGACACTGGTATTTTTTTGCTTGGTTGTCCCCATTTGAAGATGGCTTTGATGCCTCTCCATATTTTGACCATGAATTTGTTCCTCTTCTTGTTCTTTATCTTCTCATCCTCAAAATCATGCTGAAGAGCTGCATGAGCCTTGGAAGACTCAACAAAGTCCTGCTTAAGCATCCCTACAAAGGATGTCACTTTGGTAATGGAATTAGCCTGCTACTTCTGTGCCTCTAAGTATGACTGCATCTCTGCTCTGGTGAATAGATCGGCTGAAGGTGCTGGCTTTGTAGAGCTACTGGGCATCTGACTCATGATCTCCCGGATGGAAGCTAACTGATAAGTAATCGACCCAAATGGGCCCTCAGCCTGATTACCTTGAGAGAAAGAAGGCGGATCCACTACTATATCAATCTTCCTCTTCTTACTCTGTAGCGCGCCTCCTTCCCCATGCACCTTTAATGGATGGTAAGCTTTATCAGGTGCCACCCAATTATCCCCAGGACATTCAGGAACCTCAGCTAACCAACATATCTTAGTAATCAAAGAGAGGAACATCAAGGTAGGGCTGTCCTAAAGCAAATAATCCCTTAGCTCTCGGACCATATAGTGACCGGCATTCATGGGAATGCCATCAAGAATGCAAGCAATCATCCTAGCCCGAAGAAGAGGAACCCCATATTTATGCTCGGAAGGTGACACATGGCTAAAAATGATCTCAAGCCACATCCTCGCCTCAACTGTGAAAGTCTTTGATGATATAGACTTGAGAGTTCTTGAACAACTCACTGTCGCTCCCTGAGCACACAACTTAGACAGCAGCCAAGTGCCTGAACATGAATCCTTTTGTTGCATAGGCTCAAGTGGATGGTTGGGCAGCCCATAATGTGCATTAATATATTCCAGTACAAATTTCTCAACTTTCCCCCTAATGATGAGTTCCGGGTTGTTGAAGTCCATATACTATAAGTTTGCGTAGAACTCTCTCACCCATTTCTCATTTGCCTGACAAGGGGTAGGTATAAAACATGTCCATCCCGTAGTCAAAAGATGCCTATAGAAATCTGGCAGACGTGCCTCTAAGTTTGTGTCATTTATCCCCCTCTCCAGCTTAATATTTTTATCAAGGAGGTTCTTGTAGTAGCGACACTAACAGTAATGGGACATCAACCTTGAGGTGTCATATTGTTCTTCCGCAACATCCCCCTAAATTGGATCACCCAAAAGTTCATTATCAACAAGGTCATGATATATTTTTAAACCTTGAAGTACCTAAAAATATGAAATCAAGTTAGAAGTTGTGTATGAGCGTGTTCAGCAATTTAATACTAAACATGTGGGCTAAATAAATAATTTTTTAGACTTTGAGAAGACACGAAAGCACCGCTACTATTTTGCAGAAAATCTGCCAGTAGCCGCACCTGTAAAAAATTTCATTGCAGGTGTGGTGGTGCCCTAGCAGTCTTACCCAACACACCTGCACTTTCTTGAGTTTCCATGACTGCCGCAGCTGCAGCCTGATGAGCATAGGTGCGGAAACTCTCCTGTGCCTTCAGAACTGCACCTGTGTCATCGCCTTCTTTGGAAGAGAATTCCGAAATTTACACCATTGTTCATACTATATACTATAAGCATTCAAAGATTCACCTTTATAAGAGAAGGCTTCAAGATTAAATGGAACAAGACACATACCTTGAAGATTTATAGGGGGGTCGAATTTGGACCTTGAGACCCTTTTCTTTCTTGCACAATCAAAAGCTTATTCCCTTTTTCTCCTTTGAAAATTCTCTTGAGTAGTAGTGGGGAAGTGCGGTGTGTGAGAGTGAGAGAGAATTAGTGAGTGATTAAGGAGTTGAGAAGAGAGGGTGATGGGAATGGTTAGAGAGAAGTGGGGCAATTGAAAGGGTGTGAAATGACCAATTGGGCCTTGACTAGAATCCATCAGCCGCACCTACGAAATTTTAGCCGCAGGTGTATTACCATACGGGCGGCTCTTGTGGTGCAGGGGCGTGGTCGCTGTGGCGGCCTATATGGCACAGGTGCACTTATGGTAGTTAGGCACAAGGGTCGCTGGTGCGCTCTTTGGATTGCTCTTGCGGAAGCGCTGCTGCGCCTCACAGTTTGCAGGGGCGACTGACCTGGTGCTAAAGTGGAGACTTCTCCCTTTTTTCTCCAATTTTCATCCCTTTTTCTCCACTTGTTCCAAGTATCCACAACAACACAAATCACCTGAAATATACCCAAAACATGCCATAAGTGATCTCATATCATCATTAGAAGACACAAAAGCATAAGAAAAGAGATGTAAATAAGTGGTAAATCCACCACTTATCAGTCCCAACAACTCATTTTATCAGTTTTAGAGTCTTTTTTAGACATAGCTAGACAATCAGTATTTGATATTTCAGATTATGATACTCTTAGACCTTTATTTTTATGATGAGTTGATTTGCTTACTACTTCTATTTATGCTTCCACTATGAATATCTATGTTATGTCTATGTAATGCTAAGGTCAAGGGTTAGCTTGGAATCACTTATGTTCTCATGTACCCTGTTATGTCCAGGGTGTAGCCTCAGGTTGTGACAAACTTGGTGTCATAGCATCAGGTTCAAGAGTCCTAGGATGTCTGAAAGCTGTGTTAAGTAGAATCTTTCTCATGAGTGTGAAGCGCACCATACTTATGAGGGGGAGGCTATGAAATATTTTAGGAAAAGATTTACTTCTTTTATGTCCAATATCGTACACTAGAGTTTAATTTTATTTCCCTCTCTAATCCATTCTTTATGCATTTTAAACCATGCCTCCTCGCAGAGCTAATGCCCAAAATGCTAATCCCCCATTTCTGGACCACGAGGTCACAAATACAAAGTTTAGAAATGCCATTCAGATGCCAACTTAGGCGATAAACAACTAGGCTAATTAGCAGGCGCCTATTCCTTCTAACTGATAAGTAGGTAATCTACCAACTTATTGAGCCTATATCCATGCATTATTTCTATAATTTGAACCGATTTAGAGGTTCTTATGGCCTTTATTGATGTCTATGCAGGTACTTTGGTTAGAAGATGAAAAACAAGGATATGGACCCAAAAAGGACCTCAAAAGGAGCTAAGTGTGAAGAGTTGGAAACAACTGGAGAATCTGTTACAAGGTGCGGTGGATGTGCGACACGCACAAGATGTAGTGCGGTTTACACCTCCTCCGCATGATGCTACAAAGACGACTGCATATTCTAGTAAGGAGTGCGGTCAACATGTGACGCGCACATCCTGTGGTGCAAAATGCACCACCTTCACACAAAGTCTTCCTATGCAACTAAAGTCACTGGTCTAAAATGAAGCAGTGTGCGACGTGCAAACCGCACATCGCATCGCACACCACCCAAAGAGAAATTTTGTCCTAAACTTTAGGTGATGATTTGGGAGCATATAAAAGGCAATTTTAGGCCTATTTTGTGTATACAATTCAGAGTAGAGATTTTCAAAGAGAACTTGGAGATATTTTTGGTTTGTAAACACTTTTATCCATCTGCATTGAGAGAGGGTTTTCAATCCAATCCTTTGGTTAACAAATTTTATGCTAATTTGACTCTAGAACTTGAGAATCAACTACAATGGATGGGAATTTGATTTACCCAGCTGATATATCTTCTCCCCCTTCTATGAGTGGCTAATTTCTATTGTCTAGGGGTGTATTGATAATGGGTGTGTAGCTAATGAGTGTGGGTGTTGCTAAATCACTCTTATAATTGCTAATCTAAAGTGGGTCTAGTTATTTCACGATGTTTTAATCAAATAATTTGTGGTTGCAAACATGAATTTACCTTACTGGGCTACTTAGTTGCTCGAGAGAGAATTTTGTAGTTGTGGATGTGAAATTGCTAGTGGGTACTTTGGAATCCACTTAAATTAAAGGCTAAACATAGCTACAATCGGAAAATCTCCCATTTATGGGTCCGAGCTAGAAATAGGACAACCTCCCCAAGAAAATGTTGGTTGGTTATTTAGTACACCGAATGATGTTCTAACCGAAATCATCGCATATGTGGATGTTGATCGAGATATAACATTCCACACTTATGACCAATGCTACCCGTGTCACTAGGTGAGAATTTGAGTGAATTAGTGATCACCCTATCCTATAGAAAATGCCCCATCGGAAATGCACCCCTAGTCATCTAGTTCTATTATGTACACCCATCTCGATTTTTCAACTTTTACTTGAATTGAGTTAGTAGTGACAACTTTCCCAATTCCCCCCTTTTATTGCTTTGGTTTTGCTGAACAACTACTCTGATTTTTAAATTGCTTCGCACAATCTCTAATGAGCTAAATCAGGTATCTTGGGTTCTACCCTGACATCCGTTGGGTTATAAATTTTGTTTTGACTATGCGATCGTCGTGGCCTTCTTAATTGGAGAGCATGATTTGTGCGTTTAGGCAGCTCCCGGATGAGCCTCTTCATGAAGTTTGGCTACGATTAAAAAAAAAAGCTTCTATTGTGCCCAAACCATGAGTTTTTAGATAATGTGTTGCTACAAAGCTTCTACCTGTCTTTGAACTCTACAAACAAATTGGTGGCTGATAATCTTGGAGATGGTACCTTCACGGACTTAGAGTTTCACATAGCTTCGACCTTGTTGGAGCGAATGACTAAAACCAATCAAGCTTGGCATACAAGAGAAGAGGATATACCAACTTCAGGAATGCCCATAACAATCTTGACAAATGAAACAAGGAGAAAAGATGAAGAGCGAGATGAAGCTTTGGTAAAATGATGACTCAAATTGATTTGATGGCCAAGCATGTAATGGGAGCTGGTGTTAAGAAGGTGAATGCAGTGAGTACACCTGAGTTTGAGGTGAGTAATGTTGAGCTTATGACTAAGGTTGATGGTAAGCTATGATATATGTTGGAGGGTTCTCGCCTAGGGTATTATCGCCCATGGGAGGATAATCAAGGTTGGATTAGGGACAAAGAGAGGGATGGAAATTGTCATGAAAGAGATAAGGATGGTGATCGCTTCAATCACCGAAGCTCAAATCCTTACATCACCCCAAACAAATTTGACTCTCTCTACCAATCGGGCATAAGCAATCCTGGATAATCCAAGTTAGAGGACATGCTGTCCTTGGTTCTTAAGAAGGTGGACACGGCAAACTCGGGAGTGAGTGAGCTAAAGAGTGAAGTTTCTACACTTCACCAAATAGTGAGTTCTCATAGTGTCTCAATCAAACACCTTAAAGCCTAAATGACCCATCTATCAAGTGAAATGAACATACAGATGAAGGGGACGCTGCCTAGCGACACCGTCAATAACCCTAAAAATGAGTAAGGATTGAGGTAGTATCATCGTGCCGCGACATTAAATCAAGCGCTGCATGGTAGGCAACCCAAGTTTCTTTCTTTATTTTTGGTTATTGTTTGTTGTTTTTGATGTTTTGTAGGGAGTGCATGGAATGGAGAACTCAAGAAGGGAAGCAAGGCACAAAAGTGCCGTGCAGTGGACTGTGCGGACCGCACAAGCAATTGTGCATTTCGCACAGCCAACCGCACATCAAAACAGGAAGCCTGGAGGAATTATGAAAGTATTGAGGTGACGTGCGCTGGTTTGTGCAGACCGCACAAGTCCAAGTACATGTCGCACCTTAGTCGCATGTGGAAATAGATTCCTGGGCAAACCTAGGGGAGAAAAAAGGGCACGTGTGATACGCCATGCGGTCCACACCTTGCTTGGTGCGAATTGCATGTCGTGGTGCACAAGAGTTAAATCTGAATTTTTAATTGACCTAACCCATTGACTGACCCGACCTAGAGATGAACCGGCCGACCTTTCTTCTTCTTTTTCTTTTAAAACCACCTCCCCCTTTTCTTTTTCCACCATCTTTCTCCACAATTCTCCAAATCCTCCACTAAAATTCTCTCCAAACCCCTCAAACTCCCACAAAATCTTCTCTTCTTCTCACCCAATCTTCTCCACCACTTCCTTGCATTGCCACCGTCATTCTCTGTGAGGTCTTGTGGGTCACCATTGTTAGAACTCAAAAGCTTTGATTTGCATTCCTTCTTTCATAATCTTCACTTGTGGTAAGTTTCCTGATGTTAAATAGTTGTTTTTATGATTGTTGGGAACTCATAATTTGAAGCATGCTTAGTAGATTAGCCATGTTGATATTGGGAAAGATCCAAAATTTTGGGTCCCTAATTTTGAATTGTAATGATGAATTCTTTTGATGTCAACTTGGTAGATTGTTAATCTTAAATATGCATGTTGATTGATAGCAATGTTTAGCCTTAAAATCTGTGTTAGGGTGAAGTCTGAGTAACCCACTTGTGACTAGTGCTTGATTTGGCCCGATGATAGATTGGGTGACATCGTTCTTAAGGGAAAGTCGTCATTAGTCATGAGGTTTTGATTGATTATTGATAATTGAGGTTGAATGTTGCTGATTGTAGGCCCATGATTCTTATTGAAAATCTAGTTGGGTTATATGATCTTGTGCGGGAAGGGGGTTAATTGTTGATATGCTATCTGTGCCCATTATTGCAATTAGGGCTTGATGTTCCCAATTATAGACTGGGTAACGTCCATCTTCAGGGAAGTCGTTGAGTCCTTTCTTGCTGGCTATGAGTTAATGGATATCCGGAGAAGACTGAGTACCCAGAAGTTATGGTCATGAATCCCCTTTGCCCCCTCCTTTATTGTTATAAATTGGTTGTGTGTGGTGCTAAGAGCCGAAGCACATCTGCTCTAAGGATCATATGCGTAACTTACAAGAACACAAGGAATCAAAAGTTCCAATTGTACCTTTGTGCATTTCACATACGATATAGATCTTGATATGTGGGTTGCACAAGGCATCATACCAAAGTGAAAAAGAAGTGCAAATCACTGATTTGAGGGGCGAAGCTTGGTGCGACACACACTTCTGATGGTGCGGATTTCATCAGCATCGCACCTCAAGGTAGAAAAATCCCTGAAAGTTTTGTTGCCTTGTGCGATAGCACATGAGACATGCACTTTTCCAAGTGTGTTTCGCATATGGTGCGCACAAGACAACAGTTACCTACGTTGTTTTCCTAAACCATTGCATTCCACCCTTCGTAGATTTTGTTTTGTTTTTAGCTCATAATATTTGTATGCAGACTATGTATTCTAGCAGGAGAAACCCTGGAAACCAAGCAACACAAAGATCAGTCGCAGATAAAGCAAGGCTCTACTTCAGAATAGAGGACATGAAAGCTCTCTACAAATGTGACAAAGACAGAGGATTCAATGTGGAGCAGAACATTAATCTAGGGGAGGTTGGTGACGAGTTACCAATTATGCACCATCAGTTTGCTACTAGAGGGTGGCAACCATTTAGGGCTTACCAAGCCATATAGGATTCTAAAGGATATAAAGTCCCCAAAGACAAGTTCCCCAATCTTGATGTTGTCACTGTCAGAGGCAAGAAAGTATCCTTCACCCCCGCTACAATCAATGCTATATATTGGGACCACCCAATTGACCCTGCACAAGCCTTAATGGCTAGAATGACTGTTGAGTTCAAGCAATATCAAGATACGTCTTGCACCATTACTCTAGGCACCCTTTTGTGGTCCACCATGGAAGGTGACATACCGAGGAGATCATTGGTATTTCAGGTGCGGCTTTGGTATGATCTAGTGCGTAACCATATTCTCCCCTCTCAGAATGATCAAAAGATCACTAAAGAGGGTGCTATTCTTATCCAGGCTATCATGATCGGGGATCATATAAACTTTGGTGAGGTGGCTGCAATGGTAATCTAGAGGAAATCTCATCACGGAAATGAATCTTTTCCTTTCTCGATTCTGATCACCAAATTGTATGCTAAAGCGAATGTTCCTAATATCCCTTGTTACAAGTTCACTCATGCCATTTGGGTCATCGATCTTGATAAGAAAACAGACAGGGATGCCCCTAAATTCAAGAAACAAAGAACAGAGCAGCTGAGTGAGATTGACAGTGACAAACCTGGTGCTAGAGCAGGCATTTCATCCCCCTCTTGGGACACTTCGGAGACACACCCACATGCTCTCGCACCCTCTATGACAAAGAATGGTCTTCAAGATATGGTCAATCAAACTTATAGTCATGAGAATCAACTGGCAGACTTAGCAACAAAACTACCCAGAATTATCAATAGGGCAGTCAAAAGTGCAGTAAAGGGGGTGGTTGATAGTCTGAGTGTGTTGTGCAAGCGGGTTGATGTTATGGAGGTGGCAATCTCGAAGCTCCGAAAGGACATTGACAGATCCAAAGGCAAAGATCCAGTAAAAGAAGCTGATTTGACCACATTACCTCTACCTAGAAGGATTCCTGGGCTATTGGATGAGTTGTTTTCTTAATATGCATTCGAGAAGCTGCCAGGTCATGCTGAGCAAGAGCTGGATGATGATGAGAACCTCGAGTTTCAGTGAGTGCTTCATGACTCCACAATTTTGGCAACCTCGCGAATGTGTGGTGCTGGCCCAAGTGAGAAGAATGTTGAAGAAGAAGCTGCCCATGATGATGGTGATGACGAGGACTAGATCCTACAGGGAGTTCCACCCTTTCCCATTGCACTATGAGCATTGAGGACAATGCTTCTTTTATGGGAAGGGGTGGCTTTCTTTACTTGCTTTAGTGCCCATGAGTGGGCTTGAGACAATTTATTGCCCTTGTCGGTCCTAGTTGATTAGTCTGCTTAGTTATTTTTGGCCCTTGTCGGGCATATTTTGGATAATTTATTGTGATGCTATTATTTTTCTTTTTTAGATTATATTTTTGAGCTTAATTGTGCCCTCGCCGGGCTTGATATTGATTGATTGTGTGCTGGGTTGGTCATACATGCTCCATTGTTTCACTACTCGTGCCTTGCAAATGCGCTAAATTCCTTCGCCAAGGCTTGTTCTTGAATGATTCATGAGCGCAATTTTTTTTGGATCGCCTTGTTCATAGTAGTGTAGAAATAAACTCCGAGGTTTTTTTTCATACTACGGTTCTTTCCCAAGGAGCAAAAGTTTTGATTATTTTTCTTTTTTTTTCTTTTGTTTTTGTGTGTCGAACTGGGTTGGCGTTTCCCTATGATAGATTGAGAGGCGACGTTCTTAAGGGAAAATGCCAAGTTTAGTTTAGAATTGAGTCCGTAAATGCTTGTCTCAAAATGGGCCCACCGAAAAAAAATATTTTTTGCTAAATTGTTTTTGAGAAAAGGAAAGGAAGAAGGGAAATGAATTATTGAGGAAAAGTATTCTCTTTTCATGACTTGCACATTATCACTTTGGCTTGATTGACTCAGAAATGAGTGTGTGATGAACTCGAAATAGCTGGTCAAAAGTCATTTGCCCAAATTAATTGTGGGACTAATGGATGAAGTCTTGTGGCATGATGCTGTGTGTGGTAATGCTTTACCTTGATTCTTGTGCATAAGTGTCATCTAGAACTTGCCCCGAATGTCATTCAAGGCAAAATTCTAGGTGTAACCAAGCTTAGAAAATGACCTTAGGACCTTTTCGATAGCCACTTCACTCAATTGACCTCCCAATGACATCAAACCCTAGTGAACCCCTTTGAGCTTGTGACCATTCTTTGACACCTTTGTAACACCTTGACCTCTTTGAAACCTCTAGCTTAGCACCCATCCTCCCTAATTGCTTGAAAATGAAATGTAGGCTAAAAGCCTAAGTTTGAGGGAGAAACAAAAGATAACATAGGCAAATGCCTAAGTTTGGGGGGTGCATGTGATCAAATGAGGAGAAGAAAAGGAATGCACCTCACGTGCAAGGTAGCACCTTGAATAAGGAATTGAAAATTTCTCCAAAAGATCAATCCAAATGAGCAAATTGAAAAGCAAACAATAGGTGCTACCAAGTAAAGATGAGATAAGATGTGAATAATCATGATGTTAAAAGGAGAAATCTTGGGTTGTGTGAGGGAGAAATAAGGTGAAGTTGGAAATTAGAAAATGTGAGCGACGTTTGAAATGACAAAACAAAGAGCAGTAGGAAGGTTTAGTCACTTGAACCAAATGATATCCTCACCTTATCCCTAGCTAACATCATAACCCGCAAGTCCTTGGTGATTCCGAGCTTGGCTACCCTACATTAGTGGCGATTTACACGAAGGGCAAGCCTATAGTTCGATAGGCATGCACTTGAACTTCTTTGAGAGAGTGAGAGTCTTCTTGGTTCTCCCATATCCCATATTGTGTGAATTGAATGATTGTGAGTAGGATTCTCTCTTATGGTGAGTGGCATCATGCACTCGAATTGAAACATGAGTGTCTAGTTTAATTTAGGGGAATGAATGAGACAAGTTGTGTGGCGAATCTCGAGGCAAACCTTGAAGATCCATGCCAATGACTTGAGAAGCTTAAATGTCTTGTTTTGAATGAAAAAAATTCCCTTGATTTTTGAATGAGATGATGTCCTTTCGGAAAAGGTTTTGAAGTAGCCAATGGCCTTAAAGTTGTGGTGGTCCAAAGTGAGATAAGCATGATAGTTGAGTCTTTTGTTTGTTTCTTTTTCTTAAATTTTTAGTATAGAGTAGTTTTTGTGCCTTAATTGAGACTGAACATAATTCATTCCTTGCTTTGTATGTATCTTGCTTGAGGACAAGTAATAGTTCAAGTTTGGGGGTTTGATAAGTCGATAATCCACCAACTTATTGAGCCTATATCCATGAATTATTGCTATATTTTGAATCTATTTAGAGGATCTTATGGTCTTTATTGATGTCTATGCAGGTGCTTTGGTTAGAATATGAAAAACAAGGACATGGATCCAAAAAAGAGCTAAAAAGGAGCTAAGTGTGAAGAGTTGAAAACAAGTGGAGAATCTATTACGAGGTGCGGTGGTGGTATGACATGCACAAGCCGAGGTGTGGTTTGCACCTCCTCTGCATGATGCTGCAAAGACGACTGAAGATTCTGCTAAGGAGTGCGGTTGACATGCGATGCACACATGCTGTGGTGCGAAATGCACCACCTTTGCACAAAGCCTTCCTATGAGGCTGAAGTCACTGGTCTAAACTAAAGTAGGGTACGATGCACACATTGCGACATGCGAACAACACATCGCATCGCACTCCACCTGGAGGGAAATGTTTTCCTAAACTTTAGGTGACAATTTGGGAGCATATAAAAGACAATTTTAGGCCTATTTTGTATATACAATTCAGAGTAGATATTTTCAGAGAGAACTTGGAGATATTTTTGTTTGTAAACACTTTTCTCCATCTTTATTGAGAGAGTGTTTTCAATCCAATCCTTTGGTTAAAACTTTATGTGCTAATTTGACTCTAGAACTTGAGAATCAACTACAATGGATGGGAATTTGATTTACCCAGCTGATATATCTTTTCCCCCTTTTATGAGTGGTTAATTTCTCTTGTCTAGGGGTGTATTAATGATTGATGTGTAGCTAATGGGTGTGGGTGTTGCTAAATCACTCTTATAATTGCTTATCTGATGTGGGTCTAGTAATTTCACCATGTTTTAATCTAATAATTTGTACTTGCAAACATGAATTTACCTTATTTGGCTACTTAGTTGCTCGAGAGAGAATTTTGTAGTTTTGGATGTGAAATTGCTAGTGGGTACTTGGGAATCCACTTAGATTAGAGGTTAAACATAGCTCCAATCGCGGAATCTTCCATTAAAGGGTCCGAGCATAAAATAGGACGACCTCCCCAAGCAAATGTTGGTTGGTTATTTAGCACACCGAATGATGTTCTAACTAAAATCATCAGATATGTGGATGTTGATCGAGAGATAACATTCCACACTTATGACCAATGCTACCCATGTCACTAGGTGAGAATTTGAGTGAATTAGTGATCACCCTATCCTATAGCAAATGCCCCATCGGAAATGCACCCCTAGTCATCTAGTTCTATTTGGTACACCTATCTCAATTTTTTAGCTTTTACTTGAATTGCATTAGTAGTGATAACTTTCCTAATTCCCCCATTTTATTGCTTTGGTTTTGCTGAACAACTACTCTCATTTTGAAATTGCTTCACACAATCTCTAATGAGCTAAATCAGGTCCCTTGGGTTCGACCCCGATATCCATTGGGTTTTAAATTTTATTTTGATTACGTGATCGCCGTGGTCTCCTTAATTGGAGAGCATGTTTTGAGCATTGATCACTAACCCAAATGGTGGAATAACTGCTGCCAGAGTTAGAGACTCTGTCTGTATGAACTTGCCAGAGTTTTTGGGGTCTATGGTTCTGAGGACCCACAAAAATTTATTGATGAGATCAAGAAGATTCTTGAGGTGATGTAGGTAAATAGTACTGATAGTGTTGTGCTAGCTTCCTACCATCTCAAAGATGTGGCTCATATTTGGTACACTTAGTGCAAGAAAGGTAGGGACATGAATGCAGCTCCGGTGACTTATAGGTTCTTCCCAAGGGATTTGAGAGAGGCTAAGGCTGAAGAGTTCATGAATTTGAGGCAAGGATTAATGTCAGTCCAGGAGTATAGGCTGAAGTTCATTCAACTCTCTAGGTATGCTCCAGCTATGGTGGCCGAGCAGAGGGCCCAGATGAGTAAGTTTATTTCTGGTGTATTTGACTTGGTGAAGAAAGAATGCCGGACGGTTATGTTATTGCGGGATATGGACATCTCCATACTCATGACCCATGCTCAACAGATCGAGGAAGATAAGCTAAAAGAGAGGGCAAAGGAAAACAAAAGGTCCAGAATAGAGGATTTGGGTTTCATCCATCAGAGGTCTAGAGGTGGACCCATCATAAGCTAGTGCTCCTACTCAGACATCTAGACCTAGGCATGAGCAGACATGTAAGGCACCAATCTCTCATTCTCACAGAAATATTTTTGAAAGGGACTTCTTACCCTATTTTCAACAAGTGTGGAAAGAATCACCCTAAGGATTGTTATTTGGTTCAGGTGGATGATTTGGATGTGGAAAAATGGGCCATATGATTAGGGATTTCCCCTCAGTCAGATAGAAAAATAGGGGTGGAAAGACTCAGGGTACTACTTCAGTAGCCCTAGTAGGCCATCAGCTCAGCAGGGTGCCACTTCTGGCACAGGTGGTGGTCAGTGCCAAAATCGTCTCTATGTTAAGTCATCTCGCCAGAACCAAGAGGACTCACTTGATGCAGTCACTGGTATGTTACGAGTCTTCTCCATTGATTTTTATGCTTTGTTAGACCTAGGGGATTCATTGCCTTTTTGTGACCCCATAGATTGCTTGTAAGTTTGGAGTCAGTCTTGAAAAACTCCTATAACCCTTCTATGTTTCCACTCCAGTTGGTGTGTCAGTTCTAGATGAAAGGGTATACAAAAATTTCCCTATCTCAGTCCTCCATAGAGTCACCTCAGCAGAGTCGTATGTTTTCAGTTTCCTAGTGAGCTTGTCTTAGAGTGGTAGGGTAGTCCTCTATTATTAAAGGGTGATTTCATATATTATCTCAAGGCTAGGAAAATGATCTCTAAGGGGTATGTCTATCATATAGTTTAGGTTATGGATTCTGAGTTTGAAACCCATCTCTCCAGTCAGTTCCAATAGTAAGCAAATTTCCTGATGTGTTTCCAGAGAATCTACCCTTAGTCTCTCCTGAGCGGAAGATTGGTTTTGGGATAGACTTTCTCCTAGATACGCAACCCATATCTATTCTCCCTTACAAAATGGCTCTAGCATAACTTAAAGAATTAAAAGAGTAGTTGAAATACCTTTTAGAGAAGGGTTTTATTAGGCCCAATATCTCTCCATTGGTTTCTCCAGTCCTCTTCATGTGTAAGAAAGATAGTTCCCTCAGAATGTGCATCGATTACCATCAGTTGAACAAGGTCATAGTCAAGAATAAGTATACCATCTCTAGGATTGATAATTTGTTCAACCAACTTCAGGGTGCCAGCTACTTCTCCAAAATCGACCTCAGATTCGGTTATCATCAGCTCATATTTAGTGAGTGTAACATTCCAAAGATTGCCTTCAAAACTCGATATGGTCAGTATGAATTTATAGTTATGTCTTTTGGACTAAGGAATGCTTATGCAACCTTTATGGAATCGATGAATAGGGTATTCAAGCAGTACTTTGATATATTTATGATTGTCTTTATAGATGACATTCTTATCTACTCTCAGAGTGAGGGAGGATCATGCAATCCATTTGAGGGTTGTGCTACAAACTCTCAAGGATTGTCAATTGTTTGCTAAGTTTAGTATGAATTATGGTTGCAGTCTATCGTTTTACTGGGTCATGTGGTATTTAAGAAAGGCATTTGTATAGATTCATAGAAAATAGTGGGAGTAAAGAACTTGCCTAGACCCACTTCCCTGATAGACATCAGAAGCTTTTTGGGTTTTCCTGGGTACTACAAAAGATTTATGAAGGAGTTTTCATCCATAGCTGCCCATTCAGCAGGTTGACTCAAAAAAAGGTGAAGTCTCAGTGGTCTGATGAGTGTGAAAGGAACTTTCAGGAATTGAAGACTAGGTTGACCATAGCTCCAGTTTTGGACCTACCTGAGAGTTTATATAACTTTGTTATGTATTTTGATGCATCTAGAGTTGTCTTAGGTTGTGTTCTGATGCAGCGTGGTAAGGTGATTGACTATGCTTCCAGACAACTTATGATTTATAAGAATAACTACCCAACTCATGATCTGGAGTTAGCCACAGTGATCTTTGATTTGAATATTTAGAGATACTACTTGTATGGTGTCCATATAGATATGTTTACTAACCATAAGAGCCTCCAGTATGTGTTCACTTAGAAAGAATTGAATATTCGTCATAGGAGGTGACTTGAGCTTCTTAAGGACTGACATGAGTGTGCTTTACCATCCAGGTAAGGCCAATATAGTGGCTGATGCACTTAGCAGGTTGTACATGGGTAGTGTGTCACAGGTTGAAGAAGGAAAAAAGGAATTAGCTAAGGATGTTCATAGGCTTGCTCAGTTAGGGGTTGGCCTTACAGATTCAGCCAATGGTGGCGTGATAGTTCAGAATAGGTTAGAATATTCCTTGGTAGTTGAGATTCAGCCAATGGTGGCCTCACCGACATCATTACTTTATTTGGATGATAGTAGATAGGATGACTAAGTCAGCCCACTTTTTGGCTGTCAAGACTACTAATTCAGCGGAGGATTATGCCAAACTCTATATCTATGACACAGTTAGGTTGCATGGGTTTGCCTTGTCGATCATATCAAATATGGGTACTTAGTTTACATCCCAGTTTTGGAGGTCATTTCAAAAGGGACTTGGTACTCAGGTTAACCTTAGTACAACTTTTTATCCACAAACAGATTGTCAGGTCAAGTGTACCATCAAGACATTAGAGGATATGTTGAGGGCTTGTGTGATTAACTTTAAAGGTAATTGGTATGATCACTTAACTCTTATAGAGTTTTCCTATAACAACAGTTTCCATTCTAGCATTCAAATGGCTTCGATAGGGTAATTTATGGGTGGAGGTGTAGATCACCTATAACTTGGTTTGTGGTAAGTGAAGCAGCATTGATAGGGCCAGATTCATTTCATGAAACTATGGAAATTTTTTAGCTCATTAGGGAGAGGTTGAAGACTTCTCAGAGTCGACAGAAATCCTATGCAAATGTGAGGAGAAGAGACTTAGAATTTGAAGTGGATGATTGGGTGTTTTTGAAAGTGCCAACCATGAAGGATGTGATAAGATTTGGTAAGAAGGGGAAGCTTAGTCCCTGATATGTGGGTGCCTACAAGATTCTGAGGAGAGTTGGTAATGTGGCTTATGAATTAGAGTTGCCAGTCGAGTTAGCAGCGGTTCATTCAGTCTTCTATGTGTCCTTATTGAAAAATGTGTTGGTGATATGGAATCAGTTATGCCATTAGAGAATGTGGATGTGAAGCATAGCCTCACCTATGAAGAGGTTTCAGTTAAGATTTTTGATCATCATATTTGAAGGTTGAGGAACAAGGATGTCACTTCAGTGAAGGTTCTTTGGAGAAACCAGCCAGTTTCAGAAGCTACTTAGGAAGCAAAAGCAGCCATGGTGGCCAAGTACCATCATCTTTCTCCTTATGATTGAGTTCCAGCTTGAGGTAATAGCTTCATCCTTAGTATGTCCCTTCAGTTCTATTTATTCAACCATTCTCATGTTCCTATCATGTACTCGCATTTTACAATTCAGTTTAGTCATGTTTCAAGTTAGAACTTAGTCATTGTGCCTGTACGTCAGTTTTTTAATTTTCAGTTGGTAGGGAATGCAACTCTTTCCCTTTAAACTTAACTTGTTTCAGTCTTCATTAGAGGACGAATGATCCCAAGGGGGATATATTGTAACACCCTAGAATTCAAACTAACATTTAAACTTAGAATTTCTGAAATTTCTGTAAGTTTTTAGGGTCTATGGACTAACTCCATGGTCCATAGATTGAACCAAGAGCCATTGATTGTCCTTCATCAAAACCTGCCCTTCAGTCTTACCTCTGGTCTTGAAACCATGAGGGGTTTTCATGGGCCATGGAAGGTTCCACGAGCCTTGGTTTGCCCTTGTGGAATCAGACCTCAGGGTCATTAAATCCCCCAGGAACCATAAAAGGTTTCCATGGGCCGTGGAAAGTTCCACGAGCCATGGTTGCCCTGCGTGGAAATATCCGCATCAGTATGTTTTGTCCAAGAATCACGAGCCTGAACCATGACCCATGGTTTTCTCTATGAGCCATGGTTAGTGCCCGTGGATGCCTTAGCTGAGTTTCTTCAACAGTTTTTTAGGCTTAATTCCCAGGGGTATTATTGTAATTCCCTACTTCTTTAACTTTGAAGTTAAGTCATTTTAGGCCAAATTAAAGGGGTTTTATTCCTACCTAGTTAGATTTTCACTCATTCTCTCAAATCAAGTTTCATAAGAAAGAAAATGGATTCTTCTCTCAAGCTCCAAGGCCTATGGTTCCTCTTCCAAGTCTCCATCTTCATATTTTGATTAAGTGAGCATTGAATTCAGGTATGTGGGTATTCAATTGTCACGACCCGATTTCTCAAGTCATGATGGCACCTACAACCCCCAGTAGGCGAACCAATTTCTGTAGCACAGAACAGCTAGTAATGGGCTACTACCTAACCAATACGATCAACAAGCTGAAATAAGCAGAAGCAGAATGTAAAGATAACACAACGTGGAAGCAATTTACCCGAATATATACATCATGAAACTACACCAACCGCAAGACATGGTATTGGCCATATTGTAGGTATGTAGTTAGGACTTTGTGATGTAGGTGCTTGCAGCCGCTAAATGATAAGTACAACTATCTCCGAATATACAAAGAGTAACAGTACAAAAGATGAGATGTAGACAAGCCCCGACCATCAGGCGCTCACCCTAGTCTCGAAGGTCCAAAAGCTGCACGATTCTCCAATGTGTTCAACAACGAAAGCTCAGCTAATATCTGCACCAAAAAGTGCAGAAGTATGGTATGAGCACCAAAACCACAGGTACTCAGTAGGTATCATCGGCCTACTGAGCGCATATAAGATATAAAAGCAGTAAGTAACAGATAGCAAGAAAGCAATCACTGAAGCAATAAGCAAGGCACAAGGAGCTAGCAAAGATCATCCATAACCAAGAGCTTCAAGTAACACATGCTAGCACAGAGATACAATTACATAGAATCACAGGTGAAGGAAATAAATACGCACCTGGAGTCCTTGCACAATAATATAAGTAAGTAGATAGAGAGTTGAAAAAATGGCGGTATACCGGTAACCTCAAGTAAAAGGAAAAGACGGAGAGTAGTCTAACATACTCAAAATGGAATCAACAAGTATAAGGAAATCATAACACCGATCCAATCACATGATAGCATAACCAGGGAATCACCTCACAAGTACCACCCTAGGATGAAATAACTAAACCACAATAACCGAGAGATACCACTCAGCTTCCCATAAGAATAGAACCAGAGTCTCACACTCTGCTCAGAAGGCCACACAAAAGTGCCTCAATAAGATAGGACTCCCTTGCCCTTACAATAATCAGAAATCCCACAGCCGAAACCTCAACAGGTTAACCATCACTAATCCTTCACTATCCGAGTGCCAAGACAAGCTCTAAATAAAGACAAGAGTAAATATAGTCTACCTACAGTCCCAACGGCCGCCTATACATCCGTAGAACACAATCAAGTGAAACAAACCCTCCGGCATCCCATACAACCGGAGCGTACAGTAAACACACATCAAACAAGGGTAGAATCCAATGCATGATATGATATGATATGATGTGTTAAATAGAACCTCTGTATGTACCTCTTCCGGTGCCAATCGGGACCAGCAGGCAGGTTCCATGGAAGGACTCAGCCCGTATACCTCTACTCCATCGTATACCTCTCCCTCCGACGCACGCATCCCAAAGCCCCAGGCCCGGAGTGGGAAGGTTCATGGAGGTCCCCGACCCCATACTAAAACTCAGTATCAATACATGTCATCCGAAAGCAAGTCCGGGATCAAGATAGAGACCCAGTCTTGAATATGCATGCCCAGACCATGTCCAGGACTAAAGTAGTAGAAAATACCTCAAAAACCCCTCCAAGGGTGCTCGGGCGTAACCGAGTCTAAAACTGTAGTAAATCAAGTCTAGTGCTCCGCCCTGCAGAGACTAGTATCAGTAATAAAATCAAGTCTGGTGCTCTGCCCCACAGAGACTAATATCAGTAATAAAATCAAGCCTGGTGCTCTGCCCCGCAGAGACTAGTACCAATAATAAAATCAGTGCAAAAACATCCAAAAATCCCCTTTTCTATCATCAACAGTACCAAAAAAGGGCCCCAGGGCCATGCAGATTTAGGAAAACTATCAGTAGTGGCTCGCAGCCAAAACTGTAGTAAAACATGCAGGGGAAAACCTTTTTCATGGATGATATGCTCGCACACAAATATCAAAGTAGCCTAATGGCTCACAACAACTCCTATCAGCCCTGCACAGGCCCAACAGCTACTCAGCAGACATAACCAGCCTAAAAGGATCATCTCTATGTCTGGGTCTAGCGGACATTCCCAAATAACCCACCATCTATGTTCCATAGTCAATACAAGGCCACATAGGACCACAAGGGTAATATACAATACTACGCGAATACTACAAACAACGCATGAAATAACAGATGAACAAGGTGGACAAGGTCTGGGGTACCAACCTATAATAACCCACCCAAAGATGTTAATTAATGCAGTTATAGCCTATATACGCAGAGTCTAGGTAGAAAAGCCATAACCTACCTGTCATCCGATGACTAGCTGCAGGAACGGCATCGTCCAGGCTCAAACTGCTCTGGGAAGCTCCAAATCACAAAAACACTTTCAACTGAAGTCCCCAAGGCGTCTCTATGAAGCCTGACCAACCAAGGTAATGGAACAATTGCTAGAATCGACGAGGCTGCAAGAACGAGCCATATCCATTTGAAAAGGTGTTAATGTCCCACTCGTGACCAGCCAACTCCAAAACATAAAATGAGGCCAATAACAATAAGAAATGGCAGCTAAATCCAACAATAATATGTTAACCACATCTCAAAGGAGCGACGAGCTCCTGAGGCACTATTTCAAGGCGTACTTTGCGTTGTCCAATCCAATCACTATCGTATGCGATCCCAAAAAGAATCGAACAATTTCCCAATCCCTCCAGCACCTTACCAGAACCTGAACACCACAACAATAACCAAACATAACAAGATAAAGGAGTTGTCCAAAGCCACAAATCCAAAATACCACTTCGTGGCTCAGAAATCCATAAAACAATACTAGAACATATAATAACAAAGGAGGGTCATAGGGGAGAGATTTCATTGACAAAAATATTCAGTATCCCAAGATTAACAACCTTCCTCCTTGCAGGAACAACAAACAGATCCAAAATCAACAAGAAACTACTACAAGATATCGGCAACAACAACTTTTCATAACTAGAAGCTTAAAATCTTGATTCAACAAATAGATAAGTGTACGGAATCCATAACTCAACAAAATAACCCCATAGCTACTGAAAAATACTTAGAAAGAACCTTCTAGCTCGCTTCATCAACATCCACGTAGATACGTCATGAAATCGACGGGGAAAACTATACCAAAATGACAAGCTCGCGACGTAGAGCAACTTCCGTTAAACTTCCGAATTGAAAGGATCAAAGTCCATGGATTATTTATGGACTATCCTTCTGATTTTCTAAGAATTTTGGGTGAAAAAAATGAGTTAAAACAAAGGAGAAATCAGCTTTTATAAGCTGAACCGACTTAGGATGTGGGCCCTACTTTGACATGCCTGCTTGTGCAGTCTTACAAAAATGTGAATATATCTCTATTCCAAAGTCGTATGGATGAACAGCTTAGTGAGTTGGAAACTAGACTCGTAGACCTTCAATTTGGTATATTGGGGGACCACTAACTCTTTATAAATAGGGAGAAACACCCCAAGACATTTAACCCAAATTTGAAGAGAATTCCTTAAAGGAATTTACAATAACTTTTTCCGACTTTTGTTTCACAACTTGCTTGACTTCAAAACCTATCATATGACCATTTTGCGATTATAATACCTCATAACACATCCTTCTTAGTATATTAGACACTATTAGTCTTACCCCAAAGGCACGGGTTACTTTAAACCTTTCAAATGGGCGAGGTGTTACACGAGGCATTTCTTTAACTCAAACTTTCGAGTAAGGGATTCCTTTGACCTAGAACCTTGGTTTAATTCTTTGAATTACCAAGAATGTTGTCAGAATTCAACAATTTCCAAAGTTGAAGCTCTAAAATGAGGAACGACCATAAAGACCAAACAAACGGCCCGGGCACCGAACTACTGGTCCCGAGAAGCCATAAGTGACTTAGGCCGCTACAAGTAAGCTCTAATGGTACAAGAAAGGCTAAAATGTGTAAATGACCAGAAGGGTCATTACATCAATAAAGGTTTTCTTCCACCCTTATGCCTAAATCCTATAATTTTACTTTGGATTTATGAAATTGAGAAATTAAGGTTCTTTCCTAATTACGAAATTTTCTATGAAACTGATTTACATGTATTTCGATATTCTTTCTAATACTCTATCCATGATTTTATATGAGATTGCTTATAAATTAAGAATAATTTTTGGATGATTTCACCTTATTGCATGTTTTCAAGTAAATTGACATGTTTAGATAACATGACCTCAAGTATTTATGAAATTAACATGCCTAGTTCTTCAAGTTATGAATTTTAGTTAAAAGTAAGATTTGAACTAGGGTTTCACTATTCTTTCAAGACTTATGATTTTACAAGTAGCATGACATAAAAATATGTCCACATGCTTTACAAACAGTTTTGGCATCCAGATATGTCATAGTATATGCATGAGCTTTATGTATGTTTTGGGAGTGGTATTTAGCACCGAGCTGACGAGCATTCCAGATAACTCAAGTCCATAACTACGTTTTTAGCATAGGTTATTTAGCCCAATGGTAACACGATAATGGTTCCACTCTAAATATGGTTTATACCTCGACAAGGTACAAATAGCTCTTCCAACTAGGGTACATAAGTTGAATTCCATGTAGCTCACATGGGCTATGTCGGTTACGAGAATCTCTCATTGAAATGAATTTAAGTATTTAAATGTATATGACTCTTTGCTTTCAAGTTTTAGATTTACTACTTATGATTTATGACTATAAATATGTTTCCAGTTATGAACTTTGCTTGAGTCATCGCATTATAGATTTTTACTATTATTACATGCTTCCAATTTTACACATGTTTTCAAGTATATTTTATTACGATTCATGCATAGCTCCCATACTCAGTACATTCTATAGTAATGATCACATACTTCATTGTGTTGCATCTTATCATAATGTAGATTCAAGCGCTCGCTCCCAGACTCATGGATAGACCTACAAGGATTTACAGTCAGAGTTTGTGATCCTCATCATTCGAGGGATAGTTATTATTATTAGTTAGTTTTGATTTCTTTCATTCAGTACTTAGATTTAGTTGGGGTCTTGTCCCAGCAACTCATTCTATCAAATTTAGAGGTTTTTTTTAGACATAGCTAGACATTCAGTATTTCATATTTCAGATTGTGGTACTTTTAGACCTTTATCTTTATGATGAGTTGGTTTGCTTACTAATTCTATTTATGCTTCTTTTATTAATGTCTATGTTAATACTACGTCATGCTAAGGCCAATGATTATCTTGGGATCACTTATGGTCTCAGGTCCCATGTTACGTCTAAGGGGTAGCCTCGGGGCGTGACATGTATAAACCATCAAGTTTGATATGTCCATGTTATTGATCAACAATGCCTCTTTGAACTCCTTCTTCACATGCTTTAAAGTCCCGAACTCAAATTTCCTCATTCTTTCCCTTATAGAAGACATCATTTCTGAAGTATACTAGAATAGTTGTGTGAATTTAAGGTTGTAATCCTTCACACTCATGTTCCCCTATTTAAGTTTAAAAAACTCGTCTACCTTAGCTTCTCTTAACTCCAAGGCAAGAAGTGGTCAATAAAGGCCTCTATGAAATCATCCCAAACTGCGGGAGATGCATTCTTCCCTCTAGTAAACTTCCACTCCTCATACCAAATTCTTGCAATATCCTTTAACTGGTAGGAGGCAAGCTCAACCCCCTGGGTCTCAATAACGTGCATCACCCCAAGGATTTTCTAATTCTCATCGATGAAGTTCTGGGGGTTTCAAGATTAAAACCTGTGAAGATAGGTGGGTTCCTCATGAAGAACTCATGAATCCTCGAAGTATGTGAAGAGCCATGAGAACTGGAACTAATAAGGACTGTTCCCTGGCAGTGGGACTAGGCTGCTATGAGCTGTGTGAGCATCTGAATAGCTCCCCTAAATTTTGCATCACTAGTAGCAGCATGGGGCGACTAAGGAGTGTATGATGCAGGAACTCTGATGGCACCGGTGGAGCCCCAACACTAGTTCTCTGACTAGAAGAACGACTTTTATTTTTCATTTGCATCTTGAGAGGTGGAGGCATTTCATTAGCATTGGCCCCAGTAGGAACCTCAATACTAGTAGTGGCTCTCTGATTGGCAGTCCTTTTAGGAAGAATAATATGAAATAAGTGCAAGCACGAATTAGGATAATTTCATAAAGTTTAACTCTATCGCACGAAATAGAGTATGAAAGAAAGGAGGTACTTCCTAATATCTTATCGCTTCCATATTGTAAGTGTGGTGCACTTCACACTTATAAAAGATTCTACTTGACACAACTTCATAGATACCCTAAGACACTTGAACCTAGTACTCTGATACCAAGTTGTCATGACCCGAGCGTAGACCTAGGATGTGATCGGCACTCGAAACCATTTCTGGCTCGGGCAAGCCTTCTGGAATATAACATGAGCATTTCTCTAACATAATTGGAAGACTTAAATAGTGCATATTCGATATTATGAAAATCAATATCAAACTGCCTTCATAAATAAGAAGACTTAAAGTTTCATAAAATATGGTGACACGAAGGTTAAAATTTGAACAAAATAATTCTGACAACTTTTGTCTATGAAGCGTCTAACACTGAATAATAATATCTATCGGGACAAGGCACCCGACATACCTTAGAACTAAAATGACTAGAAAGTCTAGAGTCTAGACTAAGCCCCTAGAAAAAAAGTAAGGGTTTCCCAACAGCTGAACTTGATGAACTCAAAGATTGGCTGGATCACGAACCTGTGTACCTGAGTCTGCATCGTAAAAGGATGCATCATCAAATGACGTCAGTACATCGAATGTACAATATGTAAAATAAAAGGAAAGAATGTAGTAGAACATATATAGAGCAATACAACCAATAGAGATAAGTAGGAACATGATAGAAACATAAACCTGAAACATATCTGTGGAAACCATCACAGTGATATATATATTACAATAGTTATTGAGATCTCCAGCACCAATTTAACTAGAGGGCTCTATTTGAGAACCCTGGCCATGAATTGAACGGGAGGCTCAACTGAGCGCCCTGGCCCCAATAAACATTGGGGCCTCTATTTGAGCACCCTAGACCCAATATCAATGAGGGGGATCAGATATAGTTAGTAGGTTTAACTGAGCACCCTGTCCCCAATTTAAATGGGAGAATCATATCTAGTTAGTAGGTTAGCCAGTTTAGGCTCATAATCATAAATTAGGTTATTTATCAACATCATAGAGGATTCATGGAAGTTAGTACCAGAATTCATCTTGTCATGGAAGTTATACTTTATTCATGAGATTCTTATCAATTTCATAAGGTTCACCAATATTTTAAGTGCATATAGATGAATACCCATAAAACACATAACTTAAGTAAAAATATGAGATGAGAAGACATGCATAAAGATCATGAGGCCTCATGAGGAATATAGGATTTATCATAATCATTATGATTTTCCCTAACCCTAGTTTTGTTCATGAGAGTTATACTAATACATGATATAACATTCATGTGGAATAACAAGAAGAGGGGTAGCCTTACATACCTTAAGAGGGAGAAAAAACCTTGTAAAATAGCCTGAGAAGACCCCTCTTGAGTTCCCTAGGTGTTTTCATGGAGACATGCTTCTTGAAGTTTGGGGAAGATAATACGGAAAGTATTCAATGTTTCTATGAGTGTTTAGTCACTTTAGGGGTTTATAAGTCGTGCTCAATGATTCCCTAAAAGATTTAGGACTAAAACACCCTTCATTGGACAATGTTATGCAAATTTCCTGCCTGAAATGGCAAGTGCCATCGCACACTCTAAAGCAAATCTTGAAGTGCACTGAGAAGGTTTTATAGTGAACTTTGAAGGGGCCCTCATGGGGACCATTACACACTTTGGCTAAGTTGTTAATGTTTTGAAGTTTTATGATAGGTGCGGTGCGAACCCCAAATTAGATATTCTTTGGTGTATTGCCTGGTAAGTTAACATGCATAGAACTTCCATTTAAGCTCCAAAACCCATATCAAATGATTTCTAATTGATCTAAAGGTCATACAACTTGGTTTTCAAGATAAAAAAGGCATATAGGATGAAAAGAAGATGAAATAAATTTCAAAGTATTATACAGATAACCCATATTACAGAGCAGAAAGAACATTTATAAGGGTACACATTCACTTGGAAATTGTCTTAAGATCATAAAAAAAAGAATAGAATGAGCAAGGATCAGTGAGGTTACCAAGGTAATACTTGAGGGTGCTGATAACTATCTCAGAGAAAGAGTCATAAAAGCACTCCACGTTCTTGTCCATGTTGGAATATGAGGTATGAACATAGACTCCAAGTTCTATCTAGGAGGATCCAGCCTCGGTCTTGAGTGAGTCAACTTGCTTGATCAATCTGTTCACAACATAACACCTTCTTGCTTAATATCATCCATAGAAAAATATAGATTTCCAACATTTGTACTAGTGTCCTTGCTTTGTTAAAGAATATTTCTTATAGACTCCTGCAACTTCCGCATGCCTTCTCTAGAGTTATGAGTTAAATCTTAATCTCTTTTGTTTTTTTGAGAAGCATAGAGGTTGAGTTACCAGATGCTTTGTTCACCTTAGGTTGTTCAGTCTTAGCTTTTGTTGAATCCTTCTTGCACCACTTATTACCAATAAGAACATTTCCCATACTTCCAAATGTATGAGTCATAAGTGGCCATAACCTCAACAGGTTTATAGCTGGACAAGTCAGACACTGAGTCCATGAGAATACGGGAAATAACTAGCCCATAAGGTAAGTTGGCACTTATATTAGAATCTTCAGCACTCTCAATAATGTACTCACAGAACCAGGTAGCCTAATTAATGTGATACTTCTTAAGAAAATAGTAAAGCAAAAAGACATCTCTGTTAGAGATATTGCTGAGATATCCTTTTCATGGAATCAGAGTAGTAGAAACAATGTGAGCCAAGATGCGGTGCTCAAAGGAGATGAAAAAAGGACCAAACCTAAAAGGTCCAAACCTGATTCGGCAACTGTTGCCTTAGCAACTTCAAAGAGACTTCAAATTTTTCTGTCCAGCATCAAGTTATGAAAAGGATAGCCCTAGAATATTTTGTTCCAAAAACACATTGAAAAAATAAATCATTCACAATAATCTTGTTACTTAGAACTAGGATTTTTAGTTCACCACTGTCTTTAGAAACTCGTAGATTAGCATAGAACAGACGAACATGTTTCTCATACATTTCTAGTCCACATAACTGGAAAAATAGAGTCAAATTTTAGCTTTGAAATAATAACTTACATGACAGTGAGAATCCTACCATTGCTCCAGGTTGATGGCCCATCCACAGACTACATGTCAATTCTTGAAGTATTCAAATTTTTTCTTATGCTCGGCACCCTAGAACTTATGTATGTATTCAGGAGAGAAGTCTCCTAAAATTTTAGAGCGCTGCTTCTTATTTGCATGATTTTTGCTAGTAGAGGCCTTTTCTTGAAATCAGAGCAGCGGTTTGTGATTTTCCTTCTGAGGATTCAAAGATAAGATATAGTATTTCAGGATCATAGGAGTTTAAAAGACGATTCTAGTGGGTCTTGGAAGGAGTATCCATTGATCTAGTTCTGGTCATGGTGGAGAGTGGATGAAAGGATGAGAGAAAGAGAGGATGGTTAAGGGATTATAAAAAAGGTTTGAAGAATTTAAGAGTTGGGCAGAAGTGAAAAGATTAGACGTATTGAAAGAGAGAAAATAAGGAAATAAAATATATGGGGAATCAGAAACTGCATAGAGAATAAAAATAAAAAGAAAAAAAATTAAACACTACAAATCAGTCTTTAAAGAAATGTTACACCAAGACTTTCACAAAGGAAACAAAATCTTTCCTCTAAAAGAGGTTTAGTAAATATGTTAGCAAGTTGATTTTTAGAATAAATAAATTCAAGCACAAAATCAGATTTTCAACATGATCTCTGATAAAATGATGCTTAATATCTATATTCTTTTCCTTAGAGTGATGCACAATATATTTAGATAAACTAATTGCACTCGTATTATTGCAAAGAATAGGCATAACTTCATAAATTAATTAGAAAAGGGCCTAAATTACCCCTCACCTAATAGAAATAGTACAAAAATATCATTCATCCACCTATTGGCTATATTATACCCAAGACATCCACCTTTGGGCTCTATAATGCCCTTCAAGTTAAAAGATGTCACGCTCTGATCCTACACCCTGGATGTAACACAGGACGTGAAACCACAAGTGGCCCCATGTTAACGCTTCATGCTGGCATAATTCATGAGAAATTGAATAGAAACATATAAATTGAAAAACATTATGCGGAAGCTAAAATATGTGATGAGCTCTTGAAGAGTACTGTAATAAAATGAACTTGCGTAAATTGAAATACAAAGGCATTTGAAAACTGATACAACAAACTAACAGACTGTCTATGAATCCTCTACTAACACTGATCTACAGTTAGCCAGACATGACCCCTAACTACCTCTAAGCAATGTATACCAACTGAAATAACTACTCTAACTACTAACTGACTGGAGTTCTCAAAAAAGGAGAACTCATTCCCTGCTGACTGGAAGATGTTATTTGTCTGACCATGAACTTGGGGAGCTAGCACTGAAACCTACATCATAAATTGATGGAGCAAAAGGAAAGTATGCGGTTAGTACTTTGAATATACTAAGAATGTGAGATAATGCACTAACTTTGAAATCATGAGAAAACATGTATATACTGAAAACATAACTGTAAACTAAGATAAGTATAGATGTCTGAGAATGCATAAGTCAAATTGGAGAATAAAAGCTCATCTGTTTGACCATGATCTTGGGGAGCTAGCACTAAAACCTACGTCATGAAAAGATGCACCACAAGAAAAGTATGCTATCAGTACTTTTAATATACTGAGAATGTGAGATAATGCACTAACTTTGAAATCATGATAAAAAATTTATACACTGAAAACATAACTGAAAACTAGGCTAAGTATAGATGTCTGAGAATGCATAAGTCAAACTGCAGAATATAAGCTCTTTTCCTGAAGAGGAGGTAAATCATGTTTCTGAACTATACCTGTGAGATTATGATATTTAAAGATACGTAAACTGTTTTTTGGAGATCCATAGACTTAAAAGAGGAGTTAAGTTTGTAAATCATGAATTAGTACAACTAAGCTGAAAACAATGTATCATCCCAAAAGTCAAGTCTAAAGTAAATCCTTAGGGGAGTTCCTTCTAGTGAGCATGCTTAAAATACTGAAATTAGTAAACTGATGCAATGACCAAGTAGACAACATGCAACTAAATAATACAGGACTGAATAACTGACTACAAGGTCATGCAATAACTGAATCTGGACTGTGGGAGCTACTGTTAACCGATATACCCCAAGCTGAGCTAACTTTGGGGCCAACCTATAACCCTAGATAGGAGAATATTCAAACCTTGCCAAGGGTACAAACATTGGCTATCATAGACCCACTAATTTGATATGCAAAAAGGACTAGGGTGTCAAGCCTAATCTGATGGGTGGATGCTTTAGAACCTATGGTGGCGCCGTAGTTTTGGGACTTGGGGACTTCTACTAAAGGTTTCAGCCTAAACTAATGGGTGATCCTTCATCCCCACATCCTCTTGGTGCTATGTACTAATCCTAACTAAATATATAAGTAAATTGACATACTGGATAACTCAAAATACTGATTTTCTGAGAATGCAAAGTAATACTGAGACAAAAAGCATTTAAATCATGTAATTCTAAATAACTGGGTATCTATCTAAAAATGCATGAAACATAAACTAATCGGGTGTTCATAACCCACTATCCTAAGAAATTGAATTATTGTCAACAATTTTAGAATCTGGAATAAATATGCAATTCAAAATCATAGTTCAATGTCATGGGTTAAAAAACATGCTGAGGGTTTGAGGACAAATTCCATAGTTAAAAATTATCGTGAGGAAACTTAAACTTGTTTAGCCTGAATACTAACAATCTGAACTAAATTCTGAAGGAAAAGTTAGATCCTGAGAAAATGTTGAAAAATTAGGCTAAAACTTCCTTTTCCCTAAAATCTTGGGTTTTGAAATCTATTTGCAAGAATTCATGTAAAAATTGTATTAACAAGGGTAGTAATTATGTAGAATCATCAAGGAATCGAATTCGTAGTGAAACACATGTTTGGGTAGGAACTCTAGAATCTTAACTTGTAAAATCATACTAAAATCTGAAACTTTGAGCATGAGAGTGAAATGAAACCCTCATTGAAATCACACATACCTGTTTAATGGAGAATCTTGAACTAAAACTTAGGCTTGAAACTTTGGAGAAAAATCCTAAGCCTGAGGTGGAGAAAAGCCCGCTCTTTTATTTTTCTTTTCTGAAGTTGGGACGAGAGAATGAGGAGGCGGGATCGATTAAGCTGATGAAAACCCCTTCTAAAGACTTAAAATGACTTAATATAGTAGTTCAAAGGGTAGAAAATTACTTAAATATCCCCATTGGATGAGTCTGAGAAGTTGCAGATTTTTCTGACACGGGGCTTAAGGATGGTGTTCCATGACTTGTGGATTGATCCACGGGTCGTGGAACCTGTTCGTGGTTCATGGATCCATAATTTGGTTTGCTGAACTGGGTTTCACAAAGGGTTTCCTTAGCTTTTGGACTGTTCCACGACCCGTGAAACCCTCTCGTGGATCCTTAGGTTGATTTATTAAGTTTCAGGTGTCTGCCAACCTGATTTCCATGAGTTGGGTCCACGGCTCATAGATCAATCCATGGCCCGTGGAACCCTCTCGTGGTTCTTGTCTATCAATTTGGCAGGCTAACACATTTTAGTAAAATATTGATAACTTTTAACTCTGGAATCAGATTAATATATGGTCAATAGCGTCGGAAAGAAGACTCGAGGATCTTTAATTTGATGGGTACTAGATCAATTAACTCTTCATATTCTAGAAGTTATGATCATTTTATTTTGACCCTTGAAAAATCTTATACTAAACCTCAATCTGTAAGGAAGCTTTGAACTCAACTTTGAGCTAGAGGTTCTTTATGACCTCAATTCATATCTAATACACTCCCTACACTTATGAATTTATATTAACACCTATGTACCATTTTAAATCATCTAGTTCAGGTCTAACAACGTATGAAGAATGGCTTGGATCTTAGCTTAATTTTTTGGGGGTATTACGATATCTCCCCCTTAGGATCATTCATCCTTGAATAAAGACTAACTAATATGATATGGTAGGGAAAGAGCTGCAATCTCACCAACTGAGTTCTAAAAGATGAAGTACTAATATGGTAACTGATTTCCAATTGAATATAAACTTAGTTAGACTCATGAGACATGTATGCACTTTGAGAGCATAAAAACACTGATAGGGCATGACACTAAATATCCAATATGATAACTGGTTTGGATTAAGAGTAGGGACTCAGATGAAACTCAGAGAGCGAACGCATTCTTAGAAATCACAGTTAACTAAAATCAACATAAAACTGAGTGGAGTAACTGTATGAGAAAACTATTCTCTTTTAATCTGAACTTACTTCCAGGACTGAACTGAATGTAAGGCCTTCTAGCCTTAGGAATGATTACCAGTAGGTTTAACTAATCTGATATGAGGAGTCTACTATCTTGCTAGCTGAAGCTACTGGACATAAGGTATGAGCACCCTGGGCAGGGAGTAAGAATAAGATTATTCCCAGCTTAACCAATACGGTTGATAACTTTTTAGCTTAGGCACACCTTTTAACTACACTAACTCCTCTGAATACCACACTTACCATTTACAACTAAAATTCTAATCAGTGCACCTATAGATGCTGAGGTATGAGCCTAACTACCTTTTTTCAGCATGTTCAAGCCTATCTGGACTAAATCTCTTGAATATAAAGTTATCTCTCGAGAATGGTATTCCTTCTTATCAAGAAAATCAACTAACCATGAGTTCTAATCAATGGGTCACTAGCTGCACAAAGTAAATAAACACATGTATTTCATCATGACATTCAATCCTATCACTATGATAACTTTATGGTTTCTTTGTAGCTGACAATATCCAAGATTTCTCCCTTTTCCCTAGCATATCTAGAAGGTGCAACTTCAAGAACTTATACAATAAGACATACCAAAATTCCTCATCTAACTATCACACATGAATGATCCTTACCTCGCATTTCATCCATACTTACAAGCTTAAGTGGAACCAATACTTCAAAAGATAAAATCCACTACTTTCTATCTAAGCTACTACTTAGCTTCCTCCACTAACAGCTATGACAACATAAACCAAGATGACTGAAGAAATAGAGTGGGAGAATGAGCATCATGAATGAAGGAATATTGATCAGTCTTGACTTACACTTAGCTTAATATAGCCACTCAATGTGAGGTCTGAGAATTCAAGTGCAAAGTCTTGAGTGTCTCATATCCTGAACATATAAAACATGGTTAGAGCAAGGAAGTCATAAGTACGAAGTGTTCAAGAAATATTGTCTAAGCATATACATGATGTAGCATGGTTTTATTAGCCATTAACGCATATCTTGAGGACTGAATTGAGTACATAGAATTGAATATACCGCGAGACATGAGTTTACATAAATAATGAGTCTCATGGCATAAAGTTGGGATTCATAGAATCATAGAGTAAGACTGGAATTGCTACCTGAAGCAATTTCTTTTTATTTTAGGAGCTGAGCATGGACATGAATCTATATGGAGTGTATGAACTTAGTCATGAATATGGCACAAATATGTTAGAGTATAGTTTCATCTTGACTAAATCACTAGGAAATCCACTAGAATAAGAATGGATCGGTATCCCATCATAGCTCTTTTTTTAGAATTCTATACAAGTTGAGTCACAAGACTTGACTTGGTTCCTCATTCTATCATCTCCCCCTTAGCTCAAGTGTTACCCCTCTATGTCTGAGGATATCTCTCCCAGCTAGGCTATAATCAGCTAACCCTTGTAAGTTTGGGACATCACTGTACTTCTAAATGCTAAACTCTCCCTAAATAGGCTATCAATAATGATGCTAAACCCTTGCTAGGTCTTCTTCTAAGGCATATATTAGCTTCTTCTTTACCCTTGAGGCTATCATAAAGGATTCATAATCTTATTGGCGCACATAACCACTTATTTTAACACAACAATCTAGCCTTCGCTTATTCATCTACTAACATCGCATTTCTAATTTTACATCCACCCAAATTAACTAAATTAAACCATACTAAGGGATGCACCATCGCCTATCTATAATCTCCTGAGTTCACCTCTATGAACACCATATAATATTCACCTATACTTCTCTATAATTAGCAACCTGGAATTCTAAACTAGTCACATATAGAACCATACTACTCAGGGTACACGTCTACCTTCCTACCTTTCAAGGATCTTCTTCACCTAGTTCAAATATGGTCTAAGTCATCGTAACCAACCATTCTTCCTCTACATACTACCATGGAACCTACACATAACTTAATACTTTTCCCTTAATTCTAAGGGACTTATCAACCCAATAATCACCTTATTGATACATGACTATGACTATATATTTCATTCCATCACTATCCCAATATTATAACTACTATATTTCTGAATTCACACACCTAGCTTTGGGGTCATTCTGCTACTTATAACTCATAACATATCAATTCAGACTAACCCTTAAGTGATTATTATACCCAAATGCTTATAGAACCATGACTTTTGGCTTAGGCACTATTCATAGTAAAGTTTCTGGAAGAGAGTCTAAGAGCACACTCTACTATAGGCTCACCTGCGCGAGTGGAAAATGGTACTTGCTTTTGGATCAGTAGACTTTATCTCACTAGTGGGCTCCTCTCAAGACCTTGTGCAGTCTCTCAACTTTGTTGATGATTCTATCTGAGAGCATATCACTGATAGGAATCTGAACTTTACTGTTTCCACCACCTAAAAAATGAGGCATGACTGGTGGAATTGGAGTAACGCATGAATCTACATAAGTTTCTTATGGAAAAGTTCTACTTCATGATTTAGGGTATAGAAGAAGGGAATCATTTCCTAAATGCCTTGTAGCCTATGATTATAAGTGTGATGTACAACACACCTATAAGCAAGAATCTACTAGACACAGCTTCACAAAAACTCTACGACACTTAAACTTTGTGCTCTAATACCAAGTTTCTCACGCTCCAAGGCTACACCCTGGATGTAACACGGGACTTAGAACCACAAGTGGCCCCAAATTAATGCTTAAAGCTGGCATAATTCATGAGTAACTAAATAGAAACATATAAATTGAAAAATATTATACGAAAGCTGAAATGTGTGCTGAGCTCTTGAAGAGTACTATAATAAAATAAACTTGCATAAACTAAAATACAAAGATATTTGAAAACTGATACAACCAACTGAATGACTGTCTATGAAGCCTCTACTAACACTGATCTACAGTTAGCCAGGACAGGACCCCCAACTATCTCTCATCAATGTATAACAACTGAAATAACTTCTCTAACTACTAACTGTCTAGAGTTCTCAAAAAAGGAGAACTCATTCCCTGCTGGATGGAAGGTGTAATCTTTCTGACCATGATCTTGGGGAACTAGCACTAAAACCTACATCATGAAAAGATGCACCGCAAGAAAAGTATGCGATCAGTACTTTGAATATACTGAGAATGTGAGATAATGCACTAAATTTGAAATTATGATAAAAAATTTATACACTGAAAACATAACTGAAAACTAGGCTAAGTATAGATGTCTGAGAATGCATAAGTCAAACTGCAGAATATAAGCTCTTTTCCTGAAGAGGAGGTAAATCATGTTTCTGAACTATACCTGTGAGATTATGATATTTAAAGATACGTAAACTATTTTTTGGAGATCCATAGAATAAAAAGAGGAGTTAAGTTTGTAAATCATGAATTAGTACAACTAAGCTGAAAACAATGCATCATCCCAAAAGTCATGTCTAAAGTAAATCCTTAGGGGAGTTCCTTCAAGTGAGCATGCTGAAAATACAGAAATAAGTTAACTGATGCAATGAACAAGTAGATAACATGAAACTGAATAATACTGGATTGAATAACTAACTACAAGGTCATGCAATAACTAAATCTGAACTGTGGGATCTACTATTAATTGACATACCCCAAGCTAAGCTAACTATGGTGCCACTCTATAACCTGGTTGGATGGGTGTTCATACCTTGCCAAGGGTACAAACACTAGTTGGCATGGATTCACTAATCTGATGTCCAAAAAGGACTAGGGTTTCAAGCTTAATCTGATGGGTGACCCCTTTAGAACCTATGATGGTGTTATAGTTCTAGGACTTGGGGACTTCTACTAAAGGTCTTAGCCTAAATGGATGGGTGAGCCCTTCATCCCTGTGTTCTCTCGGTGCTAAGTACTACTCTTAACTGAATATGTAAGTAAACTGACACACTGGATAGCTCAAAATATTAATTTTCTGAGAATGCAAACTAATACTGATACTGAAAGCATTTAAATCATGTAATTCTGAATAACTGGGAATTTATCTAAAAATGCATGAAATATAAACTGATCGAGTGTTTATAACCCACCATCCTAAGAAATTGAATTACTGTCAACATTTCTAGAATCTGGAATAAATATGCAATTCAAAATGTTAGTTCGAAGTCATGGCTTAAACAATATGTTGAGGATTTGAGGACAAATTCCATAGTCAAGAATCATCGGGAAGAAACTTAAACTTTTTTAGACTTAATGCTGACAAGCTAACTTATATTTTGAAGGAAAAGTAAGATCTTGAGAAAATATTGAAAAATTAGGCTAAAACTTGCTTCTCCCAAAAATCTTGGGTTTTTAAATCTATTTGCAAGAATTCATGTAAAAATCGTTCTAACAAGTGTAGTAGTTATGTAGAATCATCAAGGAATCGAATTTGCAGTGAAACACATATTTGGGTAAGAACCCTAGAATCATAACTTGCAAAATCATACTGAAATCTCAAACTTTGGGCATGAAAGTGAAAGGAAAACCTCATTGAAATCACACATACCTATTTAATGGAGAATCTTTAACTAAAACTAAGGCTTGAAGCTCTGGAGAAGAACCCTAGGCCTCAGGTGGAGAGAAGATTGATCTTTTTTTTTCATGAAGTTGGGATGAGAGAATGAGGAGGAAAGATTGATTAATTTCATAAAAAGCCCTTCTAAAGACGTAAAATGACTTAAAATAGGAGTTAAAAGGGTATAAAATTACTAAAATACCCCAATTGGATGAGTGTGAGAAGTTGCAGATTTTTCTGACATAGGGCTCGTGGATGGTGTTTCGTGGCTCGTGGATTGATCCACGGGTCATGGAACCTATTCATCTTTCATGGACCCATATTTTGGGTTGCTGAATTGGGTTTCACGGAGGTTTTCTACGGCTTGTGGACTGTTCCACAGCCTATGAAACCTTCTCATGGATCCTTAGGTTGATTTGTGAAGTTTCAGGTGTCTGCCAACCTAATTTTCATGAGTTGGGTCCATGGATCGTGAATCAATCCATGACCCGTGGAACCCTATCGTGGTTCCTGTTTGTCAATTTGGCAGACATACATATTTTAGTAAAATGCTAATTACTTTTTACTCTAGACTTGGATTAATGTGCGGTCAGTGGCATTTGTGTAATGAGCCTTTTAGTCATTTATGCATTCTCGTCTTTCTCATACCGTTAGAGCTTTCTTGTAGCATCTCCAAATCATTTATGTCTTGTTGGACCAATAGTTTGGTGCTCAAGCCGTCTTTTTGGTCTTTTTGGGTCGTTCCTTGTTTTAGAACTTTAGACTATGGAAATCATTAACTTGACTCAATATTCTTAGCTATCATGCTCGGATTCAAATTTTGACAGTTCTGTTAGCTCCAGATCATGGACTTTGGTCTAGTGGGATCTTTGGTCGGGATATGAGAGCTTTTCAGCATGGAATTCTCTCTCATTTTGTGTTTTCAGGCCAGTTGGGCTTGTTTGGTTGACTTTGGTCAACATTCGGAGAAGACGACCTCAGATGGAAATTCTGTCAGCGGTGTTAGCTTTGGAATGTCATGTTTGTGTTAGTTGGTTGGTTAGTTCAGGTCTCGGGTTAGCCAGGCTCATTTCAGATGTTAGGTTGGCGTTATCTTGTGTTGACTTGGGTCAACATTCCTCCAAGACAACCTTGTATAGAAGTTTCATCAATTATGCTGAGTCTGGAACATTGTTTCCACTCTGTTAGCATTATTGGTTTTTGAATATTGGTTTCTGATTGTGCTCGAAATGCCCCGTAGAGTTTTAGAAATATTGTAGGTTTTTGATATTGCAGGTGCAGGCCTCAAGCCTTATTCGCGATCACAAGCTTCCTTCCTCGCGACTGAGATGAGGCACCTGGTCTCTTATTCTTCACTACCGCATGGCTAGTCCTCGTGATCGTGATGGTCTAGCCAGCGTGGTCCTCGCAACTGCGAGGGGTCTCTACTCGATCGCGATAAAGAACCCCTGGGCAGTATATAAACTCCCCACTTTGTCTTCTTCACTCCAAAATATGAGTCCACCATTGGTTTTAGCTCTAAGATCACCTAAACTCTGTATTGACTCAATTCTTGGTGTTAGGGTGTAAATTCCTTGCTTGTGATCGCTCCTCCATTATAAATTGTAAGTTTTATCCGCTTTATTTCGTTAAATTCTCGAATTTGATTCTTCAATTACTCTTGTTAATAGATGGCTAGTTTGATCCATTTCCTTCGATTAAGTTCCTTTAATAATCTGAGCATTCATACTTAGGAGTGTGGTGATCATTGTGCGCTCCTTCATTTCCTGTTTTGGTTTGCGGGGCCCAATGGCATGTCAGTAGCCTGAATTTTGACCCAGCTATTTTTATAGCGTTATTAGTATCGATATACTTGTTTTAATGTGTAGTTTATGACTGTGATAGTGTGATTATTATTTGGAGCTTCCCGGAGCAGTTCGAGCCTGGACAACACCATTCCCAAAGCTATTCGTCGGATGACAGGTAGGTTATGGCTTTCCCTACCTAGACTCTGCGTATATAGGCTATAACTTCATTAATTAGTATCCTTGGGTGGGGGTTATAGCTCTGTACCATAGACCTTGTCTGTCTCTTCTATCCATTTATTTCATACGTTGATTGTAGTATTCGTGTAGTATTGTATATTACCCTTGTGGTCCTGTTTGTCGTTGTGCTAACTCTGGAACATAGATGGTGGGTTATTTGGAAATGTCTGTGAGTCCCCGACATCGAGAAATGATTCTAGGTTGGTTATTATCAGTTGTAGAGCTGTTGAGCCTGTGCAGGGCCGACAGTAATTGTTTGTGAGCTGTTGGGCTAACCCATTATTTGTGAGCATATCATTAATGCAAGTGTTTTCTGCATGGTTTACTATGGATTTGTCTTAGAGCCTACTAGAAACAGTTTCTAAGCTTGCATGGCCCCGAGGGCCCATTTTTGGTAAAAGAATTATGAAATGGTTTTGAAACTGGTTTTTTTAAAACCTCTCAGAGTAGGGAGGATATACAATGATTTTTCACTGGTTTCCATTCTGATACTAGGCTCGGCTAGGCCGTAGCGCTAGACATTATTTTCTATGAATTTAGACCCTGATACGTGCCGAGCACCCTGTTTAGGAATTTTGACACTTGATTACTGATTTAGACCCAGAAACACTCCGGACACCCGTTATATTGGGTTTTTACTACTGGATTTTGGAAAAGAAAGGAAAAGTACTACTCTTGTGCACTTGTGATAAGCTTGATGGTCGATTCTTGGTGCCCTAGTGTACCGAACACTGTGTTTTCACTTTTATACATTGCGCATCACATCATCCTTCGTTGCATTTCATTTTGTTAGTGTGTTCTTGGATGGGTTGGTTGCCTTGATTGATTGTGTTGTTATCCTAGGGTTGTACTTGTGAGGTGGTGTCACTCCTCGAGGCTACCCCCTAGATGCAACATGGTGATCAGTGTCACAAGTGACCCTAAACTAACCCATGGCATTGCATATCTATACAATTTTAAGTTAAAAGCATATACTGTGAGGAAGCTGAAAAATAGTTTAATATCTGAAGTGGGAAAAGCCCAAAACATGTCTGAATATAAAATATGTAAGGAGTATTATGATGACTAAAACCAACACTAACAACTCAAGGTGAATCTAGTCTATGTCTGAAAGCCTCTAACTGATACGAGCTGCTGGGAATGCCCCCAGCTAACTTTAATAATCTGAAACTGAAAAGTAAAGACTGAAAAGTAAAGCATGTCTATCATCCTCAATCTATGAGTACTCACTAGTGAGGTTGCTGAGTACGGGCTGGAAGTCAAAGTAAGCGCGGTCTGGATGCTAAGCACCTGAACCTACATCATAAAATGATGTAGTAAAAATGTGTGCGTCAGTACTTTGAATGTACTTAGCATGCGAGATATAGGCTAAGCTGAACAACATAATAACTGAACATGAAAATATATTTATACTGAAGCATAAATTGAAAGCTAAGATAGATACAATGATCAAGTACTAACATGCATATAATATATTGAACTGAATACTCAAAGAGATACTGAGTACATGGTCAATGCAATATGAATCTGACCGTGGGAGATACTATTAACCATCATACCCCAAGCTGAGCTAACTATGGGGCCAACCTATAACCCTGGGTGGAAAGGTATTCATACCTTGCCAAGGGTACAAACAAGTCTGACGTGGATCCACTAAACTAATGTCCACAAGGGACAAAGGTGACCAACCTAATCTGACAGCTGGCCCCTTTCTGACCTATGGTGGCGCTGTAGTTCTGGGACTTGGGGACTGCTAATAAAGGTCTCAGCCTAATCTGATAGCTAAGCCTTCACCCCTAGTCCACTTGGTACTAAGTCTACTCCCAACTGAATATAAGAAATTAAAATGCAAGTTGAGATGCTGGATATCTCAATACTGATAATCATCGGAGAATGCAACATACAAGTACTGAAAGATATGGCATTCGAATTCTGAAGCATGATTGTCAGTCTAAGCTGCCTAGCAAGCATATTTTATGAAATACTGAAATTGACACAAGCTAGGGTTTCTGAGTTCTATACATGAAACTATACCGATTCTCCATGAAACATTTAATTAATACCATGAAAACTATAGCAGCTAAATTACAATGAATACCTAATATTTAGGAACCCTAGGTCTTAATATAGCATGTAGAAACTGAAGAAACTGACTAAATTCTAGGGACCTAATGTGAGAAAGGAACCCACTACTGAAATCCCACATACCTGGTGAAGAAATTACGGAGAAATCCTTTGGATTTTGGGGCTGAACTTGAAGGAACCTTCTGCTTGTTCTTGAGAGAAACTGTCGCCTATTTTCTCATTTTCTTTCTAAGTATCTGATGTTTTTAGGAGAATAGGTGATTTAGGTAGTTTTTGGATAATTAACTAGGCTTAGAATAACCAAAACAATGTAGCATAAGCCATAAAAGAAGTAGGAAAATTCTGAAATACCCCTGGGAAATTTAAAAGAACTCTACTGAAAATCATGACTCAGGGATCACGGCTTGGTTAATGGACTGTAGTCCTGGACGACAGACCATCAACTCAATCAGGGTCCTGTCCAGGGGTCTTGGAGGTTCTATGATCTGAGGGAACCACAACTCCACAGGATGGACCGTGGTTTGAATGATGGTTCATCATGTGGCTTGTGGTTCCAGAGACTTGGATTGAGGGTCCTCTGAGGTTCTGGTTCCATGAGTTCACAGGATGCCCCGTGTCCCAAACGACGGTTCATCATGTGACTCGTGGTTACTGAGCCCTAGACTAATAGTCCTCTAATTAAGGGAAAACACGAGTGACAGGACATAACATGGTTCTAAAATACTACCCGTGGTCTGACTCATGGTTCCTGGACCATAAATTTAGGGTCCTCTAAAAATTGGAACTACGGTCGAGACGATGGAACATCATTCCAAACTACGGTCGGTAATCTTAACCGTGGTTCCTAGAAACATAAATCTTTCTGAAATTTTCTTGCTGAGTACAGTCCAGTAGCTGGTTCAGATCCTGAGGTGTTACAATATCTCCCCTTTGGGATCATTCATCCTCGAATGAAGACTAAAAAAACTAAGTTTGAAGGTAAAGAGTTGCAATCCCTACTAACTGAGTACTAGAAACTGATATCTAACTGAACTGAATTCCATGGATATGCAAATATTTTGAAATTCAAGAATTACTGAGGGAACACGATACGGGGACTGAAATACATAGGAGTAAACTGAAGAACTGGAGAGAAACTATTACCTTAAGCTAAAACTGAGTCGAAAGAGAAGAGGTGGGGGTACTTGGCCATCATGGCTGCTTCTACGTCCTAAGTAGCTCCCTCAACTGACTGATTCCTCCCAAAAACCTTCACCGAGTCAACTTCCTTAATTCTCAACCTACGAACCTGATGGTCAAGAATCTCAATTGGAACCTCCTCATAGGTGAGGCTATCCTTCACGCCACACTCTCTAAAGGCACAATCGAAGTCGGGTCACTAACACACTTCTTCAACAATGAAATGTGAAAGACTGGATGAACCGCTGCAAGTTCCGATGGAAACTCTAACACATAAGCCACACTACCAATCCTTTTCAAGATTCTGTAAGGACATACATAACTGGGAATGAGCTTCCCTTTCTTGCCAAATCTCATCACCCCCTTCATGGATGACAACTTTAGGAAGACCCAATCATCGATCTCAAACTCTAAGTCCTTCCTTCTCACTTCTGTATAAGACTTCTAATGACTCTGAGCTGTCTTAAGTCTATCTCTGATGATCAGAACTTTCTCCATAGCCTCATGAACCATATATAGCCCAACCAAGGCTGCTCTTCCTACTTTGAACCAACTAACCAGTGACCTACATCTATGCCCATAAAGTGCCTCATAAGGGGCCACCTAAATACTGGAGTGGAAACTGTTGTTATAGGCAAACTCTATGAGAGGTAGGTGATCATCCCAACTACCCTTGAAATCGATCACGCAAGCTCTCAACATGTTCTCTAAGTTCTGAATGGTATGCTCTACCTGACCGTCCATCTGCGAATGAAATGATGTACTGAGATTCACCTGAGTACCAAGACCTTTCTAAAATGATCTCCAGAAATGAGATGTAAATTGAGGACCCCTATCAGAGATGATAGACAAGGGAACCCCATGCATCATGACTATCTCGCTGATGTAGAGTTTGGCATAGTCCTCTACTGAATTTGTAGTCTTGACAACTATGACCTGAGATGAATTAGTAACTCTGCCCACTATCACCCAAATGGAGTCGGGCTGTTTGCGAGTACGAGGTAAACCCATAATGAAGTCCATATTAATCACCTCCCACTTCCAAGTAGGAATCCTAATATCCTGAGTAACACCTCCTGGTTTCTGATGTTTTACTTTCACTTGCTGACTGTTGGGACACTGAGCTACAAAATATGCAATGTATCTCTTCATGTCGTTCCACCAATAGACTTCCTATAGATCACACTACATTTTAGTGGCACTGGGATGAATAGAATATATGGAATTATGGGTTTCTACAAGGATTTGCTTCCTCAACTTACCCATATTCGGTACGCATAAATGACCCGGGTGCGAAGTACACCATATCCCGATTGGGAGAAAACCTCTACTCTCTGCTGATGAACTTCACCTTTCAACTGAAGCAATATGGGATCACTGTCTTGTTTCTCTTTAACCTCCTCTACCAATGAAGATTCTGACCCATTCTGGACTATCACACCACTATCTGCCATGTCCATGAGGAAAACTCCTAAGCGAGCAAGCCTATGAACATCCCTATCTAATTCTTTCCTCTCTTCCTCAACATGTGACATACTACCTATAGACAGTCTACTAAGGGCATCAGCCACTACATTGGCCTTACCGGATGGTAGAGCACATTCATATCATAGTCTTTGAGAAACTCAAGCCACCTTCTCTGAAGAAGATTCAAATCTTTCTGGGTGAATACATACTGGAGGCTCTTATGACCTGTTAACACATCAACATGAACAACATACAAGTAGTGTATCTAAATCTTTAGGGAAAACACAACAGCTGCAAGCTCGAGGTCATGAGTCAGGTAGTTCTTCTCATGGACCTTAAGCTATCTATAAGCATAAGCTATAACCTGACCCTGCTGTATCAAGATGCAACCTAGGCCGACCTTAGATTCATCACAATAAACCACAGCCGTCTGAACCCTCTAGTAGAGTCAAAACAGAAGTTGTAGTCAACCTAGTCTTCAGTTCTAAGAAGTTTTTCTCACACTCATCTGACCACTGGAACTTGACTTTTTTCTGAGTCAACTTGGTCAATGGGGTAGCTATGGATGAAAATCCTTCAACAAACCTCCTGTAGTAACCGACCAAACCTAAGAAACTTCTGATATCAGCTGTAGAGGTAGGTCTGGGCCAGTGCTTTACTACCTTAATTTTTGGAGAATCCACTTGGATCCCTTTGCTAGATACCACATGACCAAAGAAAGTGACAGACTAACTAGAATTCAGATTTGCTAAACTTAGTGAAGAGCTGGCGATCTTTGAGAGTTTGCAGAACAACTCTCAGATGAGTCACATGCTCTTCCTCATTCTAAGAATAAATGAGGATATCATCAATAAAGACGATGACCAACAAGTCCAAATACTATTTGGACACCCTGTTCATTAAGTCCATGAAAGCTACAAGAGCATTGGTTAGTCCAAAAGACATAACTACAAATTCATAGTGACCATACCGAGTCCTGAAGGCTGTCTTTGGGATGTCACTATCTTTGACTCTGAGCTGATGATAGACTGATCTGAGGTCTATCTTAGAGAAAAAATAGCACCCTGAAGCAGTCAAACAAGTTATCAATCCTAGGGATGGGATATATATTCTTGATAGTGACTTTGTTCAACCGACGATAGTCAATGCAAATCCTGATAGACCCATCTTTAATAGGCATGAAGAGCACTGGAGCACCCCATGGAGAGATGTTGGGTCTGATAAAGCCCTTATCTAGAAGGTCTTTCAACTGTTCTTTCAATTCCTTAAGCTCAGCTGGAGCCATTCTGTAAGGAGGAATTGCAATAGGCTGGGTATGTGGAAGGAGATCTATTTCAAAGTCGATTTCCTATTCGGGAGGAACTCCAAAAAGATCTTCTGGAAACACTTTTGGGAATTCATTCACCACTAGAACTGACTTAAAAGTTGGGGTCTCAGAATTTGAATCCTTAACCCGAACAAGATGATAGATATACCTTTTGAAAATTATTTTTCTGGCCTTAAGGTAAGAGATGAATTGACCTACAGGCACTAAGCTACTACCCTTCCATTCTAAAGCTGGCTCATTTGGAAACTGAAACTGAACGATCCTAGTTCTACAAGCGACTCAGGCATAACATGAATGTAATTAATCTATGCCTAGAATGATATCAAAATCAATCATTTCTAACTCTACAAGATCTGCTGAGGTGACTTTCTGGGAGACTGTGACAAGGCAATTTCTCTATACCCATCTAGATATAACTAGGTCACCAACTAGAGTTAATATTGAGAAGGGCTCTGGGAGAATTTCTAGACTGACCCCAAAATTTACTACTATATATGGAGTTACAAAAGAAAGCACAGCCCCTGGATCTGACAATGCATAAATATTCCAATAGAAGACTTGCAACGTACCTGTGACTATATTGGGAGAATCCTTCTGGTCCTGTCGAGCCTAAAGAGCATACAACCTATTTTGGAACTAACCACCACCTATACTAGACGAGGCACCTTACTGAGTGGGGCGACCTGCTGGAGCTACAGCAGAGCTGGCCTAATTTTATGGGAGAACATCCTTGCCCTTTTGAGAAGCTACTGGACAATCTCTCATCATGTGGCCTAGCTTACCACACCCAAATCAATTCCCACTTCCTGCCATGCACTCACCCTGGTGGTTCCTACCACACTTCTTACACATGGGATAGGTGCGCCCGCTAGTAACTGTACCTTGGGACTTAGAGCCAGATGCTCTATCCCATCGATCCTTCTTGAATTTAGGTACTGGGCACTGGCAAAAGATGGAGCTGGAGCTGAATTGTTTTGACGGAACTGAGAGCAGTTACCACCCTCTAAACCTTGCTGAGAGTAGCTAAAGTCACCTGTCCTAGCCCTCTTACTATCTCCACCTTTTTTCTTGATTTTCTATTTCTCTATCTGCTGAGCATAAGTAACCAACCTAGAGATGTCCATTTGCTTAATAACCATGGCCATCTTGCATTCCTTGACCACATCATCGGACACACCAGATATGAACTTGCTCATACAAGCTCTGGGGTCAGCTACTATCGCTGGAGCATACTTGGATAGTTGTGTGAACTTGAGTGCATACTCATTCACACTCATATCATTCTGCTTCAAGTTAATAAATTCCCGTACCTTGGATTCCCTGAGCTCAAGTGGGAAAAATAGGTCCAGAAAAGCAGTCTTGAAAAGATTCTAACTCATCAAACCTGCATTTGTATCCCGAGACTCCTTCTACTGGTGGTACCAAGTGTAAGCCACTCCCTTCAACTGATAGGCAGCTAAATCCACACTCTCGACTGGAGTGACGCCCATAATACCTATTACCTTCTAGATGTTTTTGAGAAACACCTGTGGATCCTCTTCTAACTTAGACCCATGAAATTCTGGAGGGTTCATCTGAGTGAAATCTCAGATCCTTGCTGCAGTAGTGTTAGTCTGAGGTGGAGATGGTGTCACAGCCTGCTGATTGACCTGGGTGGTCATGGCCTGAGAAAGCACTCAGAAAATAGCCCTAAATTTGACATGCATAACTTGCTCATTCAATGGGTCTGCTGGAGCTACTGGCTGGTTCCTTGCGTTAGCTCTTCTGGGAGGCATTTTACGAAATGCAAAGATCATGAGTTAGAAAGAGACTTAATAGAGTTCATACTCTATGGCATGAGATGGAAAAGAAAGAAGGGAAGTTATTCCTAGCGACATCTCATAGTTTCTCCCCCTTAAGTGTGGAACGCTTCACATCCATAAAGAAGACTCTACTAGATGCGGCTTTCAGACACCCTAGGACAATTAAACCTGATGCTCTCATACCAATTATGTCACACCCTATGGATACCCCTAGATGAAACACTGTTATCAGTGTTACAAGTGACTATAAGCTAACCCATGGCATGGAATATCTATACATTTCAAGTTAAAAGTTATATTGTGCGGAAGCTGAAAAAAAGTTTAATATCTGAAGTGGAAAAAGCCCAAAACATGTCTGAATATAAAATATGTAAATCGTGATGACTGAAAATAACACTAACAACTCAAGCTGAATCTAGTCTATGTCTGAAAGCTCTAACTGATACGAGTTGCTGGGACATGCCCTCAGCTAACTCTAATAAATTGAAACTGAAAAATAAAGACTGAAAAGTAAAGCATGTCTATTGTCCTTGAACTACAAGGACTCACCAGTGAGGGTGCTGAGTATGGGCTGGAAGTTGAACTAAGCAAGGTATAGATGCTTAGAACCTGAACCTACATCATAAAATGATGTAGCACAAAAGTATGCGTCAGTACTTTGAATGTACTAAGCATGCGAGATATGGGCTAAGATGAACAACATAATGACTGAACATGGAAATATATATATGTCATGCCCCGAGCCTACCCCCTGGATATAACACGGGAACCAAGATCACAAGTGATCTCAAGATAACCCTCTGGAATTAGCATGACTTAAAAATTGAACAAAATATAAGAACGGAAGCTTAACAAAAGTAAAGAGCAACTTGATCTGTCATATAAATACGAGTCTAAAAATTACAATCTGAGTTAACTGAATCTCTAACTCTATGTATGAAAGACTCTCCTACTGGCGAGTTACTGGGACAGGACCCCAGCTAACTCTAATAATGAAATACTAAATAAACAAACTAAATGCTGAAATGAAACTAAACTCCAAGTCCTCGAAAGAGAAGGGCTCACCAAGCTGACTGGGTGTGCTACTGATCTACTAGCCACAGCCTGGGGAGTGGGCTACAAAATCTACATCATAATAGGATGCAACACCAAAAAGTATGCGGTCAGTACTATGGAATGTACTGAGTATGCGAGATAAGCATAAATATAGTAAAATATGATAAAAACATACTTGAAAACATGCTTAAGACATATTTGAAACTGAGTTCCTGCATAATCGAAGAAATCGTAAGTAAATATCATAGTTTGAATAATAAGCATGATATAGAAGTCAAACCTTAAAATAAGATATCATAAGACTTAGAAAACTTGAAAACACTCATACGGGAGCTTCTTATAACCGATAATAGACCATGTGAGCTATATGGAATCTAACTATATAAACCTAGTTAACAAAGCTGTCCCGGACCCTGCCAAGGAACGGGACACCATTATCCAACTATATAACCCTAGTTGGCAGAGCTGCCCTGTACTCCGCTAAGGCAAGGGCACTATGATCAAAGAGTGGAACCACTTTCATAAGCCCATCGGGCGATACATCTCCTACGCTGGCAACGTAGTTTTAGGACTTGGATAATCAAACCCTCATCGCTCGATGCTAAATACTACTCCCAAAATATATATATCTCATATAATACTTGTGACATACAGATGCCAAAAAACTTTTCATAGCTTGGGTAGACATATCTAGATGCCAAACTCTTCATAAAACATAGGGACATATCTGATGTCAAAAACTGTTGGAAAAGCATAAGGACATATTTGATGTCATGCAACTCTCAAATCATAAGTCTTAAAACTTGGAATAGCCATAATTCAAATTATACTTTTCTTTCTAAATTCATAGCTTGAAGAATTAGGCATGCAATTTCATAATACATAAGGCCATGCTATTTAAACATGCCAATTTTCACTTGAAAACATGCAAATTGAAGGAATCATGCTAAAAATCTTTCTTTATGCATGGATTTTGAAAACACTTAAGGAATCTCGTAGGGATCATGGGTAAAATATGACAAACCATGAATTGATGCTAATAAACTAAATTCATAACAATTTTACAAATTGAACATAGTCTTCATGAAAAATCATGCAATTTTGATTTAGAATTCATAGAAGAATCATAAGGAAACAATTTATAGAAGAACCCATGAGAATTGGGTAAGAACCCTAATTTAGAAATTCATAAAATCAATTTAGAAGATTGGGGTTTTGGGCATAAGGGTGAAGGAATTCCCTTATTGAATACCCACATACCAAAACTTGAAGCTTTCTTAACTTGGGACTTGAGGATGGAGACCTTGAGATGAAACCCTAACTTGAAGCTTGAGAGAATGGAACTCCTTTCCTTCTATTGGAACTTGATTGAATGAATGAGAGAGAACTTAGGCCAAGTGGGAATAAAACCCCCTTCTAAATAGGACTAAAATGATTTAGTATAGGACTTAAAAGAGTGCAAAATTACAAAAATACCCCTGTACATAAGCTTTGAAGAAGCTTGAAAAAGTCAGCTTCAGAGACCACGAATAAGTCCATGGTCCGTCATCCTAAAGGATGAGCCGTCAACTCATCCCTGGTTTTAAATGCCACTTCTAGGGGTCTACTGGAACTCAACACCACAAATCACTCTACAGTCCGTGATTCAGGATGATGGACCATCCTGTGACTCGTGGTTCTGACTTTAGGATATGAGAATCCTCTGATCCTCAGGGATTACATATGGAAGAATAGGTCATGGAATAGGTTTACCGGTTGTCAATCCGCTCGTGGAATTTAGAGGACTTGGTACCTCTATGAAGGGTACTCCACGAGTTACAAGATGGACCGTCGTTCAAAACAATGACCCGTCAAGTTACTCATGGAATCTAGGGAAGAAAAGCTGAATTTTGACAAACCACGAGTCACTCTACAGACAATGGTTTTGGTCTACGGGTCGTGAACCAACCAATGGTTTTGAATATGAAAATTTTACGGTTCACGTCTGAAATCACGAGTCACAGTACGGACCGTGGTTCAGAACCACAGTTCGTCATCCCGTCCGTAGTCACTAACAATGCTGCAGTAAAATGCCATAACCTTTTACTCCAGACTTGGATTAATACGCGGTTGATAGAGTTAGAAAGAAGACTTAAAAATCTTTAATTTTGTGGTACTAGGCCACCTAACTCTTTATATTTTAGGAGAAATGGTCGTTTGAAGTTGACCTAAATTTAGTCTTATATGAAAACTCATTTGGTTGAGGTGCTTTCAATGTAACTTGATGATAGGAGTTTCTTATGAACATGATGTGCATCTACAACACTCACCACACTAGGAAAATGATTATTACACTCATGAAAAAGGGTCAGGTATTAGGTTAGGATTTTTATGGTGTTACAATATTGATGCGCCCAAATTACACCTCTAAAAGAAGCGCAAGCGGTCGCTGTTAAAATATAGAACCCAACTAAAGGTTGGGGTTGATCCCACAGGGAATATGGTAGGACTAGGTTCTATTAGTGTTTACTCGTGCTAGTAGTCATTTATTTCCCACAAAGGGGGGGGGGGTTAAAGTAACAAGTAATGTTTGTAAATCAAAAGTAAACAAGTATCGGTTGCTAGTTTCAATAGTTGTAATCAATGGATGTGAAACTAGGGTAGTTTTCCCTATGAGATCATAACTTAGTAAGGCGTTGTACTTAGTAAACTAGTTCGGTGCTTAGCATGCAGAATTGGTAAGTTAGGTTCACCTAATTCCTTGGTCCGACAACTAGGTAAATTTTACCACACGCCTTGGTCCGGCCGCGGGTGTCGCTTTACTAACCCTTACCCTGGATCCCAGATTAGCTATTCCCGAACAAGGTCAAGCTATTATATGAGGGTTGGTAGCCTCAAATCTTCATTGTTAAGTAACCCTTTTTCCATTTGTTACCTCCTTGGTCTGGCAAGTAAGGATAAGGCGAGGTATAACGTTGCGCACCGTTAAAAGGTAATCAAAATGAAGGGAAGAACAATACATGCATAAACACTGCCCTAGAATAACTAAGTACTTTGCCTACTTTGTTAATCCCTCATGGTTCCGACAACCTTAGTTGTGGATTCAGCTACTCATGTTCATAAGTAAATAATCAAGAGTTATTTGTGTAATCATGATCATGTACTTACAATAGGAGTTAAAGAAATCTGGAATCTTGAATGGATGAAGATGGAAGTAAGAACAATGACTATGAATGAGTTTATCTCTCAAAACCAATAATAAAAAAATATCACAAGTTACGAAATTGTTTCCTATAAAATATCGTGCATAAGACGTAAATTAAAACATATGAAAGGTATTTATAAGCACTAAAACTTCTATCCCAATTAAACAAGGAAACTGGGCTCGGCAGGGACCACAGGTTGGATGATGATCTATCGTTTAGAACGACGGCTCGTGGTCTGCTGGGGTCAACCATGGTCCACGCTGGTCAATGACTTCTGGCTTGAAGAACTATGGATAGAACCATGAATCAGGCTTCTGAATGATGGCTCGTGTCTTGACTCATGGTTTCTAGGTCCCTTTTTGTCCCTTCTCTGCTTCAGTGACTATGACTCCAAAGATGGACCATACTTGAGAAGTACGATTCGTATACCGATCTGTGCTTCCTGCTACCATTTTGCACAACTACTGGAATTTGGTCTACGTGTAACTTGATGGGTCTGTGGTTTGGAACCACGACCCATAGACTGAGTCATGCTTTTCCTCCAAACTTAGCATAGCTACTGGAATTTGGTCTACATGTAACTTGACGGGTCCGTCCTTTGGAAGTATGGCCCGCCATCACGGCCGTTCATCTCTTCCAGCCTTGCACCTTTTCTGATGTTTGAACCACGATTCACATTGACAGATCCATGGTTTGGAAGCACCAACCATCAAGTGAACCATCTTCACTGTAATAGCCCAGGTTCTGTTAAATTTCCAACACTTTGCTCAAGAATCCATTTTGCCTGCACACTTAACCAAAAGCATCAAATCTACAAATAAAATGCTAAAGAACTTGCGAAGATCCTAAGTATTAAGCATCGAAAGTGATGTATTTCTATGTCGTATCAACACCCTCAACTTAAGACTGTTGCTTGTCCTCAAGCGACAACAGAAAACCAATCTAATATGACGCTTTAGCAAAAGAAAATTGGGAACTATGGCAGTCACAGGAAGCAATTTAGTTCATAACAAGTATCCCCCTCCCTTTTCAATGCGAAAATTAGTGCATGTGTTCCATCTATCAAGACAACACGAGAGGATCCATGGATGACATTACAATAGCAATAGACGACTAGCATACACACATGAGACTCACCCTAACAGTCAGCAGTCACAGTTGATCTAGTTCCCTCACCAAAAACGAAGTCCCATTCGCACAATAACACAATTATATTTCGGGGACTGAACTAAAACACTCACTCTCACAATAGATGTTCAAGCAATGCGTTCACAATACCATTGGCTTGCCCTTATTTTCTATACCTCAGTTTTCGAACAATTAGGTTAGGATCACTATAGGACTTTATTCGGCTTGTAAAGTAGGCTCGGCGATGGGTATGGTAAATATGGGAAATAGTGACTAAGCCCTCCTTGACACTACGCTATCTTTCTTACACTTATCAGGCCAACTCTTATTCTTTTTCCCCCTTTTTATTTTACAACAAGCGACGGGTGCGGCTTTTGTTTCAAACTCAACAATTTTTTTATTTTTTCTTCTTTCCTTTCCACATTTTTTTTTCTTTAACGTACCCGCTGCACCCGATATTTTTCCTTTTTACTACTAACCTCTTCTTGTCATACCCTTACTTCACACTCGTCTCTACAGTAGCCACCTCAACTTAGGCGATTTGCCTGAGTTGAGGTACACAATGTCCAAGGAGGGACCAGGGCCAAACTAAAGGTTCGTAAACAAAATGGGGAAGGTGATTAAGCTAGCAACAAAACAGGTCAATTCAGGCTCAAAATCAGGGATCAAAAGGGTATTTACATCAGTTGGTCGGTCATTTGGATAAAGTGGACTATCAACAAAAATGGCCTATGATCCTTTCCTAACCAATTATCCTACGACTTAGGCAAGACTAACCGGGCAAGTTCTAGATTAGCACACAAGGCAAAAACAAATCAAATTAAGCTCACACACACATGGCACAAAGTCAAACAGTTACATGCTAACTATCAGGTTCACACTCTAGCTTAAGTTATTCATCAGATCAATTACATTACAATGTCATGCACAAATCCATAACGGTTAGTCTATAAAGAACAGATACTATCGTGTCACACAAAATTTGGGGGGGTCTCCATTTTTCAATCAAAAATCCAGTTCCAAAAATCATATCACAGACTGCGCTCAGTTCCTTTTCTTCTTCTACAACATACAACCTATACTAAACATGCCGGTTCGACAAAAATAAAAATCCTTAGGGAAAGAACACAGGAAAGAAAACCCTAAGGACTCGGGTACCTTATGAGTACCTTCATGGGTTGCCTCCCATGAAGCGCCTGATTTAATATCGAGGGATGATATGGGTCTCTCATCTACTTAGACTTCTCCAAGAGACCCATCAAACAACGAACAACCCATGCTACCCCACCCCTCCAAAAAGAGATGTGCATTGTCCTCAATGCACAAATAACAATACAAAACATAGAGGGGCAAGAACATACCTGTGGTGCCTAAGCGCCGGTGTCGAGTGTCGCATCCTTTGGGCCCTCAGGATCGATGCTCATAGTAGTCTCTCCAACAACCGAGGATGCCTCTACAATCCTCTTATCAACAGTAACAGCTTCCCGAGCAGTTTCAACATCAACATCTCCCACACTGGGGTCTAAAAAAGGTACAGTACCACTCCCTAAGCCACCTTGGCCAATGCCGTCCACCTCAATCTGTTGTGCTTCTAAGGACTCTTGTGATGCTTTTCTCAGCTCTCTTCTTGCCCTCTTCGTGGCTCGGCCCTCTTTCATTTTCTGAGATTTGGGACTAAGAGAAGCATCATCACCCGCGATATTCTTGTCCTTTTGCTTCCTTTTATTTTTGGGTTTGGGTTCCGCAGCTGACTCTCGAAGAGGGGAGTATGCCAATAATTCAATAAAATCATCTTCCGCTGTCACAACCTGCGGTAGCTGAATGTCTGGCACCTGTCTCTTCTGGATAGTATCCACATCTGCCTGAACCTTTGCTAGCTCAGTGAGAATGGCGGTGAGGTCAGGAATGGTCAAGTCCCGCATTCTTCTATTTACCCTGATCTCAATGGTGTCCAATCTTGCCTCCAAGCTATCAATTGATTTCTGGACTAGAACCATAGCATCAGCTATATCTTGTCTGATTTGTAGCTTTACCGAGTTTGAAAACCTCTTTAGTTGTTCATCTACATGGAAAGCCACTTTGGTGACCTTGCTAAATACCTCGCTGGTGAAGAAATATGATTGACCCTGCTCACTAGGTGGCCTGGACTGAGCTGATGAAAATGGGTCGGGTGCTGAGGTTGATGGTCCAGAAGCTGTTCTAGCATGCTCATCAAACACAACCAAAGCATCCGGTGGTAAGTCTCCACTAGGCTCAGGAAAATCAGTTGTTATAGCATAAGCTCTAGCCCATGCCACTGGGTTTGCCGTGTCTCTAATCAGGGCTTTGTACTGAAAACTGGTAGCTTGCGTGGTTCGATCGATGCCCATCATCTCAGGAACCTCAGCTACCTGACAAAGTTGAGTAATCAGGCATGGAAAAGGAATGGTGGTGGATGGCCGTAGTGCTCTCTCTCTGATCTCTTCCATAATAATACGGGCAATAATAATGTCATATCGGGCCATGATCATAACATCCAAGATAGCCTGGTCAGGAGTGAGAGTGTTATCAGCTGTCATTGGTATCAACCGGTGTCTAACCACCGACCACCAAAACTTTCTGGCTATACTCAGTGAAGCCTTGGTGATTTTTACTACATTCGCGTTCAACCAAGGCGAATGGCCGTATGTGATAAGCGAGGCGATCCACCCATAAGGTATCTTCCTCTATCTAATTTGCTTTATACGAGAATCTAGATCTGGCTGGGAAGCTGGTGCAACAAAGTTTGGGCCATATATAAAGCGCTGGATGGTGCGCTATAAAATATCGGCCTGTACTCCCCAAACTTGCACTCTCTCAAGGGCGGGCTTTAACCTTGGACTTTTTCACTTTTCACACATATTTGTCAATGTTGCTGCGTAGGCAACATAGAACTCATGGACGAGTACCGGGTTGTATGGGCCACTCGGCTGACTCATCCTCTGGAAACCGTAGTGATCATATAATACTTTGAATGTCAGCCATATCCTCCAAACCAGCTGACCGGATCTCAACCTCCTAATGAATGCTCCATGTCAGACCCTCCTGAAATAGACGAGATGGACCCTCGATGGCCCACCAAACCATGTCCCGCACTCTAGTATTTTTACATCTAAAGGAGGGTGGAGCTATGGGAATAGCTTCATCAACTCACAATTCCGTAGTGGTAGGAACCATCTCAGCGGACTTGTTAGCAGCTCCACTATTGCTCAAGCTAGCACTTTTAGAGCCTGAGTCTGACCCCTCTTCATTTTTGCTACCTGAGGCTGAAGACTCTCCAGATTCTGACCCCTCAGACCTGCTTCCTTGTATTGTGGCACTATACTCACCCTCTCCCTCTTCAGACTGGAGAGGAGTGTCCTTTGATTTGACTTTTGATTGTTGCCTTGTGGTCCGGGGTATGGCTTCCAGGTCAGACTCTATGGCATAAACTTCTTCTGAACCACTCTCTTCCAACTCAGAGGCCTCATCTCGGATTTGCCTTTGTTTTCGGATTAGTGCCTCTGAGTCCTTGGCTGGGGTCTTCTTTTGAAGGTTCTTAGGAGGCATGGTACCTGCGGGGTAGACATCGTTAGAATGGAACATAAGCAATAGACAAAAATAGAATGAAAAAAAATTTCAGTCATTATTTACAATTCAGGGATGACGGCTCCAAAGACGGGCCGTGGTTTGAAACCACAGATCTGTCCTGTGAGTCGTCTTCCAATTCCAGACATCATCATTTTCTTCTTTTTATTTTCAGTGACTACGAGTCATTTGACGGGCCGTAGTTCAGAACTACGGTCCGTCCTGTGACTCGTATTTTAACTTCAGAGCTTTTATCTGTATAGTGAGATTTACGAATCAGTCTACGATCTGTAAAAAGGAATTACGGTCCGTAGATTGACCCGTAATTTCTGGGCAACCAACAGTTATGATCAAAAACTCCCTCCTACTTCAGTTTTACACTATCAAATCAGTTTTCACGACTCAAAACCCCCACATTAATTAAAAATTAAAACACTCGACCACACAGATTCATCATTAGTCGATTATGGTTTTAAAAGGGAATTTTTTCACTCTCAACAACATCTCTACTGATTAATAACATGAAGAACACAAAGAAAACTTACCCTTGACAATCATAGTCTTTTTTGTGTGTTAGGATTAATGTGTGATCGACTTTGTGCGTGCAGGAGTTGTGAGAAATTGTTCTATGGGAATAGTTTTGGGAGTTTGACTCGGATTAGGAGAGAAGGAGGGAGTAATTTTGATCTTTTCCTTTTGAAAATGGCAGTTGCGTTTCTTAGAGGGGAATAAGTAGGTAGCATCAAGGCCGGGTTCTAAAACATAAAAATTAGGCCGACCCGACTGCTTTTACTGTACTTGGGACCTACGGGTCAAAACTGTAGTCCGTCATTTGAAGGACGGTCCGTTGTTAGACCCGTGGTCATCTAATGTTAACTTTACCAGCTGCCAGGATGATGGGTCAAAGGACGGATTCATGATTCAGAGCCACGGACCATTTCTGAGACATGTCTTTGTTCTTTCAAGGACGTGTTTTCTTCCCAGTGACCATGACTTGAATGATGGTCCATCGTTTGGGAACACAAACCATTTCTGTGAGTCATGGTATGTTTCCAGAGACCTGTCCTTACTACTCCAGGAACCATGACTCAATCAACGACCCATCATTTGAAAGTACAGTTTGTAAACCAAATCGTGGTTTCTGGGAACTATTGCAGTGTTAATCTTTTCCTCCTCATCCGCACGACAACAAACCTTAGCCTTGGGTTGTCTCCCAAGCAGCGCTTGTTTTAATGTCACAGAACGACGCAAGTGTTTTGGCTACTCAGACTTCACCAAAAATCTCTACAATCACTAAAATTACCACTAACATAAAGTAGAGTACAATTTCATAGGTTACCTCCCATGCAGCGCCTGATTCAACATCACGGCATGACACGGGCTGCTTGACTACTCAGACTTCATCAAGCTCCTTGGGTGGGATGAACTCATCAATGCTCCAAGATTTAATAGTTTTGATCTCCTCTGCTATACCGAAATAAGCCTTGATCTGCTGCCCGTTTTCCTTACACCTTTTCCCCTCATGATTTTCAAGTTCAATAGATCTATGAGGGAGAATAATAGCCGAATTGTGAGATCTTATGCACCATTCGAATACAACTATGATGGCCCCCGATAGGAGTTGAATGCAACGCTTCCAGTGTCTCCATCATCTCAACTTCAGGCACACATCTCCGGATCACAGTATCAGCACACACATGAAACAAGAATGGCTCTTCCCAGAAGTACTTCTTAACATCAGACATAAACTTCCTCCTTTGGTGAACGGAGATATCATCAGGAACTAAATCACTTGCCAAATAGTTGGCAATGTCTGCAAACCATGGGATCAAATCTTGCAAAGCAGCTAACACTTGTTCGTCAGGAAACCAGTCATCAATCTCTTGCTCATCATTCAGCTTCAGCATCGCTTCTTCTTCTAGCCTAGACAAATGGTCTGCCACTTGATTCTCTGTACCCTTTCGGTCTTTTGACCTCAAAATCAAACTCTTGTAGCAGCAACACCCATCTGATTAGCCTTGGTTTCACGTCCTTCTTCTCCATGAGATAATGAATAGTTGCATGGTCAGTACGCACCACCACCTTGGTGCCAAGCAAATAAGATCTGAACTTTTCAAATGCAAAGACCACAACAAGAAGCTTTTGTTCAGTCATAGTATAATTCTTCTGAGCGGGATTAAGTTCCTTGCTAGCGTAGTATATATAATGGAGGATCTTTTCACGCCTTTCTCCTAGGACTGCTCCTAGCGCCACCCCACTAGCATCACACATAACCTCAAATGGTTGAGACCAATCAGGAGAGCTAATGATAGGAGCTGAGACCAACTTCTCTTTGAGGCACTCGAATGCCTTCAGACATGCCTCATCAAACTGAGCCTTACCTCTTTCTCCAACAGTTTGCATAATGGATTAGCAATTTTGGAGAAGTCCTTGATAAATCTCCTATAAAAGCCAGCATGCCCCAAGAAATTCTGAATTCCCTTTACAGAAACTGGTGGAGGCAATTTTTCAATCACCTCAATCTTCACTCTATCAACCTCTATACCCTTCTTCAAAATCTGGTAACCAAGAACTATGCCCTCTTTGACCATGAAGTGACACTTTTGCCAATTCAGCACTAGGTTGCACTCTTCACATCGTTTTAATACACAACCCAGATGATCTAGACATTCTTCAAAAGAGTCACCCAATACTGAAAAGTCATCCATAAATACCTCTATAGTGTCTTCTACCATGTCTGAGAAGATGGAAATCATACACCGCTGAAAAGTTGCTGGCACATTGCAAACACTGAACGACATCCTCTTGAATGCAAATATCCCATACAAACAAGGGAAAGTGGTCTTCTCTTGGTTTTCGGGGGTAATAGAGATCTGATTGTACACCGAATACCCATTAAAAAAACAATACCAACCTTTACCTGCAAGATGATCTAGCATCTGATCCATGAATGGCATTGGAAAATGATCTTTCTCAGTCCACGCATTCAGTTTCCTGTAGTCCATGCATATGCGCCATCCTGTGACTGGCCTCATCAGAATCAACTCATTCTTTGCATTTGGGACCACAGTAATCCCTCCTTTCTTTGGTACTCATTGGACTGGGCTTACCCACTTGCTATATGAGATTGTATAAACCACACCTGCATCCAGCCACTTAATGATCTCCTTCTTGAAAACTTCTTGCATAGGCTGATTCAATCTACGCTGATGCTCAATAGATGGAACATAATAAGGATCGATCAGGATTTTTTGTGTACAAATTCTGGGAAGAATGCCAATGATGTCTACGATGGTCCAACCAATAGCTCTCTTAAACTTCTTCAAGACCGAAAATAGGGCTTCAACTTGCGCTTCAACTACATCTGCAGCAATGATTACCGTCAAAGTCTTATTAGGTCCCAAGAATACATATCGAAGATATGTTGGAAGTGTTTTAAACTCCAAGACTGGAGGCTTCTCAATGGATGGGAAGGCAGGTGGTGTCTGCCTATTCTTCAAGTCCAAGTCCAGCTTCTTTGGTGCATATGTGTCTTTCAGACACCCTAGGACTCTTGAACCTGATACTCTGACACCAAGTTTGTCACGCTCTGAGCCTACCCCGTAGACGTAACATGGGACCCAAGATCACAAGTGATCTCAATACAACCCTCAGGAATTAGCATGACTTAAAAATTAAACAAAATATAAGAACGGAAGCTTAACTGAAGTAATGAGCAACTTGATCTGTCATATAAATATGAGTCTAAAAATGACAATCTGAGTTAACTGAATATCTAACTCTATGTATGAAAGCCTCTACTACTGGCGAGTTACTAGGACAAGCCCCCAGCTAACTCTAAATACTGAAATACTGAATAAACAAATTAAATGCTGAAATGAAACTAAACTCCAAGTCCTCGAAGGAGGAGGACTCACCAAGCGTACTGGGTGTGTTGCTGATATACTAGCCATGGACTGGGGAGCAAGCTACAAAATCTACATCATAATAGGATACAGCACCAAGAAGTATGAGGTCAGTACTATGGAATGTACTGAGTATGCGAGATAAGCATAAATATCGTAAAACATGATAAAAACATACATGAAAACATGTTTAAGACATATTTAAAATTGAGTTAATGCATAATCGAAGAAATTGTAAGTAAATATCATAGTTTGAGTAATAAGCATGATATAGAAGTCAAACCTCAAAATAAGATATCATAAGACTTAGAAAACTTAAAAACATTCATACGGGAGTTTCTTATAACCGACAATAGACCATGTGAGCTACATGGAATCTAACTATATAAATATAGTTAGCAAAGCTGTCTCGAACCCTGCCAAGGAATGGGACACCATTATCCAACTATATAACCCTAGTTGGCAAAGATGCCCTATGCCTAGCTAAGGCAAGGGCATAATGATCAAAGAGTGGAACCACTTTCATAAGCCCATTGGGCGATACATATCCTACGCTGGCAATGTAGTGTTTGGACTTGGGTAATCAAACCGTTATCGCTCGGTGCTAAATACTACTCCCAAAACATACATATAGCTTATATAATACTTGTGAAATATTGATGCCAAAACTTTTTATAGTTGGGTAGACATATTTAGATGCCAAACCCTTTATAAAATATAGGGACATATATGATGTCCAAAACTATTGAAAAAACATAAGGAAATATCTGATGTCATGCAGATCTCAAATCATAAGTCGTAAAACTTGGCATAGCAATAATTTAAATTATACTTTTCTTTCTAAATTCATAGCTTAAAGAATTAGGCATGCAATTTCATAATACATAAGGCCATGGTATTTGAACATGCCAATTTTCAATTTTCACTTGAAAACATGCAAATTGAAGGAATCATGCTAGAAATCTTTCTTTATGCATTGGCTTTTGAAAACACTTAAGGAATCTCATAGGGATCATGGGTAAAAGATGAGAAACCATGAATTGATACTAATAAACTAAATTCATAAAAATTTTACAAATTGAATAGGGGTTAGTCTTCAAATCATGAATAGAAAACCATTTATTAAAATTCGTGAAAAATCAAACAATTTTGAGTTAGAATTCATAGAAGAATCATGAGGAAACAATTTATAGAAAAACCCATGAGAATTGGGTAACAACCCTGATTTAGAAATTCATAAAATCAATTTAGAAGATTGGGGTTTTGTGCATAAGGGTGAATGAATTCCCTTATTGAATACACACATACCTGAACTTGAAGCTTTCTTAACTTGGAACTTGAGGATGGAGTCTTGGAGATGAAACCCTAACTTGAAGCTTGAGAGAATGGAACTCCTTTCCTTCTTTTGGAACTTGATTGAAAGAATGGGAGAGAACTTAGGCTAAGTGGGAATAAAAAACTCTTCTAAATAGGCCTGAAATGACTTAGTATAGTAGTTAAAAGAGTGAGAAATTACAAAACTACCCCTGGACTTAAGCTTGGAAAAAGATGGAAAAAGTCAGCTTCAGAGACCACGGATCAGTCCATGTTTCATCAATGAGCCATAAACTGATCCCTGATTTCAAATTCCATTTCGAGGGGTCTACTGGAACTCAACACCATGAGTCACTATATGGTCTATGATTCAGGATGATGGACCATCCTTTGACTCATGGTTCTGACTTTAGGATATGAGGATCCTCTAATCCTCAAAGATTACGGGTGGAAGAATGGGTCATGGAATTGGTTGATGAGTTTTCAACCCACTCGTGGAATTTAGAGGAATTGTTACCTCTCTGAAGGTGATTCCATGAGTTATAGGATGGACCATCATTTAAAACGATGACCTGTCAAGTCACTCGTGGAATCTAGGGAAGAAAAGTTAAATTTTGACAAACCAGGGGTAGCTCTATGGACCGTGGTTTTGGTGTATGGGTCGTGAACCATCCAGTGGTTTTGAAGATGAAAATTTTAAGGTTCAGGTCTAAAATCATGAGTCACACTATGGACCGTGGTTCAGAACCACGGTTCATCATCCCGTCCATAGTCACTGACAGTGCTATAGTAAAATGCCCTTAACATTTTACTCCGGACTCGGATTAATGCGCGGTTGGTGGCATTGGAAATAAGACTCAAAAATATTTCATTTGATGGGTACTAGTCCACCTAACTCTTTATATTCTAGGAGAAATAGTTATTTGAATTTGATCCTAGTTTAGTCTTATATGAAAACTCATTTGGTTGAGGTCCTTTCAACCTAACTTGATGATATATAGGAGTTTCTTATGAACATGATGTGTATTTAAAGCACTCACCACACTAGAAAATGATCATTACACTCATGAAAAAGGGTCGGGTATTAGCTTAGGATTTTTGGAGTGTTACAATATATACTGAAGCATAAACTGAAAGCTAAGATGGATTCAATGACCAAGTACTAACATGCATATACTATACTGAACTGAATACTTAAAGAGATACTTAGTACATGGTCAATGCAATATGAATCTGACTGTGGGAGATACTATTAACTGGCATATCCCAACCTGAGCTAACTATAGGACCAACTGTAACCCTGGGTGAAAGGGTGTTCATACATTGCCAAGGGTACAAATAAGTCTGACGTGGATTCACTAAACTGATGTCCGCAAGGGAAAAAAGTGACCAGCCTAATCTGATAGTTGTTCCCTTTCTGACCTATGGTGGCACCATAGTTCTGGGACTTGAGGACTTCTATTAAAGGTCTCAGCCTAATTTAAAAGATAAGCCTTCATCCTCTCATCTACTTGGTACTACGTCTACTCCCAACTAAATATAAGCAATAAAAGTTCAAGTTGAGATGTTAGATAGCTCAAATACTAATAATCGTCTGAGAATGCAACATACAAATACTGAAAGATATGGCATTCGAATTCTGAAGCATGATTGTTTGTCTAAGCTGCCTAGCAAGCATATTTTATGAAATAGTAAAATTGACACAATCTAGGGTTTCTAATTTCTATACATGAAACTATACTGATTCTCCAAGAAACATGTAATTAATACCATGAAAACTATAGCAACTAAATTAAAATGAATCCCTAAGATTTAGGAACCCTAGGTCTAAATATAGCATGGAAAAACTGAAGAAACTGACTGAATTCTAAAGATCTAATGGGTAAAAGAAACCCACAAGTGAAATCCCATATACCTGGTGAAGAAACTACACATAAATCCTTTGGATTTTGGTACTGAACTTGAAGGAACCTTCTGCTTGTTCTTGAGATAAACTATCGCCTCTTTTCGCCTTTTCTTTCTAAGTATTTGATGTTTATTGGTGAATAGGAGATTTATGTAGTTATTGAGTAATTAACTAGGCTTAGAATAACCAAAACGATGTAGCATAAGCCATAAAAGAAGTAGGAAAAGTCCAGAATACCCTTGGGAAATTTAAAAGAATTGTACTAAAAATCGTGACTCAGGGATCACGGCTTGGTTGACGGACCGTAGTCCTGGATGATGGACCATCAACTGAGTCATGGTCCTATCCAGGGGTCATGGGGGTTCTCTTATCTGAGGGAACCATAACTCCACAAAATGGACCATCATTCAAAATAACGGTTCGTCATGTGGCTTGTGTTTCCTGAGACTTGGACTGAGGGTCCTCAAAAGTTCTAGTTCCATGAGTCCACATGATGGATCATGGTCCCAAACAACAATTCATCGTGTGACTCATGGTTACTGAGCCCTGGACTGATGGTCCTCTGATTAGGGAAAACCATGAGTGATAGGATGGACCGTGGTTCTAAACTGTGGTCCATGGTTTGACTCGTGGTTCCTGAACCATGAACTGAGGGTCCTCTAGAAATTAGAACTATGGTCGAGACAATGGACCATCATTCCAAACTACAGTTCGTAATCTTAACCGTGGTTCTAAGAAACTTGAATCTCTCTGAAATTTTCTTACTGAGTACAGTTCAGTAGTTGGTTCAGATCCTGGGGTGTTACATGTGGTTTCCTATTTATGCTTACCTTGAAGTTGGATTTGTAATTTGAATTTCTTATGTGTGTTGGTTCCTTCTTGAGTATGTTAAACTGCTTTCCTTCTTTTTCTTTTTTTTACTTGAGGTTACCGGTATACCGCCATGTTCTCAACTCTCTCTTTTTATTTATATTATTGTGCAAGGACTCCAGCTGCATTTTTCTTTCCTTCACCTTTGTTCTCTATATATTTGTCTTCTGTGCTAGCATTGTATGCTTATAACTCTTTGTTGTCTATTCTCCGTACTATTTCCTTGTGCTTTTTCTATTACTTCAGTGACTATTTTCTTGCTATATGCTATATCTTATATGCGCTCAGTCAAATTTATATTGTATTTTGTTACTTCTAGAACTGATATACTATTAGAAGCCTCTGTACTATCGACACCAAGTTTTAGGGTTGGTGTAGTTTCATTATGTATATATTCGGGTTATTGCTTCTGCTTATCTATCTTTATATTCTGCTTCTGCTTATTTTCTACTTATTGTGCATATTGGTTAGATAGTAGCCTATTACTATTCATTCTGGGCTATGGGAATTAGTTTTCCTACTTGAGGGGTTGTAGGTGCCATCATGACCTGAGAAATCGGGTCGTGATAGTTGGTATAAGAGCTCTAGGTTCACCAGTGTCATGGTACCGAAGCAAGTTTCTAAGTAAAGTCTCATGGATCGGTACGATGACATCTGTATCCTATCTGCGGGAGGCTATAGGGCATTGTTAGGAAAAGTTTCATCTTCTTGGCTCCTTATCGTGCGTTCTTGGCTCTATTGAATTCTAAAAACTTTGGTTGTTTTATTCCTTCTCAGATGCCTAAGATGAGTTCATCAGCGAGTGATGTCGAGGCTTCTATGCCAGTTGCTTTGGTGTTTCCGTTATCACCAGGGCTTCAAAGTGAGAGTTTACTACATCAGATAGTGGGTGTGGGGCCAGCCCAACCTCCGATTAAATTCATAGCTACCCCAGTTCTTTAGGACACCGTGGTTAGGACTTCGAGTCCTCTGGTGGGTGTTTCAGTACCCAGTTCTTTGAGTGGTGCTTCAGTTAGGGTTGAGCTTCCAGTTCTTCAGCAAGGTTATATGTAAATGTTGGACTATTAGGCGAGATTTCACGAGATAGTAAGGCGTACTGCCAGGACTATGCCTTCAGAATTTGATAGGGTTCAGAGCTTTGTTGGAGGTTTGATTTCACTGCTTTGTCGGGCGACCGAGCATTTGGTTACAGTTGGGACGACCTTCCTTCAGGTAGTAGATCATGTTTGGGCTATTAAGGGTTTGTGCTGTGAGGTTTATGGTGGTAGTGCTAAGAAACGTCATTGCTAGGACAGTTCTGAAGGTTCTCAGACTCAAGGTAGGGGATTCTCCACCAGAGTTAGGTTCTATTTCTTCCTATCTATTAGGCCAGTTTTGGTTTCTCTATATGTTTCAGAGGTTGGTGGCATAGGACATGTTGAGCTTAGAGGACAGGGTACAAATCAGATTTTTCTGGGGTTTTCTTTCAAACCATGTAGGCCACGGTGGCCAGTCACATTTAGCTGGATTCTCTCATCCAGGTGCTAATGGTAAGGATTTTTATACGTGTGGTGAGTAGGGACACTTTCCCAGGACTTGGCCAAGATTCAAAAAGTTCCACCCCCTCTACATTATAGCTTGACGAGGTTCTCATTCAGTTCCTACAGTTCGTAGTGGTTTTTCTGATTCGGCCAGGTCTTTTTAGTGGAGTATATTTGGTTGGGGTTGTTTTGAGGGTGGCAAGGTAGGCCACTTTTCTAGAGATTTCCCCCGGCGTGGGATGGTTGAGCTTTTAGCTTCAACTACTCAGTCCAGAGTTAGATCCCATCAGTCTGATGCCTTTCTTTGTGGGACAGAGGTAAAGGCTCCTGATGTCATTGCTCCAGGTAAGGCTATTGTTACCTTCAGCTAGTGTTAGTACTGTTCACATTGCGATTCTATCCCTCTATTATTTATTTGCTTAAATGCCTACCTGCTACTTGATTTATTGTTTGCCTACTTGAGTTGTAGTGTCTATGCATGTGTTTTCTTGGTAGATTATTCCTTAGTGTTAGTGGTTGCTTTCTTTGGTTATGTTATTTTGGGTGCCATCCGGTCGTGGAGGCTACCCGAGTTTTTGAGAGAGTGGTGCGGGCTTTGTATCTGATGTTCTTAAGTCTCTAGTCTTTCCTTCTTTCCTGACTTTTGAGGACAAAATTCTTTTTAGTAATGGATGATGTAATGACCTTTTAGGTCATTTACATGGTTTTTCCTTCTTTGTACTGTAAGATCTTGCCTGCAGGCGACCCAAGTCATTTATGGCTTGCTGGGACCAGTAGTTCGGTGCCCAGGCCACTTCTTTGGTCTTTTTAGCTGTTCGTTGTTGTAGAGCTTTAAACTTTGGAAATTGTTGACTTCGGTCAACATTCTTAACTATCGTGCTTGGAATCAAATTCTGATAGTTCCATTAGCACTAGAGAGTGGACTTTTGTCTAAAGGGACCTTTGTTCAAGATCCGGGAGCTATTCAGCTTGGAATTCTCTCTCGTTCTGTGTTTTCAGGCCAATTAGGCTTATTTGGTTGACTTTGGTCAATATTTGGAGAAGACGGTATCGGATGAAAATTCTGACAGTGCTGTTAGCTCTAGAACATTGAGTTTAGGCTAGAGGGACCATTGGTTTAGGTCTCAAGGCTTCGGGACTTGATTTTGGCCCTTGGGTTCCATTTTGGGAAATATTGGCCTAAAGGTTGATTTTGGGCACGAGGCTCACTTTTCATTACATCGACCTCCGATGGGATTTTCATCAATTCTATTGGATCTGTAACTCCATTTCTGGTTGAATAGCTCAACTCATTTTTGTTCTCGGGACCCCGAATGCATTCCCAGGGACCTAAAGTATGAAAATCTGCCCTTGGCATTGCTGGTTGCTAGTGTGGCGCTAGGGCGCCGCCTGGGCCACGCCTGCGCGCCACTGGCTGCCCCTGTGACTATGCCATCACCGAGACTCCTGCGCGCCAGCATCCTTGCAACCGCGCACCAACGCTCTTGGGCCGCCCTTGCGCCTCGGCTGGCCAACCTATATAAGTTGTTTGCAACCTATATTTCCAGCCTTTCACCTCATCTTTCAACTTCGATATTTTCACCATTTTAGCTCCAAATTACTCCATTCTTCACTAGCTCACTCTCATAACTTAGAGGAATAATTACTACTTATCCGGGTGCATTCTTGACCTCTTGAATAGGTAAATTCTAGTGTTAGTTTTCATTGATTTCCATGAATTTTATCCTTTAAATTTCTTGAATTGTGGGCTATTTTGAGCCCCAATTGATATCCGTTTCTGCTCAAATTTTGAGCATGTTCTCCCAGGAATGTAGGAAACACCGTGGGGTTTTCATTTTCTGTTTTAGGTTATGGGGCCCATATGCTCACTTGTGACCTGGATTTCAACCCGGTTATGCTTCTAGCATTATGGGTATCATTGATTTTGTTTTGACGTGTACATTATTGTGTTGATAGTATTTTCGTGAATTAGACCTTCTCGGAGCAGTTCGAGCCAGGATGAGGCCATTCTCACAGCTAGTTGTCGAACGACAATTAGGTTATGGTTTCCCATATCTAGACTCTTCGTATATAGACTATAACTACACTAATCAACATCCTTGGGTGGGTTGTAATAGGTTGGTACCCAGACTTTGTCCGCCTTTCTATTCGCTTATTTCATATGTTGATTGTAGTATTCATGTAATATTGCTACATCACCCTTGTGGCCTCATGTATCCTTGTTTATGACTCTGGACCATAGACGGTGGGATATCTAGAAATGTCCGTGAGTCCCGAATAGCGTACTCTTATTTTAGGCTAGTTATCTGTGCTGTAGAGTCATTTGTACCTGTCCAGAGCCTATAAGAATGTTTATGAGCCACTTTGGGATAAATTCATTGTCTGCAACATGTCATTCATGAAAAAGGTTTTCCCTGTATGTTTTACTACTATTTTGCCTACCGAGCCTACTATAACCATTTTTTCTAAACCTTACATGGCCTGAATGGCCTATTTTCAATATAAATGATGATAAATGAGATTTGAAACTGACTGGTGGATTTTCTTGAGATAAAAGTGGTACTATGTTGATTTTCTCACTGGTTTTCTTACTGACACTAGACTCGGCAGCGCTGGAGTGCTAGACATGCTTTTACTATGTATTTAGACACAAATACGTTATGGGCACCCTTTCAAAGGGTTATTGAGCCTTTGATTACTGATTTAGACCCGAATACACTTTGAGAACCCTTTGGGAGGGTCTTTTAGATTATTACTACTGTTTTAGACCTGGTTTAATTCCGGGCATGTACTACCAGATTCTGAGTATTGATCTACTATTTGAGATTTGCGCTGTTTTCTATATGGTCTATGAGTAGACCTCCATATACCCTGTTGTTCCTGGGCTATCAGCTACGGACCAATGCACGCGCCAGGAGGAAGTGTGTATGGCAGAGTAGAGGTACACGATTAGAGTCCTTCTATATGTCCTGCGTCTATTAGGCCTTTAGGGTACCCGAGGGGGAACATACGGTTTACTATCACTTCAGACTCATCATATCATCATCATGCATATTTTATTCTGATTTCACCCTTGTTTTCTATGTGCTCAGTGTAGGCTCTGGTTTTATGGGTGGCCAGAGAGTTTGTTCTCACTTGATTGTGTTCCACGATTGTATGGGCGGCCATTGAGACTCTAGGTAGATTATATTTTCTCCATTCATTTCTTATAGCTTGTTATGACCTTGATACCGGTGGGATTAGTGGTTTTAACCTATTGAGGCACCGGCTTTTGGGTCTATGATTATGAAGAGGCTAGTGGGACTTGTATTGTTGAGATACTAATTGTGTAGCCTTCTGAGCGGTTGTAGGGTATTGAATTCTATTCCTTGTCGTGGTTTTCATTAGAAGATATGGATACTTGTAGTTTAGTGTTCAATCCTAGGGTTATGCTTAAGAGGTTGTTTTGCGTCTATTCTCATCTTGATATTCATATCTTAAGCATGTGTCTATTAGTTTATGGCTTCTATTTCAATTGTTTAATTGCTTTCCGTCTTTCCCTTTTTTTTACTTGAGGTTACCGGTATACCGCCCATCTCTTTTAAACTCTCTCTTATATGTGTTGTTGTTGAAAGGATCCCGGGGGCATCCTTCTTCCCTCTTCCACCTATATTTCTGTGTATGTATATCTTTTGTACTAGCATGTTATACTTGTAAGCCCTAGTTGATTACTCTTTGTGCTAGTTCCTTGTGCTTCTTCCTTGTTTCCCATGACTGTTTTCTTGTATTCTGCTTATTACTGCTTTTATATTTTATATGCGCTCAGTCAACCGATGATGCCTATGGGGTACCCGTTGCTTAGCAATTGGTGCTCATACTACACTTCTGCACTCTTTAGTGCATATCTTAGTGTGAGCTTTTTTTTTGATCGCGTGGAGACTCGTGGAACTTGTGGATATTCAAGACTAGGGTGAGTGCCTGATGACCGAGGCTTGACCGCATCTCATCTCTTGTATTGTTACTCTTTATGTATTTAGAGACAGATGTGTAGTCTATTTAGTTACATCTAGCAATTTTATTCTACTTAGAAGCTCATGTACAAACGATACTAAGTCTTGGAGTTGGTGTAGTGTTCTTATATATATATATATTCAAGCTTTGCTTCCGCATTGTATTTATGTTATTCTGCTTCTATTTATTTCAGCTTATCATGCGTATTGGTTAGGTAGTAGACCACTACTGATCGTTCTGGGCTACGGGAATTGGTTCACCCACTGGGGGTTGTAGGTGCCATCATGACCTGAGAAATTGGGTCGTGACAAATTATTTTCTCGTTGATTATGATCTTACCAATTCTGTTGTGGCTAAAGGTGAATTGGTCATTAGCTTATGTGATAACAGTGCCTATTTGGTAAAAGGGAATAGATGGGAAGCTTTATGGACGATGTTGTTTTAGGGGCTGATGGGAGTGATGGTAGGTTTTAGTTCCATATTCTTAATCATTGGTAATTAATTATCTTGGCAATGATAGCAGTGTTCAATGATAAGATTTTCTCCGGTCATCTCTTTTTCTAGTTCTTAACTAGTAATTTTTATTTTTATTTACTGACATGTAATTTTTAGTTACTCTTATTTATCGCTTCATCAGCTTGGTGGGGTGAGATTTTATTTTACCCAATAAAAAAATAACACGTAATAAGTAATTTCTTTTAAAAATAAAATATAGAGGGGCCTGTTAGTTTCAAGGGTATAAGTGAGCCAAAAAGGTCGATGGAGGGTATTTTTATACCTTTTCCTATAGTTTAGGGGTATTTTTGGCCCTTTTCCATTTTCTGTTAACTTGAAGGGCATTTTAGATCCCAAAGGTGGATATCAGGGGTATAATAGAGCCAATAGGTGGATATCAGGGGTATAATAGAGCCAATAGGTGGATATCAGGGGTATAATAGAGCCAATATGTGGATGGAGATTATTTTTGTACCATTTTCAATAACTGAGGGGTAATTTAGGCCCTTATAATATATATATAGATAGATAGATAGAGAGAGAGAGAGAGAGAGTTGCATCCAATAATTTCATTATTGCAAGTTAAAGAATTTTCACAAGCTATGTAAGTCACAACTCACAAGATTTATATAATGTATATAGATAAAAATTCATTTTTCAAATTTCAAAAAAATTATATAAATACATTTTACAATTTTAAAAATGTTTCAATATACAATTCATTTACGAGACTGTCTTGTTTGAGTCCAAAACGGACATGGTCTTCCCTGATCTCTCCTTTCACGGTCTTTAATTGCACCTTAGCTTGATCAACATTGGTTTTGAGTGTGTCATTTATATGCTCCAATTCCACTAATACCTGTGAATAATAATAAAGTATTTTAGTGTCAAGAATCAGGACCAACTGAGATTATATGCTAGTGTGCGTATATTTAGAATTTAAAGGAGAATATTGAATAGATAAAAACCAGAAAAAATGCAAAGCAACTAAAAAAGTAACAAACCTATACACTTTTTAAGCTTCTTAAAAGGAACTTCACCCTAACATTGTGACATCTCTTTGTTATTGCAGTCGATGGAACTATAGCTTCCACCCCAACATTATTCGAACTTTACAATCATCAAAATCCACTCATACACAATATTTATAAAATTGATGGAATAAGCCTATAAAAACTGTAAGATATAAACATACCTTCAATATAAAACCTACAAAAATAAAAGGTTACTTAGCAAAACATCACATCAAAAAATTTCAAATTGAACAAAACAGTGATATAAAGAAGGGATAATTTCAAATATATACAATAAAGTAATTAGTTTACAACAAATATATCCATGTTTTCAATTACAAAAAAATAGCCAAAAGAGTAAAAAACACGCGTGGACTAGTAAGATAGAGAGGCTAATGACTAGTGAAAGGAGAGCAAAAATCACATGATTCCTACTCAATTCACTGGCACTCCGTAACAAAGTTGTCACCTTTTTATTCAATCTTCTTGGAAAATATAAAGACTGAATCTTCAATTTTAGGTATTATTATTATTATTATTGTTATTATTATTATTATTATTATTATTATTATTATTATTATTATTATTATTATTATTATTATTATTATTATTATTATTATTATTATTATTATTATTATTATTATTATTTGTGATGACCCTTCCAGTCATCTTCGCGTTTACACGTTCATTGTATTGTTAGAGCCTTCCTGTAGCGGCCCCAAGTCATTTATGGCTTATTGGGACCAGTAGTTCAGTGCCCTGGTCGTTCATTTGGTTGTTTTGCCCTTTTTTCTATTTTAGAGCTTTAACTTAGAATATCGTTGACTTTAGTAAACATTCTTAGCTAACGTGCTTGGAATTGAATTCTGATAGTTTCGTTAGCTTCCTAACATTGAGTTCAGTCTAATTAGACCTTTAGTTAAGGCCTGAGAACTTCCGGTGTGGGTTTTATGTTGGTTTCTCTGTTTTCAGGCCATTTAGAGTTCAAAGTGTAACTTGGGCTGACTTTCGATGATTGGAGTGTCGGATTCAAAATCCGACGATTCCATCAGCTCCGGAATGATGAGTTTGGGTTGGAAAGGTGGTTAGTTTGGGTTCCGAGTGAGCCGGACTCATTTTGATCATTTGAGTTTCTTTTAACTATTGTTGACTTGGGTCAACATTTCTCCAAAATGGCCTCGTATGGAAGTTTCGTCGATTCCATTAAGTCTGGAACATTGTTTCCACTCTGTAAGCCTTATTAGTTTTTGAATATCGGTGTCTGATTGTGCCCAAAACACCCCGTAAGGAATTTTAGTGCAGCTGGTTTCATTGCAGGTTGCAGGCCTTCAATGCTAACGACACCCAGGTAGCGCGATTGCACTAGCCTGTTGCCAGGCCTTCAGCGCAATCGAGCAAGGGCCAGCGCGATCGCGCCTGCAGCCGGCCAGCGCAATGGCACCCTTCAAGCGCGATGGCGCTTTAGCGCCTGGATTCCTTGAGCGCGATGGAGCTGGTTTAGCGCGATAGCTCTGACCAACAACCATCAGCTATATATTTTTGTTATTTCATTTTTCCAGCACCTTTCTCCCAACTTTCTCACTCTAAAACTCTGAAAATACTCTCCTAAATTGCTCCAAAACTTGTTCTAACCTTGGGGAAATTGTTGTTCATCGTAATCCCGTGATTCTCTATCTCTTGGTAAGTCATCTTCCCTAACTTGCTATCCTTTCTCCTTCTCTAAAAACCACCATTGTTGTTCATACCGAAGCTTGGGAAATTATTGTAGGAGCTGCCTCCTAGCTGTTGCATGATCGTGGCTGTGAGGAATTCTTCTTCTTGGCCGAAATTCTATATTTGTGGTAAGTAATTCTTTCCAAATTTCTGAGTTCATTCTTGAAAATCCCATCTTTAAACCCCAACTTGAGCGGGCTGTTTTGGCGCCCTTCTCTTGGCTAATTGTGCTCAACTTTGGAGCATTCCTTCTTGGCATCGTTGGGGTCATCCTGCTTCTTTTCATTTTTGGTTTCAGGTTGTGGGCCCTGCAGACCCACTTTTGACCTAGATTCTAGCCCTACTACAATTGTAGCAATATGGGTATCGTTAGACTCATTTTAATGTCTTACTTATGTTTTTGATAGTTTGACCCTCATTCAAAGAAGCTCAACCTCGGTTATTGTCGTTCCTGCAGCTTGTCATCGGACGACAGGTATGTTACAGTCTAAACTCCATAGAATTAGCATATATTAGATAAAATTATACTAGCTGGCATTCTTGGGTAGGTTATTAGGTTTGTACCATAGATCTTGACTGCTTTTCCATGATTCGCCTATTTCTTTCCTCCGTTGTGTGTAGTATTCTTAGTAGTTGATATTATTACCCTTGTGGTCTTGTGAGGGCTTGTTGACTTTGGAATATAGAGGTGGGTTATTGGGAATGTCTGCCAGTCCCGAACATAGAAATATCCTTCTAGGCTAGTTATGCTTATTGAGTAGCTTTGGAGACTGTGCAGGGCCTTTAGGTTGATTGTGAGCTGCGGCGCGGCTATCTTTGTTTGATCATATCATGCCCATGCATGTAAAGAGGTTTTACCCACGTTTTACTATGGTTCTTGGCTTCTGTCCTACTGGAGCTATTTTTCTAAAACCTTGCATGGTCTGTGGGGGCCGTTTTGGTGGAAATAATTTGAAAGAGGTTTTGTGTCTTTTTAATGGATCTTCTTGGGGTAAGAAAGTTTTAAAGGATATTTTATTGCTAGTTCCACTTTTACTGGAATCGATGGGGTCTAGTTCTAGACTTATTCACTACAGCTTCTGGGGTGATGCTTGACTACGTGGAGCCGTGTCTAGAACTATTGGACTCACTCTTTCAGACCTGGATACCCTCCAGGTAGCTTTACTTGGGGATTTTTTTGAGATTGCGGGGCATTTAGTATGTTGGTCGGGCTCTTCCATAGACCTTGTCATTCTGGACCAGAGGCTACGGGTGCCAGAGGGGGGCTATACGACATAGTAGGATTATACAGGTGTGACCTTTCATGGATCCTGTCTTCTGGGCCTTATAGGTTGCCGGAAGTAGGTAACATACGGTATTACTATCACTCTTGTCTTAGCATGGCATCATATCATTCATTTGTGTGAGATACCACCCTTGTTTACTGTTTTTTGATTGTATGCTCCAGTAGTATGGGATGCCGAGGGGTTTGTTTTTACTTGATTGCGTTCCTCAGTTGTATGGGAGGCCGAGGGAGTGTAGGTAGACTCTTATTTCTTTATCAGGATACTATCCCTTGTCATGGTTATGATGGAGGTTATATGAGATAGCGTTGTTAGTTTTGGATTGAGTTGGTATGATTAGTTGGTTATTGACTTTGTTTCCAAGCATGTCTACCTTTATTCTTCTCCCCTTTCTTTTATACTTGAGGTTACCAGTATACCGTCCATTTCTAGAACTCATTATGCATATACTATTATCGCAAGGATCCCAGGTGCAGATCCTAGTGTGGGTCATTGTCGTTAGCTCGTGGAGACTCGTGCGAGGTGTTGTTTTGGTGATATTCTGGACTTAGGGTGAGCTCTTGGCAACTGGAGCTTAGCTTTTAGTTATCTTATGAATATGCTACTTGGAGACAGTTTTGTATATGTTGTTTTAGACCCTTGCACTACTTATGTAGACCTCGTTCTTATACGCTATGATACCAGGTTTTGGTATAGTGTAGCTTCCATGTTGTATATATATTACTCTTGTTATCTATTTTCTTCATTATGTTCTTTTCCTTCCGCTTAATGAATTGTTCTTCCGCTTAGATTGTTAGATAGTAGCCCATTACTGACCGTTCCAGGCTACGTGGATTGGTTAGCCTACTGGAGGGCTCTAGGTGCCATCATGACCGAGAAATTGGGTTGTGACATTATTATTACTAAAATAAAATTTCATACCAATATTTTGCCTGAACCATTGCTAAACAATATAAAAATCATGGCTAAATGGCCATTTTTTTGTTTTGGTAACTAGTAATTTTATTAATTTTACTAATCAATCACAAAGGGAAATTCATATATAAATTCTTTAACGTTGTATATGCAATGTATCAATATTGTATAAATAGTTATGTAGTGTATAAGTAAGTTATCTTTGATGACCCTTCTGGTCATCTTTGCATTTATGAATTTATTGTACTGTTAGAGCTTGCCTGTAGTGAGCCCAAGTCATTTATGGCTTGCTGGGATCGGTAGTTTAGTACCCTGGTCGTTCGTTTGGTTGTTTTGACCGTTTGCCTTTTTTTAGAGCTTTAACTTAGAATATTGTTGGCTTTAGTCAACATTCTTAGCTAACATGCTAAAAATTGAATTTTGGCAGTTCCGTTAGCTCCGGCGCGTTGAGTTTGGTCTAGTTGGACCTTTAGTTGAGGACTGAGAACTTTCGGTGTGGGTCTTGTGTTGTTTTTTTCTATTTTCAAGCCATTTGGAGTTGAAAGTGTAACTTTGGGTGGCTTGATATGATCGGAGTGTTGTATTCAAAATCTTATGATTCCATCAGCTCTGGAATGATGAGTTTCGGTTAGGTAGGTGGTTGGTTTGGGTTCCGGGTGAGCGGGCTCATTTTGAGCCTTTGGGTTCTAAAATCCACCATTTTTGCTCATTCCAAAAGCTTGGAAAAATTATTGTAGTGGCTGCCTCCTAGCTCTTGCATGATCGTGGGTGTGAAGGGTTCTCCATCTTGGCTTAAATTCCATCATTTTGGTAAGTAATTCTTGCCTAATTCACAATTCTCATTCTTAAATTCTAGCTTTTAGGCCCTCTCTTGAGTGGGCTGTTTGGGGCCTTTTCCCTTGGCCAAAATTGCTCATTTTTTAGAGCATGTCTTCTTGGCATCATTGTGGTCATCGTTCTTCTTTCTATTTTTGGTTTTGGATTGTGGGCCCCACAGGCCCACTTTTGACCCAGATTTCGACTCAGCTACAATTATAGTAATATGGGTATCCATAGACTCATTTTAACGTATTATTTATGTTTGTGATAGTTTGATTATCATTCGGGATCTCTCAGAGCGATTCAGGCTTGGACATTGTTGTTCGGGCAGCTTGTCGTCGGACGATAGGTAGGTTACGGTCTAAACTCCCTAGACTTAGCATATATCAGATAAAATTGTACTAACTGGCATCTAGGGTTGGGTTATAAGGTTGGTACCATAGACCTTGACCGATTTATTCATGTTCGCCTTCTTTCCTTCCTCCGATGTTTATAGTACTTGCTTGATACGTTTGATTCACCCTTTTGGTCTTGTGAGACCTTGTTGACTCTGAAACATAGAAGGTAGGTTATTGGGAATGTCCGCTAGTCCTAGACATAGAAATGTACTTCTAGGCTGGTTATGCTTACTAAGTAGTTGTGGGCTTGTGCAGGGCCGATAGGTTGTTTGTGAGCCGTTGGGCTGTTGATTTTGAGTAAGCATGCCATTATCATGCATATAAAGGATTTTCTACTCGATTTTACTACAGTTTTGGCTTTGGGCCTACTATTTATTATTTCCAAACCTTGCATGGCCTCGGGGGCCCATTTTTGGTAAAATGTGTTATGAAATGGTTTGGTATCCTTGTTATGGATCTTCTTGTGGTGAGAAAGGTTAAAAGGAGATAGATGTCCCTGTTTTCGTATTCTTATATTGGATTCGGGTGGACTGAGGTGCTAGATTGATTTCCACTATTTATAAAGAAGTGAGATTAGACTCGGTAAAGCCAAGCAACAAACTTATTTTACTACTGTTTTAGACCCGGAGACGCCCGAGCACCCTTGGAGGGAATTTACTGCATTTATTTCATTGATTTAGACCTGGATAGGATTCAGGCATTGGTGACTAGTTGGATCCGGTGGTACTCCAGATGGTATTTTGAGGTTAGAGTGTAGTATGTGGTCTACGAGTAGACCTCCATGGACCCTGTCATTCCAGACCAAGTGCTTCGGGCAAAAGAGTGATTGGAGGTAGGGGTATACGGTGGAGAAGATGTTCCCGGGAGAAGTCCTTCCATGGATCCTGCCTTTACTGGACCTTTGGGGCACCATAGGGGGTAACTTACTAACACTGAGGTTTCACTATCTTGGCATTTCATAGCATATCATTTATTGTTTGAGGCTCCACCTTGTTTGTTGTTGGTTGAGTGTACGCTGCAGCTGTATGAGCGGCTGGAGGGTTTTGTTTTCACTTAATTGCATTCCTCAGTTGTATGGGTGGCCGGGGGACTGTAAGTAGACTCTTGTTACTTTACCATGATAGTATCCCCTATCACGATTATGATTTTGAGATTATATAGTGCAACGTTGTTAGTTCTGGTTTGAGATTGATATGATTAGTTTGATTTTTGATTCCTGTTTTCCAAGTATGTCTATCTTTACTCCTCTTTCCCTTTTCTTATACTTGAGGTTACCGTATACCACCCACTTATGAAACTTGTATATATATATTGTTTTTGCGAGGATCCCAGGTTTGTCGTCTCTTACTATGACCTATGCCTGTTGTGTATATATTCTACTTTCTAGTCTTGTATGTTGTTCATGTTGTCTTTCCTCTGGGCTAGTCCTTGTGTACTCTTTCGTTGACTTCCATGAATACTTGCTTCTACTCTGTCTGTTACTATGCTTTTATCTTATATGTGCCCAGTCGGCCTATGATACCTACTGGGTACCTAATGCTTCACATTGGGTGCTTATACTACACTCTGCATCTTCTGGTGTAGATCTTAGTGTGGGACGTCGATGTTAGCTCGTTGGAGACTCATGTGAGGTGTTATTTTTAGATCGTCCAGACTGAGGGTGATATCTTGGCGACTGAGGCTTAGTTTGTAGTTTATCTTTTGATTATGTACTTTATTTCTACTCGGAGACAACTTTGTATATATTGTTTTGGACCATTGTACTCCTTATATAGATCCGGCTCTTATAAGCTATGATACCAGGTTTTGGGTTTTGGATTAGCTTCTGCATTGTATATATATTACTCCTGTTATCTATTTTCTTCATCTTGTTCCCTTGCTTCCTCTTATTAAACTATTCTTCTGCTTAGACTATTAGATAGTAGCCCATTACTGGCCATTCTGGGCTACGAGGATTGGCTTACTTACTGGGGGTTGTAGGTGCCATCATGACCAAGAAATTGGGTCATGAAAGCTTGGTTTTAGAGCCCTAGGTTCACCAGTGTCATCGATATAGAAGCCAATGTCTAGTAGAGTCCTGCGGATTGGGGCGGAGACGTCCAGACTCAATCTTTGGGAGGTTATAGTGATATCTTAGGAAAAAAATGACTTTTCTTGTTTCTATCTCGTGCATAGTACCCTTGAAGGTTTCTAGAAATATCACTTATTCTGGTTCACTCTTCCACAGGTGGTTCATACGAGGTCTTCAGCTTCTGGCAGAGGAGAGCCTCATATCCCTGCACCTTTGACTCGAGCTAGGGGTTAGAGTGGTCATAAGGGTAGAGGCAAGGGTCGTGGATGCCTCAGAGTAGCGGCACCTGCTAGGGCTTCTAGAGTTGAGATAGAGTCACAGTTTTACTACGAGCCAGAGTTCACTCCAGAGCAGCAGAACATAGACCGGGGGACATCACAGGTACCACCAACACCAGTACTAGTTTTTGTACCAGCCTCACCCCCAACTCAGTCTTCGTATATTCAGGGGTTACTACTACAACTATTGGGTATGATATGGGAGAGACCTTATGAGGTAGCACAAACATACGCACAGGGGGCAACCCTGGTTGTTCAGAGTTCAGGAGTGCAGCCTGCTATTGCGGCTCCTCGTGCCAAGGTTATTCTGATTCCAATGGTTGCCCAACCTCTTGCTCCTCGCCCAGCTATGACAGATGGGGATCAGAAGGCCTTTAGTAGATTTCTGAGATAGGCACCATCGAGGTTTGCTAGTACACCAGGTCAGGACCCACATGATTTTATCACTACCTGTGAGGAGATATTGCACTATTTGTGGTTATTGGAGACTCACGGGGTTGGCTACACTACATATCAGCTGGAGGACCCAGCGAACTTATAGTGGAGGGCACATGTTGCTTGCAGATCTTCTATATCACCTCCTTTGACCTGGTATGAGTTCTATGAGGCCATTTTAGCCAAGTTCCTTTCTCAGAGTGATCAAGAGCATCACTGGGAGCAGTTTACTTGGCTTATTAGGGATCTATGACTGTATCTGAGTATGAGACCCATTTTCATCAGTTAGTACGATTTAGAGCTATGATCATTCCTAATGAGCCGGATAGGATTCGCAGTTTTGTTTGGGGATTGAGGTTGGAGTTTAGAGAGCCAGCCGAGATATTGGTTGTCAATGGTAGATCATTTTAGGCCATTGCAGATTATGCTTGCACCGTAGAGGATTTGAATCGTTATGACTCCGGGGCCAAAGATAAGAGACCTGGATATCAGGGTAGCTATAGTGGTTCCCGTCAGAGGGGTAGAGGTTCGGGCCAGTGGGGTCGAGGTTATCAGCCACAGCAGCATCAGCGTCAGTCCAGCCGACTTGTTCAGGCTTCACTTCAGACTATGGGTGGTACTCCATTTGAGCAAGGCCAGAGTAGTATCAGGGCCAGAGTGGTCAGTCTTTGAAGGGTGTATCTACTGAGGCATCAGGCTGTGGTGGCTATTTAGGTTCTGCTAGTCTATCTCGACACTTCAGGCCATTAGGACCTTGTTATGAGTGCGGGGTTGTGGGTCACTATGCGAGAGATTACCCACAGAGGGGTGCAGTTCAGCCAGCCACTACGTTGGCCAAGCTATTACGAGAAGTTCAGCCTCTAGCTAGAGGGGGTGGTGTTTATGCTAGGGGTGGTGCCCTGCGTGGCAGAGCAGGTGGTAGGGATGGCGGTCGAGCAGGTGGAGGTCGTCTTAAGTTTTATGCGGTCCCTGGGAGACTGGAGGCAGAGGCCTCAGATGTTGTGATTATAGGTTTGAATTTTGTGTGCCATCAGCCTGCTATAGCTTTATTTGATCCTGGATGTACTTGTTCATATGTATCTGCCTACTTTCTTCCTTGTTTGGGGTTGGCTAGTGAGCCATTATATGTTCTAGTTTCTGTTTTGACCCCAGTAGGAGATTCTTTAGTAGTGGATCAGATTGTGAGATCTTATGTGATATCTGTTGGTGATTTGGAGACTTGGGGTGATATAATGATCCTTGACATGTTAGATTTTGATGCGATACTGGGCATGGACTGGTTATCCCCTCACCGTGCAGTTTTGGATTGTTATGCCAAGACCGTTACAATAGTTGTGCCCTGTTATCCCTGGTTGTGTGGCAGGTTTCTGTTATCCATGCACCATCTAGGATCATCTCTTGTCTTCGAGCTAGGAAGTTGATTTCCCATGGGTGTTTAGCTTATCTAGCATATGTACGAGATGTTAGTGCTGACCCTACGTCTCCTAAGTCTGTTCTTGTGGTTAGAGACTTCATAGATGTGTGTCCTACCAACCTGCCAGGTCTTGCACCTGAGAGAGATATTGATTTTGGTATTGAGTTAGAACCAGGCGCCAGGCCCATTTCTATTCCTCCCTACCATATGGCTCCTGTTGAGTTGAGAGAGCTTAAGGAGCAACTCCAGGATTTGTTAGCTAAGGGGTTCATTAGACTGAGTGTGTCTCCTTGGGGTTCTCCCATTCTCTTCATGAAGAAAAAGGATGGGTCGATGCGGATGTGTATTGATTATCGATAACTGCATAAGGTGAAAGTGAAGAATAGGTATCCGATGCTCAAGATTAATGACTTATTTGATCAGCTTCGGGGTTCAGCTGTGTTTTCCAGGATCGATTTGAGGTCCGACTACCAATAGTTGAGGCTTAGAGTGGAGGACATCCCTAAGACGACATTCAGGACACGTTATCGACATTATGAGTTCCTGGTGATGTCTTTTGGGTTGACTAATGCCCCCACAATATTTATGGATTTGATGCATATGGTGCTTAGCCCGTACTTGGATATATTCATGATAGTCTTCATTGATGATATTCTGATATACTCGAGGAGTAGGGACGAACATGAGAAGCACTTGAGGACTGTACTTCAGACTTTGAGAGATTATCCGTTTTATGTCAAGTTCTCAAAGTGTGAGTTTTGGCTTGAGTCAGTTGCATTCCTAGGACATGTGGTATCTAGGATGGGATTAGGGTTGATCTAGGTAAGATTTTTGCGGTTCATGATTGACCTAGACCTACTACTCCTACCGAGTCACAGCTTTGTTAGTTTAGACAGGTACTATATATGGTTTGTTGAGGGATTTTCTTCCATAGCAGCACCCTTGACTATGCTGACTAGGAAGGATGTTCCATTTTAGTGGTCAGATCAGTGCAAGGATAGCTTCCAGAGGCTTAACGCCTTACTGACTTCAGTGCTAGTTTTGACTTTATCGGTCAAGAGTCAGAGTTTCTCCATGTATTGTGATACTTTGGGGGTCAGTCTTGGTTGTGTATTGATGCAGCAGCGTCGAGTGATAGCATATGCGTTGAGGTAACTGAAGATTCACAAGCGCAACTACCCCACTCATGACCTAGAGTTGGTGGCGATAGTCTTCGTGCTAAAGATCTGGAGGCACTACTTATATCAAGTTCACTGTGAGATATTCAACGATCACCATAGTCTTCAGTACATTACGAGTCAGCGAGAGTTAAACTCGAGGTAGAGGAGATGGATTGAGCTACTGAATGACTACAACTTCACTATTTTATACCATCCTGGAAAGGCAAATATGGTAGCAGATGCCTTGATTCGTAAGGCGGTGAGTATGGGCAGCCTAACTTCACTTTCAGTTTTATAGCGACCGTTGGCCTTAAACATCCAGTCCCTAGCTAATCGATTAGTTAGGTTTGACTTGTCGGATCCTAGCAGAGTTCTTGCCAGTGTTGAGGTCCGTTCTACTCTAGTTGATAATATTCAGAGCCAATAATTTGATGATCAGAGTTTGTGTGACCTTCATGATCAGGTAGTTCGGGGTGAGGCCAGCCGGGCTACTTTGGGTTCTGATGGTATTCTGAGGTTTGATGGTCAACTTTGTGTTTCGATGGTTGGTGATTTGATTCAGTAGATACTCTATGAGTCACATAGTTCTAGATACTCTATTCATCCTTGTGCGGCAAAGATGTATAGAGATTTGAGGCAGCTTTACTGGTGGTGTGGTATGAAGCAAGATGTAGTGGAGTTTGTATCTCGGTGCTTGAACTGTCAGTAGGTGAAGTTCAAGTACATGAGATCGGATGGCTTGATGTAGCGACTTCCCATTCCTAAGTGGAAGTGGGAAGGTATTACTATGGACTTCGTTGTTTGTTTGCCTTATACTTTTCGTGGGTTTGATTCCATTTGGGTGATTGTGGATTGGCTGACTAAGTCAGCCCACTTCTTTACAATTCATACTTTTTATGGTGCAGAGAGGTGCCCAGATCTACATTCATGAGGTTATTTGGTTGCACTGGGTCCCAACTTCTATTATTTCAGACCACGACACTCAGTTCACATCTCAGTTTTGGAGGGCTATACAGAGGGATTTGGGTACATAGATTCAGCTTAGTACTGTTTTCCAGACTGTAGAGTACATATTTGCTTAGAGATTCCTTGGATCTGGTCCGTTTGATCAGGACAAACTTAAAGCATCCCGGAGTAGGCAGAAGCTCTAAGTTGATTGTAGACTTCGTGCCTTGGAGTTCAATGTTGGTGACTTTGTTTTCCTTCGAGTATCGCCCGTGAAGGGCGTGATGAAATTTGATCGGCGGGGAAAGCTTAGCCCAGGTTTATTGGGCCGTTTGAGATTCTACAGAGGGTTGGTAGTGTTGCCTACATGTTAGCTTTACCTTCGACATTTGCAACTATTCATCTAGTTTTTCATGTCTCGATGTTGCGCCGGTATATTCCAGATGAGTCTCATGTGTTGCATTGGGATTCAATTCAGTTAGACAAGAGTTTATCCTTTATTAAAGAGTCGATTGCTATTCTAGCCAGAGATATCAGGAGATTGAGATCTAGGGAGATTTCGGTTGTGAAAGTTCAGTGGAGGCATGGTCTGGTCGAGAAGGTTACTTGGGAGACCAAGAGTGAGTTGCGTGCTCAGTACCCACAGTTGTTCGAACCTTCAGGTACTCCCTTCTTCTTGACTTTAGAGGATGAAAGTATTTTTAGTAGTGGATGTTGGGATGAACCTTCTGGTCATCTTCGTGTTTATGCATATATTGTATTGTTAGAGCTTGTCTGTAGCGTCCCCAAGTCATTTATGGCTTGTTGTGATCGGTAGTTTGGTACCCTAGTCATTCGTTTGGTCGTTTTGACCGTTTGACCATTTTTAGAGCTTTAACTTAGAATATTGTTAACTTTAGTCAACATTCTTAGCTAACGTGCTCGGAATTTAATTCTGACAGTTCCTCATCTCCGGAGCATTGAGTTTGGTCTAGTTGGACCTTTTGTTGAGGCCTGAGAACTTCCGCTATGGGTCTTGTGTTGTTTTTTCTATTTTCAGGCCATTTGAGTTGAAAGTGTAAATTTGGGTGGCTTTCGATGATCGGAGTTTCAGATTAAAAATCCGACAATTCTATCAGCTCCGGAATGATGAGTTTGGGTTAGTTAGGTGGTTGGTTTGGGTTCCGGGTGACCCGGGCTCATTTCGAGCCTTTGGGTTCTCATTTGTTAGTTTTGACAAGGGTCAACATTTCTATGAAACGACCTCGTATGGATTTTTCATAATTCTCTTGAGTCCAGAATGTCGTTTCCACTCTATTAGCATTATTGGTTTTTGAATATTAGTTTTCGATTATGCCCGGAATACCCCATAGAGAATTTTAGTGCAATTGGTTTTCTGCAGCTGCAGGTCTTCAGCGCTAATGGCGCCCAGGCAGCACGATCGCGCTAGCCTGTGGCAGGCCTTGAGTGATGATGGCGTTGGCCATTTCCCTGCAACTATATATTTCTTTATTTTCATTTTTCCAGCACTTTGGCTAAGCTTTTCCCAACTCTAAACACTTAAACACTCTCCCAAATTGCTCCTATACCAGTTCTAACCTTGGGGAAATTGTTGTTCATCATAAGTCTGTGGTTCTTCGATTCTTGGTAATCTTCTTCCCCAACTTTATTTCTTTTGACTTCCGCTAAAATCCACCATTTTTGCTCATTCCAAAAGCTTGGAAAAATTGTTGTAGTGGATGCCTCCTAGCTCTTGCATGGTCGTGGGTGTGAAGGGTTCTCCGTCTTGGCTTAAATTCAATCATTTTGGTAAGTAATTCTTGCCTAATTCACAATTCTCATTCTTAAATTCTAGCTTTTAAGAGAGGGCTATTTGGGGCCTTTTCCCTTGACCAAAATTGCTCATTTTTGGAGCATGTCTTCTTGGCATCGTTGTGGTCATCGTTCTTCTTTCTATTTTTGGTTTTGGGTTGTGGGCCTCGAGGGCCCACTTTTGACTTGGATTTTGACCCGGCTACAATTATAGCAATATGGGTATCGTTATACTCATTTTAATGTATTATTTATGTTTGTGATAGTTTGATTATCAATTGGGATCTCTCGGAGTTATTCAGGCTTAGACGTTGTTGTTCGGGCAGCTTGTCAACAGATAACAAGTAGGTTATGGTCTAAACTCCCTACACTTAGCTTATTTCGGATAAAATTGTACTAGCTGGCATCCTTGGGTTGGGTTATTAGGCTGGTACCACAGTCCTTGACCGCTTTATTCACGTCCACCTACTTTCCTTCCTCTGATGTTTGTAGTACTTTCTTGATACGTTTTATTTACCCTTGTGGTCCTGTGAGGATTTATTGACTCAGGAACATAGAAGGTGGATTATTGGGAATACCCACGAGTCCCGGATATAGAAATATACTTCTAAGCTGGTTATGCTTGCTGAGTAGTTGTGGGCCTGTGCAGGGTCGATAGGTTATTTGTGAGCCGTTGGGCTGTTGATTTTGATTGAGCATGCCATTATCATGCATATAAAGGATTTTCTACTCTATTTTACTACGGTTTTAGCTTCGAGCCTACCATTTATGATTTCCAAATCTTGCATGGCCTCGGGGGGGCATTTTTGGTAAAATATGTTATGAAATGGTTTGTTATCCCTGTTATGGATCTTCTTGGGGTAAGAAAGGTTAAAAGGAAAGAGATGTCTCTATTTTTGTATTCTTATATTGGACTCGAGTGGACCGAGGTACTAGATTGATTTCCACTATTTATAAAGTAGTGAGATTAGACTTAGTAATGCTGAGTAACAGACTTATTTTACTACTCTTTTAGACCCAGAGATGCCCGAGCACCCTTGTAGGGGATTTACTACATTTATTTCATTGATTTAGACCTAGATAGGATTCAGGCACACATTTTAAGCATTGGTGACTAGTTGGATCCGGTGGTACTCTGGACGGTATTTTGAGGTTTGAGTGTAGTATGTGGTATATGAGTAGACCTCCATGGACCCTGTCATTCTAGACCAAGTGCTTTGGGCAAAAAGGTGATCGGGGGTAGGGGTTTACGATAGAGCAGATGTACTCAGGAGAATTCCTTCCATAGATCCAGTCTTTACTGGACCTTTGGTGCACCGGAAAGGGTAACATACTGACACTGAGGTTTCATTGTCTTGGCATTTCATAGCATATCATTCATTGTTTGAGGCTCTACCATCTTTGCTGTTTGTTGAGTTTATGCTCCAGCTGTATGGGCGGCCAGAGGATTTTGTTTTTACTTGATTGCATTCCTCGGTTGTATGGGTGGCTGGGGGGCTGTAGGTAGACTCTTGTTACTTTACCATGATACTATCCCTTGTCACGATTATGATTTTGAGATTATATACTGCAACGTTGTTAGTTCTGGTTTGAGATTGATATGATTATTTTGATTTTTGATTCCACTTTTCCGAGCATGCCTATCTTTACTCTTCTCTCCTTTCCTTATACTTGAGGTTACTGGTATACCGCCCAGTTATGAAACTTATATATATATATATATATACTATTTTTGTGAGGATCCCAGGTGCGTTGTCTCTTAGTATGACCTGTGCTGGTTGTGTATATATTCTACTTGCTAGCCTTGTATGTTGTTTCTGTTGTCTTCCCTTTTGGCTAGTCCCTGTGTACTCTTTCGTTGATTTCTGTGACTACTTGTTTCTACTCTGTTTGTTACTATGCTTTTATCTTATATGTGCCCAGTCGGCCTGTGATACCTACTGGGTCCCTTATACTTTGCATTGGGTGCTCATACTACACTCTACATCTTCTGGTGCAGATCCTAGTGTGGGTCATCATTGTTAGCTCATTCGAGACTCGTGCAAGGTGCTGTTTTTGGACCGTCCAGACTGAGGGTGAGCTCTTGGCGACCGGGGCTTAGCTTGTAGTTTATCTTTTGATTCTGTACTCTATTTCTACTCGGAGACAGCTTTGTATATATTATTTTGGACCCTTGTACTCCTTATGTAGATCCGGCTCTTATACGCTATGATACTTGATTTTGGGTTTTGGTTTAGCTTCCATGTTGTATATATATTACTCTTGTTATCTATTTTCTTCATGTTGTTCCCTTGCTTCCGCTTATTAAACTGTTCTTCCGCTTAGATTGTTAGATAGTAGCCCATTATTGACCGTTTTGGGCTACGGGGATTGGTTTGCCTACTGGGGGGTTATAGGTGCCATTATGACCGATAAATCGGATTGTGACAGTATCGATATTGTATAAAGTATCTATGAACACGTATGTATGATGTATAAATAGTTATACAATGTATCGATATTGTATAAGTAGTTATGTAGTATATGTGTTATGTAGTGATATTATATCGCATGTATATTTAATGTATTTTTAATGAATATATAATGTATCAATATTGTATATTTAATGTATATTTAATGAATATATATTGTGTGGGGCGGAGTGTTGTCCGATCAACAATTCCCATGTTCAGAAGATGAAGGTGGCTAAGATGAGAATGTTGCGCTAGATGTGTGGGTTTACAAGGATGGATATGGTTAGGAATGCAGATATTCAAAACGAGGTGGGAGTGTATTTAGTGGAAGACAAGATGCGGGAATTAAGGTTGAGATGGTTTGGGCATGTTATGAGGAGATGCGAAGATGCCCCTGTGCGGCAGTGTGAGAAGCTGGCTATGGATGGTTTTAGGACAGGTCGAGGTAGACCGAAGAAATATTGGAGAGAGGTGATTAGGCAGGATATGGTGTAGTTGCAGCTTACCGAGGACATGACCTTAGATAGGAAGCTGTGGAGAGAGCGTATTAGGCTAGAAGGTTAGTAGGCAGGTTGGCTTCACAGTAGGGAGGAGTGCAATGTCTTATGGCCCATTTTGGTAGGGTTACTCTTTTGGTTTGTGTTTCATCTGCATCGAATATTTTGCTAGTGCTTCGTGTAGTTAGACACTAGTATTACTTTGTTATTATAGTTTTGTGATTATCTAATGCTTTATTTATTTGGATATATATCTTGGATTTTGTGAGCCGAGGGTCTATCGGAAACAGCCTCCTTACCTCACCTCTGGGGTAAAGGTACGGTATGCGTACATTTTACCCTCCCCAAACCCTACTTTGTGGGAATTTACTAGATATGTTATTGTTGTAATGTATCAATATTGTATAAATGGTATATAAATGTGTGTATACAATATATAAGTATGTATAAAAAATGTACAATAAAAAATAGTTGCAAATAGGTATAATGTATTGGTCGTGTATATATGATGTATAAGAATTGGTCGGCACAACATTGTCTCTGTCAATAAATGACACCATTCTATTTTTTTTTTGGTAAAATTATTTAATTTTGGCTTCTCCATTTTTGATATCTTTTGAAGAATGATCACATTGTTCTTTCATGTGTTTGATTTAGACATGTTTATAAAGATTACAAGTTTTATCGTTTGGTTGTTTCGTAATGTTCTATGTAAATATTATCATGACTACTGTTTCTTCGTGTATCATAGCTATATCTCCTTTACAGAGATGAATCTTTTCATCCTCTTTGTACACTACTGAAAAAGGGTCAAAATCGATCTTAAAATTGATTCACTTATTTTTTTTTTGTTAAGAAAAATCAACCTTTTGAGATTATCTTTTCATGAAAAAAGGGGTGAATTAGGCCAAGTTTAAATTCAAGTGCAACAACCATTAAAGAACTTGATTTGCAAATTATTTCAATACTGTCCAACTCAAAATCTCCTTTAAACAGTTTCAAATTTTAGATATGAGCTTCTCTCAGTATTTCGTGTCTTTTGGAATATAATTCATTTGAAACGATTCACATTTGTGGTATGTCGAATTTTAAAGAAACAGGGAAAGCAACGACGAAGAAAGGAGGAAGAAGAAAGGAGGAAGAAGAAGGAGAAGGGGAAGGAGAAAAAGAAGGAGAAGGAGAAGAAGGAGAAGGAGAAGGAGAAGGAGAAGGAGAAGGAGAAGGAGAAGGAGAAGGGGCAGGAGAAGAATGAGAAGCAGAAGAAGAAGAAGAATAAGAAGAAGAAGAAGAAAAAAATAAAGAAGAAGAAGAAGGAGAAGAAAGAGAAGAAGAAGGAGGAGAAACAGCAGAAGGAGAAGAAGAAGGAGAAGCAGCAGCAACAGAAGAAGAAGAAGAACAAGAAGGAAGAGAAGGAGGAGAAGAAGAAGGAGGAGGAGAAGAAGGAGAAGAAGAAAAATAAGGAGAAGGAGAAGTAGGAGAAGAAGAAGGAGGAGGAGGAGGAGAAGAAGAAGAAGAAGAAGGAGAAGAAGAAGCAGAAGGAGCAAGAGAAGAAGCTGGAGAAGGAGAAGGAGGAAGAGGAAGAGGAACAAGAAGAGAGGCCGAAATGTACAAATTTACCTATTTTTGGCTATTCTGAGTAATTCTTGGTAAGTTGGAGTAAGTTGGGCTAATTTGAGTGTAAATAAGTTTGATCAGCTGACATTCTGCATATTATTTCCTATAAAGAAATGGGAGGGGAGGGGGCGAGAGGAAGGGAATCGGGAAAGGAAAAAGAGTTGTGTTTGTTTAATAGGAAGGGAGAGTATCTAATTGTGTTTTAAATTTTGGGATAAAAACATAAATAGCCAAGCCCATTACTTAGCTTACATTAGTTGGCCTTACAACATTTAGCCATAAATTATTTTAGCCCTATAAATAAGAAAATAGAAAAAGTAAAGAATCTCAAAGATTATAGCTAAAAAACAAGGATTATTATCCAAAAAATCTAACTCCTTAAATTTCTCCGACAATTGCTTCGTTCATTATCTCCAATATATTTATTTCACACTTAAAAAAAACATAGCTGAAAAAAGACACAGAATATATTATCACACCTTCAAGAGAAATTTAAGAAAATTAATGCGTATAACAAATGTATAAATTAGTATATAATCAATATATAATATATACATATGGATTATATACATATTATACAATGATTAAACAAAAATTACACAATATATAAATGAATTATTTTTTGCATTATCTCTGAAAATCAACAAAAAAAAATTCCAATTATTGCATCATTTATTATATCTTTATTTCCAATATTAAAAAATCTTAGTTGAAAGAAGGTAGAATTTTTTTATCACATCGTCACCAAAAAATCTAAAAATTATATATGAATAATGAATGTGTAAAAGTATAATATAATTAGTATATAATATACATACTCTACTTATACACATATTATATAAATATTATGTAATATTAAACACGAATTACACAATGTACAAATAAAATTGTCACGACCCAATTTCTCAGGTCGATGACACCTACAACCCCCCAGTAGGCGAACCAATCCCCGTATCCCAGAACTATTCATAATGGTCTACTACCTAACAAATACTGATAATAAGCAAAAAATAAGCGGAAGCAGAATATAAAGATAGACAAAGTGGAAGCAAAACCTGAGTATATACATTGAAACTACACCAACTCCAAGACTTAATATCGATAGTACAGAAGCTTCTAATAAAGTACAAGTGCTAGAAGTAACAACAGATAAGTACAACTGTCTTCAAATATACAAAGAGTATCAGTACAAAAGATGAGATGTGGTAAAGCCCCTACCGTCGGGCGCTCACCCTAGTCTCGAATATCCCAAAATTGCACGAGTCTCCAATGCGATCAATGGTGAAAGCTCAACTAATATCTGCACCATAGAGATGCAGAAGTGTAGTATGAGCACCAAGGCAACGGGTACTTAGTAGGCATCATCGGCCGACTGAGCGCATATAAGATATAAAAACAGTAATAAGCAGAATACAATAAAGCAGCCACAAAAGCAAGGAAGAAGCATAGGGAACTATCACAAGGAGTAATCAACCAAGAGTTACAAGTATACATGCTAGCACAAAACATATACATAACACAGAAACACAGGTGTAAGGAAGATAAACGCACCTGGAATCCTTGCAACAATAGTATATAAAAGGAGAGAGAGTCAGGAACATGGAGGTATACCGGTAACCTCAAGTAAAAGGAAAAGAAGGAAAGCAGACTAACATACTCAAGACGAAATCAACAAGCATAAGGAAATCATAACACCAATTCAACTTCAAGATAGCATAAACAGGAATCCACCTCACAAGCAAAACCCTAGGATGGAATAACTAACCCACAATAACCTAGAAATACTACTTAAATTCTGGCAAGAATGGAACCAGAAACTCACAATCTGCTCAGAAGGCCACACTAAAGTGCCTCAATATAATAGGACTCACTAGCCCTCTCAATAATCAAAATCCCACAACCGGAGCCTCAACAGACAAATAACCGCTAAATCACCAAGAAACAAGGACTATAACAATCTCTATAAAATGACAAAAAGTAATATAATCTACCTACAGTCCCAACGGCTGACCATACAATCGAGGAACGCAACCAAGTGAAAACAAATCCTCTGGCCGCCCATACAACTGGAGCGTACACTGAACACACAGTAAACAAGGGTGGAATCTGAGTGAAATATGCATGATGATATGATATGATGAATCTGTAACCAAGTGTAATCGCGGTGTTGTATGTTACCCCCTCTGGTGCCCCAAAGGTCCAACAAAGGCGGGATCCATAGAAGGACATCTCCTGACTACCTCTCCAATGCCGTACATCCCCTACCTCTGGTCATCGTCGGCTTGTAGCACTTGGTCCAAAATGGTAGGGTCCATGAAGGTCTACTCGTAGACCACATATCAACACGAAACTCAATATATCTCAATAGTCAGAATCTCGTAATACATGCCTAGATTCGATCCAAGTCTAAATCAGTAGTCATCTATCAATAACCCTTTCAAGGGTGCCCAGAGCGTATCCAGGTCTAAAGAAGTAGTCATGTCTCAATAACCCTCATCGAGGGTTCCCGGAGCATACCCGGGTCTAAAGCCAAAATCAAGTATCATAATCCGTAAACAGGGTACCCAGCTCATATCCGGGTCTAAATCCATAGAAAACAATGTCTAGCTCTACGGTCTAGCCGAGACTAGTATCAACATGAAAACCAGTAATCAAATTTTCATAGTATCCCCTACTCCGAGAGGTTTCATAAAAGCCAGTTTCAAAACTGCTTCGAAGTTACATTACCAAAAATGGGTCCTCGGGGCCATGCAAGGTTTAGCAAATCATTTATAGTACGCCCGAAGCCAAGCCAGTAGTAAAACATACCGGGAAAATCTTTTTCATGTATGATATGCTCGCAAACAATAGAGTAGCCCAAAATGGCTCACAAACATTTCCTATCTGCCCTGCAAAGGTTCAACAGCTGTACAACAATCATAACCAGCCTAGAAGGATATCTCTATGTCCGGGACTCACGGACATTCCCAAATAACCTACCATCTATGTTCCAAAGTCAATACAAGGCCACACAAGACTAGAAGAGTAATATAAAATACTGATACGAAAACTACAATCAGCATATGAAATAAACAGACATAAAGGAGGAAAAGGTCTGGGGTACCAACCTAATACAACCTACCCAAGGATACTAATTAATGCAGTTATAGATAATATACGCAGAGTCTAGGTAGGGAAAGCCATAACCTACCTGTTATCCGATGACTAGCTGTGGGAATGGCATTGTCCAGGCTTAAACTGCTCTGGGAAGCTCCAATTTTCAAAAACACTATCAACACAATAATCTACACATCAAAACAAGTCTAACGATACTCATAATGTTATAGAAATAGATGGGTCAAAATTGGAGTCACCAGCGCGCCCGTGGGCATCGCAACCCAAAATCAAAAACAGAAGAGCGCACCATGATCACCACACTCCTAAGTGTGCATTCTCCGAATGTGAAGAAATTTAACCAGGGGAAATGGCTCAGAACAGCCAGCCACTTAAAGAACAAATTAAGAATCAAATGGGATGAATTTTTTGTATTTAAGCGGATAAAACTCACCAATAATGATGGAGGAACGATCAAGGCCAAGAAATATGCACCCCAACACCAAGAATTAAGTCAAATCAGTGCTTAGACGAGCTGGGAGCCATTATCAATGGAGAAATTGGTTTTTGGAGTGAAGAAGACGAAGTTGGGGGATTATATACTGCCCAGGGGTCCTTCATCGCGATTTTGAAGGGACCCCTAGAGGTTGCGAGGACCACGCTAGCTAGGCCATCACGATCGCGAGGACTAGCCACGTGGTCGCGAAGAAAAATAGAGAAAAAGCTTCATCGCGATTGTGACAAGGGACATTGCGATCACAAAGAGAAAGGAACCAGGCGCTTCATCGCAATTGCGAGGAAAAGGGATTGCAATCGCGATTAAGGCCTGAGGCCTGCACCTGCAACAACAAAATCTGCAACTTTGAAAAACTCAATGGGGTATTCTGGGCACAATCGAAAACCGATATTCACAAACTAAATATGCTATTAGAGTGGAAATGACGTCCCAGACTTAATGGAATCAATGAAACTTCCATACGAGCTCATCTCGAAGGAATGTTGATCGAAGTCAACACTAACTAATGCCAACCGAACACCCAAAATAAGCCCGGATCACCCGACACCCAAACCAACTAACTACCTAACACAAACTCAGCATTTTGGAGCTACCGACGCTAACAGAATTTCCATCTGAGGAAATCTTCTCCAAATATTGACCAAAGTCATCCAAACAAGCCCAACTGGCCTAAAAACACAAAACAAGAGAGAAAACCAACCTGAAAAGATCCTGGATCCCGACAAAAGGTCCCATTAGACCAAAGTCCATGCTCCGAAGCTAATGGAACTGTTAGAATTCAATTTCGAGCACGTCTACCAAGAATGTTGACTAAAGTCAATGATTTCAAAAGCCTAAAGCTCTAAAACAAGGAACAACCAAAAAGACCAAACAAACGGCCCGGGCACCGAACTACCAGTCTCACCAAGCCATAAATGACTTGGGGCCACTATAGACAAGCTCTAACGGTTTAAAAAAGGAAGACACGCATAAATGACTGGGAGGGTCATTACATCATCCACTACTAAAAAGACTTTGGTCCCCGAAAGTCAGGAAAGAAGGAAAGACTAGAGATTAAAAGAACAACAGATATGAAGCCCGCACTAATCTCTCAGACAACCTGGGTAGCCTTATCGACCGGACGACACCCAACAGAACAGAACCAAGAAAGGCAACCAAGACTAAACTCTTTACTAGCCAAGCTAGAATCCAAATTCAAACTCCAAAACTCCAAGAATCTTTCATCCCAAGCTGAACCTCGAGAATCACAACCAAAAAGTACTGATACAAGACCAAAACCAGAGAACCAAGGAGATCAACGCACATAACTTGAATCTTCAAAACCACAACTAAGTTCACCAAGAAGCCACCAACTTCAAATTCTAACTCATGATCCACTGATCCACAAAAACCTTTTATTCTGAATTGACTCTGTTTACATCACCAACAAAAAGCTTAATATAAGTCAAAAATTCAAACTACCCTCAAAATATTAGCTGAAACACCGGAGATCCACGGTTCACGCTTATACTTTACCACGAACGAAGTCACCCTTTATACTCAAACTCATTCCAAGCCAATCTATAACCTACTCTCCTTTGATATCCAAAACACTAACCTCAAGAACATACTCAAAAACTGTAGTAGTTTTACCCCAACCGACCACCGACCAACGAGCGAATACCTCTGCTAACATCAAACCTAATAACTGAACCCAACAGAATAACCCATCTGAACCTGACTGAAGCTTGCACATCAAAGTTAGGAAAGGCATGTATGAATACCCTGTGTTGACGGAGAAACTTCCAAACTGTAGAACAAAACCAACCTCGCTGAAAATGACCCAATCTAAATCAACTGAATATGAAGGCACTAGGCAAATCTGCCCAATAGACCAAAACTAGAATAGTGATCTTGCAAGTAGCATGGTTAGTCTACCACGAAGTCCGTAGTCATTAGCTAAGCTCCCAACTCTATGAAACACTGTTGCCTCTCTGAATGCTCGAACACCATTTGGATTTTAAATTGTCTTACCAATCTCACCTCAGAAGGAGTCTACGATCCTACGAATATCAAGTCAAAATACCCCGAAGGCAAAGAAGAGGTGCCTGGGGTTCAAAGTCGCCATCGAGATATAGAATTTCTGCATACACCTTCAACTCATCCCTTTGGCTCGAATCAACTACTCTACCATATAAGTACACAAACCAACCATCCCAAAGCATACTACATACCAAACTTTTAGTCCATACTGGCTGAGTCTAACCAACACTGGAACCCCACATAAAAGACAACCGTGGAAGAATCAACTATACAAGCTTTCAAACTCTCGGCAAATGAATGGTGACCACCAGTCTCTAATTATCAATAGAACTCAAAATAGCCTCGCTAGCCTCAAATCACACAACCTGATCACATAAAGAATACACCATTTCTGAATCTCGAAGTTACGCAACTGAGTCTATCCAACCATGGTAGAAGTAACTTCGTACTAACTAGAACACCACCAAAATCTGGAATGTCCAGCCTAACTCAAAGGTTAGCCAATGACTAGGTGTCCAAGGCCAACTATCACCCCATAACGGAAAATGGGTAAGCTAAGTTATTCGACCTCAATGCCTTCCAACCCAAGAAGCTACAACCAATAGAACCAACCACGAACCATTCAGATTAGTTTTCTAGCTACGATTCTGAAACCCAACTTTAAAATTTCCAACCAAAGCCTTTGTCGAACCCGTATGCTGCCAATGAACCCTTAGGAACTAAAGCCAACTAGGCTTTGAATAACAAGTCATAAACTCCGTAGATGCTACTGAACCCCAAACCGCTCGAAGGAAAAGCCACTACAATCTATAAATGGCGAATCAAATCACCAACACATAAACCAATGCAAACCTCCATCGTTACCTCAGTCAACTACTAAAACACATAAGCACGATCAAGGAGTGATCTTCTTCCTTTTCCAACTAAATGAACCCTTCATTAGCATATACTAAACCTTACAAACTCCTTCTCAAATCAAATCTGGGGACATTTCATTAGCTCCTATACTTACATTGTCAAAACTTAACAAGGCAGGAGAAGAATGGGTCGGATGCCCAACTCACCCAGAATGCTACAAATACATCTCAACCACGAGGCTACGTCAACACTCAGTCAAAAATGCTAAAGCCAAATTCAATCATAATGCCACAATCAAAGGCTCAACCAGAGAACTACGATCAAATTTCATTCCAACTGGAACTGGGGAAAAAAGAAGACAACCCAACCTTCCTGCCAACCTCCTAAACAAACTAAATAAAGAGGGTCGATTCTAATCACGCAAAAAACAAAACCAATATATGCACGCTAGCATGACCGACACCTCTCAGCTTAAGACAAAGGTCAAACTCTTGCACAACCACCGGCAACACCAAACAAACACAAGAACTACTAGCAAAGGCTTGGAAACAGCCTAGGCAACAACCATCTAGGACCATTCAAGAGGGAAGACTCAACACAAGCCTAGAGTCACAATGGAACTTGAAGTAAAACCAACCAGAAAAGAGACTGACAAGAACTACCCATGAGCTATAACTCCGGGTAAAGCACCTCACAAGGATAACTCACCCGATCTACTACTAAGGAATAATCTACCAAGAAAACAAAGCATAGATACTATAATTCAAGTAGCCAATCAACTAAACAAGTAGCAGGCAATCATATAAGCAAATAAACGACAGAAGGGATAGAATCACAATGCAAGCAGGACTATCACAAGCCGAAGGTAGCAAAACCTTAACCTAGAGCAACGATATCAGGAACCTCTACCTCAGGCCCACCAGAAAGGGCATCAGACTGATGGGATCTAACTTTGGACTGAGTAGTCGAAGCTGAAAGCTCTATCATTCCTCGCCGGGGACAAGCTCTATAAAGGTGACTAACTTCCCCACAATCATAAAAACCAGGCTGACCAGGATACAGAATCATGGGGAAATTCCTAGCAAAGTTCTCACGCTCACCACATCAAAAATAGCCTCTACTAGATGAAGTCCAATGAAAAGATCTCACTAAACCTGGCCTGCCACCACGGCCTACTCACTCTGATGGAAAACCCCAAATGATATGATACGAACCCTGTCTACTCTTCTAAACATGCCATACACAACCACTCTCTGGAACCTGTGGAGCAACTGAACCCGACCTTCTAGATAAAAAGCAACGGAATTCATCCCTAGTAGACAATTCCCTACCTCGAGTCTGAGAACCTTGAAAACTTCCCTAACAATGATGCTTATTACTACTGCCCCCATATGCCTCACGACATAAACCCTCAATAGTCCAAGCATGATCCAATACCTGAAGGAAGGTCATCCCAATGTAACCAAATACTCAGTCGCCAAATGGAACGGTGAAATCAAACCTCCAACAAAGCTCTGAACCCTATATAACTCTGAAGGCATAGTCCTAACAATACTCCTAACCATCTCATGAAATCTCACCTCATAGCCCAATACTGACATATAACCCTACTGGAGAAATGGTATCTCAACCCTAGCTGAAGCACCTCTTGAAAAATCGGGTACTGAAACACCCACTGGAGGACTCCGAGTCCTAGTCATAGTGTCCTAAAGAATTGGGGTAGCTATAAATCCAATCAAAGGTTGGGATAACCCCACACCCCTTATATAGTGCGGTAAACTCTCACTCTGAAGTCCTCGTGCTGACAAAAGCGCTGAAGAAATAGGCACATATGCCTCGACACCAACCATTGTCGAACTTATCTTAAGCATCTAAGAAGGAATAAAACAACTGAAGTTTAGAAGTCAATTGATCCAGGAATGCAAGATAAGGAGACAAGAAGATGAACTTTTTCCTAACAATGCCCTATAGCCTCCCGAAGATAGGATACGGATGTCATCGTATCAATCCGCGAGAATCTATGTAGACACTTGCTTCTGTACCACGACACTGGTGAACCTAGAGCTCTGATACCAAGTTGTCACTACCCAATTTTTTAGGTCATGGTGGCACCTATAACCCCTCAGTAGGAGAACCAATCCCCGTAACCCGAAATAGTTTGAAATGGGCTACTACCTAACTAATATACATAATAATTAATAAATAAGAGGGAGAAGAATATAAAGATAGACAAAATGGAATCAAAACCTGAGTATATACATTGAAACTAGACCAACCCCAAAACATAGTATCGATAGTACAAAAGCTTCTAATAGAGTAAAAGTGCTAGAAGTAACATACAACTGTCTCTATATATACAAAAAGTATCAGTACAAAAGATGAGATATGGTCAAGACCCGACAGTTAGACGCTCACCCTAGTCTCGAATATCCCAAAATCTCCACGAGTCTCCAACGCAATCAACGGTGAAAGCTCAACTAATATCTGTACCAAAAAGATGCAGAAGTGTAGTATGAGCACCAAGGCAATGGGTACTCAGTAGGCATCATCGACTGACTGAGCACATATAAGATATAAAAATAGTAATACGTAGAATACAAGAAAGCAGCCATGGAAGCAAGGAAGAAGCACAGGGAACTAACATAAGGAGTAATCAACCAAGAGTTACAAGTATACATGCTAGCACAAAACATATACATAACAAAGAAACAGAGGTGTAAGGAAGACGAACGCACCTGGAATCCTTGCAACAATAGTATATAAAAGGAGAGAGAGTCAGGAACATGGCAGTATACCGGTAACCTCAAGTAAAAGGAAAAGAAGGAAAACAGTCTAACATACTCAAGACGAAATCAACAAGCATAAGGAAATCATAACACCAATCCCACTTCAAGATACCATATACAGGATCCACCTCACAAGTACAACCCTAGGATGGAATAACTAACCCACAATAACTGAGAAATACTTCTCAAATCCTGACAAGAATGGAACCAGAAACTCACAATCTGCTCAGAAGGCCACACTAAAGTGCCCCAATAAGATAGGACTCACTAGCTCTCTCAATAATCAAAATCCCACCCCCGGAGCCTCAACATGTTAATAACCGCTAAATCACCAAGAAACAAGGACTATAACAATATCTATAGAATGACAAAAATTAATATAATCTACCTACAGTCCCAACGGCTTCCCATACAATCGAAGAACATAACCAAGTGAAAACAAACCCTCTAGCCGCCCGTACAACCGGAGCGTACACTGAACACACAGCAAACAAGGGTGGAATCTGAGTGAAATATGCATGATTATATGATATGATTAATTTGTAACCAAGTGTGATCGTAGTGTTGTATGTTACCTCCTCTGGTGCCCCAAAGGTCCAATAAAGGCGGGATCTATGAAAGGACATCTCTCGAGTACATCTCCTACGCCGTACATTCCCTCTCTCCGGTCAGTGTCGGCCTATAGCACTTGGTACAAAATGGTAGGGTCCATGGAGGTCTACTTGTAGACCATATATCAACACAAAACTCAATATATCTCAATAGTTGAAATCTCATAATACATGCCCGGATTCGATCTAAGTCTAAATCAGTAGTCATGTATCAATAACCCTTATCAAGGGTGCCCGGAGAGTATCCGGGTCTAAATCAGTAGTCATGTCTCAATAACCCTCATCGAGGTTGCCTAGAGCGTACCCCAGTCTAAAACTGAAATCAAGTATAAAAATCCCTAAACAGGGCACCCGGCTCGTATCCGGATCTAAAATCCATAAAAAACAATGTCTAGCGCTACGGTCCAGCCGAGCCTAGTATCAGGATGAAAACCAGTAATCAAATCATCATAGTATCCTCTACTCCGAGAGATTTCATAAAAGCCAATTTCAAAACCCTTCAAAGTCACATTACCAAAAATGGGCCCTCGAGGCCATGAAGGTTTAGCAAATTATTTATAGTAAGCCCGAAGCCAAATCAGTAGTAAAACATGCAGGGAAAACCTTTTTCATGTATGATATGCTCGCAAATAAAAGAGTAGCCCAAAATGGCTCACAAACATTTCCTATATGCCCTGCACAGGCTCAACAGCTCTACAACAGTCATAACCAACCTAGAAGGATATCTCTATCTCCGGCACTTACGAACATTCCCAAATAACCCACCATTTATGTTCCAGAGTCAATAAAAGGCCACACAGGACCAAAAAGGTAATATACAATACTGATACGAATACTACAATCAGCGTATGAAATAAACAGACAAAAAGGTGGACAAGGTCTGGGGTACCAACCTAATACAACCCACCCAAGGATACTAATTAATGCAGTTATAACTTATATACGCAGAGTCTAGGTAGGGAAAGCCGTAACGTACCTATCATCGGATGACTAGCTGCGGGAACAGTGTTGTCCAGGCTCGAACTGCTCCGGGAAGCTTCGATTTGCAAAAATACTATCAACACTATAATCTACACAACAAAACAAGTCTAACGATACCCATAATGCTATAAAAATAATTGGGACAAAATTTGAGTAACCAGCGGGCCCATGGGCCCCGCAACCTGAAACCAAAAACAGAAGAGCGCACCCTGATCACCATACTCCTAAGTGTGCATGCTCAGAATGTGAAGAAATTTAACCATAGGAAATGGCTCAAAACAGCCAGCCACTTCAAGAACAAATTACGAATCAAAGGGGATGAATTTTACGGATTTAAGCGGATAAAAATCACCAATAATGATGGAGGAACGATCAAGGCCAAGAAATTTGCACCCCAACACCAAGAATTGAGCCAAATCAGTGCTTAGACAAGCTTGGATCCATTATCAATGGAGAAATCGGTTTTTAGAGTGAAGAAGATCAAGTTGGTGGCTTATAAACTGCCCAGGGGTCCTTCATCACGATCGCGAGAGGACCCCTCGCGGTCGCGAGGACCACGCCGGCTAGACCATCACAATCGCGAGGATTAGCCACGCGATCGCGAAGAACAATGGAAAGAAAGATTCATCGCAGTCGTAACAAGGGACATCGCGATCGCGAAAAGCAAGGAATCAGGCGCTTCATCGCAATCAAGAGGAAAAGGGATCACGATCGTGATTAAGGCTTGAGGCCTGCACCTACAACAACAAAATTTGAAACTTTGAAAAACTCAATGGGGCATTCCGGGCACAATCTGAAATTGATATTCACAAACTACATACGCTATTAGAGTGGAAATAATGTTCTGGACTCAATGGAATGGACGAAACATCCATACAAGGTCATCTGAGAGGAATGTTGACTGAAGTCACCACAAACTAACGCTAACTGAATACCCGAAATAAGCACGGATCATCCGAGACCCAAACCAACCAACTACCTAACACAAAGTCGGCATTCCAGAGCTAACAACGCTGACATAATTTCCTTTCTTGGCCGTCTTCTCCGAATGTTGACCAAAGTCAACCAAACAAGCCCAATTGGCCTGAAAACACAGAACGAGAGAGAATTTCAAGTTGAAAAGCTCTCGGATCCCGACCAAAGGTCCCACTAGACCAAAGTCCACGCTTCAGAGCTAACAAAACTATCAGAATTTGATTCCGAGCATGTTAACCAAGAATGTTGACTAAAGTCAATAATTTCAAAAGCCTAAAGCTCTAAAACAAGGAACGGCCAAAATGACCAAACAAATGACCCGGGTACTGAATTACCAGTCCCAGTAAGCCATAAATGACTTGGAAATGCTACAGGCAATCTCTAACAGTACAACAAAGGCAAACACGCGTAAATAACCGGGAGGGACATTACAAAAATATTATACAAAAAAATCTGAAAATTATTAGGCTGTGTGAAGATTGTATTCAAGATGAAGTTGTGTGAGTGGGTGAGGACATGTAATAGAGAAGTTGTAATAGTTAAAATTTGAGGATAAAAGTCTACTTTATATATATATAAAAAAGTCTACCTTAAATAAAGACTAAAAAGAAGGAAAATATTAATTTAAATTACTTACTATTTTTTTCTAAATTATAGGCTTAAATAATGGTTCCTAGGAGCTTTGATTAACCGGCTAAAAAAAAGAAAAGAACTATTAGCTAAGGGTTAAAGTGGGTGAAAACAAAAAAAACTAGGTTTATTTTGAGTTTGATATTTATGTGGGCTGTTATATGAGTTAATTATTCTTAAATTTTTGGGGGCAATTTTTAGGCTTTTGTAATTTTTAATTTTTGGGAGGGAGATTTTGGGGTTTGGGTCTAAATGAGGAATTTTGTTTGGCCAATTGGCCTTGTATTTCCTTTAGAAAAAAGTACATGCATGTCTCATAGGAACAAACTATTTACAACTAAATACCCCCTTACAAAAGAAACCCCTCTAACTAATTACAAAAAATGTTCCCTTCCCTTATAACTTTTGCAGTTATTTAGCTCCCTTATAACCAGTACTATAGCTTATACTGGAAAAGAATAAAAAGAAAAAAGAATTAGTAGATGGAGAATAACAAAGAAAGGAGAGAGTTGAAAATAGTGAGGGAGATGGTGTCTCTGATTTTTGAGAATAATTTAGTCTGTTGGTTATGTCTCCTAAGCTAACTGGTTGACCCCGGGGTCTGTGGGCTTTGCCGCCAACCAAGGAAACAATTCTTCTACTATGGCATTTTAACCCTCATTTCTTTAAAGTAAAAATAAACAACTTCACTTAAACCATTTCTTCTCTCTTTCCTCTCTGAGATAGTTTCTGCCAAGATTTGGTCATGAAGCATATATATCCTACTCATATTTGAGATCCTGTAAGCCCTCCTTTGTTTTCCTTCAAGTTTTCAAAGTGTAAAGGAGAAGATTAAGGAAATCCTCAAGTTGCCAAAATGAAGTTCATGAAACTTGGATCCAAACCTGATACCTTTCAGTCCGATGGGAAAAATTTCAGGTCAGACCTTGTGCTTACTTCTTCAAAGTTTTATTCACCAGTGGTTATTCAGACCAGTTGTTTTTTGCCGAAAAGCTGTTACTGGTGTTTTATTAACACAAATTTAACTTTTGCAGTTATTTAGCTCCCTTTTCGTTCTTTTTTTTCATTTCTCTACTTTTTTTCTTTGTTCATTTTACCCCCTTACAAAAGAAACCCCCCTAACTAATTACAAAAAATGTTCCCTTCCCTTATAACTTTTGCAGTTATTTAGCTCCCTTTTCGTTCTTTTTTTTATTTCTCTACTTTTTTTCTTCTTTTCTTCTCCTTTTTTTTTTATTTCTTTGTTTATTTTATTTTTTCACAAATTATATTATTTTTTATTTTTTTACACCATAATATGATTCATTCTCAGTTTTGACTCTTTTTTTATTATTATTTATTTATTATTTCTCTACTTCTTCTTATATTTTTCTTTAATACTCCCCTTCTTTTTTCTCATATTTTCTTCTTATTTTTTCTTCCTTTAGTGTTCATTTATTTTTTTCACAAATCATGTTGTTTTTTATTTTTTTCTTTCACCATAATTAATTTTTCTCCTTTTTTGTGTTTTTTCCCCCTATTTTCTCTTTGTTTTTCAATTTCTTTATTTCTTGTTCTTTTTCTAATTTTTATTTTTTCTTCCATAATCTGTTTTTATTAATGAATATTTTGCTCTTTTTCTTTATACTTTTTTTCCCCAATATAACAACAAAAGACAATTGATATAGTAAATATTCGTCCATATTTTTTGTTCTTTTTACTCCTTTTTTCTCATTTATTTTTTTATTCTTTAATTTTTTTTCTTCTTTTTTCATTCATTTATCTATTTTTTCTCAAATCAAATTCTACTTTTTTTTTACCATAATCTAATTTCATACTCAATTTTAGTTCCTTTTTTTGTTTTATTTTTTATTCTTTATTTTTTTCTAATTTTATTTAATTCTTTATTATTTTATTTTTTTCCACAATCTAATCATTTACACTCATCGAGATCTGCTTCAGTCCTTCAGTATGATATTTTTCAGTCCTCAATGATACCATCACAATATATCTATATGCTGGCATAGAATCATGGAGAATTGCTTCAGTCATTCATTGAGATACTCCTTAGTATATCATCATAGTATATATAGATACTAGCATAGTATCATGGAGGACTACTTCAATCCTTCAACGAGACATTCCTCAATATATCATCACACATATATATATATATATACTGACATGCAATTATGAAGGACTATTTCACTCCTTTAATAAAATACTCTTCAGTCATCCATGATACCATTATAGTATATTTATATACTGACATTATATTATCTTTCAATGAGACACTTCCCACTCCTCCATGATACCATCACAGTATGTTGATATACTATGATTGTATCATAGAGGAATGTTTCAGTTCTTCAATGAGATATTCCTTATTATACCACCACAGTATATTTATATACTGAAATGGTATCATCCATCAATGAGACAGTCCTCGGTCCTCTATGTACCATCATAATATATCTATATAGTGGCATATTATTAAGGATAACTTTACTCTTTCAATGATACACTACTCAGTATACTATCATAGTATTCTATATACTAACATGGTATCATGGAGGACTACTTCAGTCCTTCAATAAGACACGTCTCATTCCTTCATGATACCATCACATTATATTCATATACTATCATGGTATAATTGAGGTTTTCTTTAGGCCACAATGATACCATCACAGTATAACTATATACTGTCGTAATATCTTTGATGTCTGCTTCAGTCTTTAGTGAGACCTCTATGTGTCACGACCCAACCCACCGTGAGTGGAACCCACCCGAAACCCCTAGATGAGCGCACCAAAATCAACCCAACACTTAGTAAAGTGTAACAGCTCAAAACTAGTTTGCATTAAAATAAACTAACATTCACCATTGAAATTCTTATTAAACAAGATCCTGCAAAAATCTCCTAGAATCTGAAAGTCATCGTACCAAGACATCAACTACTGTCTAGAAAAGAAACGGGGATGCAACCCCATAAACAAGAGAATTTGAGTCCAAAACAATGGACCAGAAATATACTGGATGAAACCATGGCAACCGAGAGAGTAGCTCACCCTTGGGATCTGAAATTGCTGGAACTACAACTGAGGTCGCGTAGGAGCCGCCAAAAGATGTCATGTACTCATAAAAGGAAAACATATGCAAAATTAGTACACAACCACCGTGTACTAGTAGGATCATCAACCAACTCCGATAAACAAGATATGAGCAATAAACTAAAGCTGAGTAAAGTAAAGTAAACATGTAATACAAGCCAGTAATAAACTAGACTCTAAGTCTTTTCTCTATCTTATCAATCACATGTAACACGTATGAGAGTCATTGCACAATACACCATGACAATAACATATATCCCTTTCAAATAACCCGGACTATCTACGGATCCTTAAGACAACTCCTAAGTGTTCAACATGCAATCCTGGTCTACATTAGGACCAACCCCAACATTAAGTACAACTACCCATCCTCTCAAGGACCATCATGCAACAAACACATATCAAGAATATAATCCGGTCCACTCATGGAACCATCATTAGAATACAATCAAGGCAAGTAAAATCAAACCCGTACCAAGCGTGGTAACCGAGCCAACCATTATAAATCCCGTATCAGGAATGGTACCCAAGCCAATCGATAAATATCCTGTACCAGGCATGGTAATCGAGCCAACCAATATGTCACCTCTACCAGGCATAGTACCCAAGCTAACCGAATGTCACGCACAATCCAACAAGTCAATAAATAATGAACAACATCACACTTGTAAGCTAACAAGAAACCAAATCCAGTTCATTTCACATAATTGACACATGATAGCTAGACATTCATAATCCCATTCCCTAAGTATGCAAATTCATACAATACTAAGCGATAGTACATGAAAACATATTGCATATTGGAAAAAACAATAACCATAACCTACCTTGAATAACTCAAAAGCTCTACTAGACTGGAGTCTTCCGGGTTTTCAAAGCCTTTGCTTGTTTTTAGTCTAAAAATGATTACAAGATATACTAAAATCAGTCCAGATGGCCTATTAATTACCCACATTATACTTAAATCCCGATCTCCAGGCCAACCTATGATCATTCCACCCATCCCTAGGCTTTTCCACCGTTAATTCACCTAAATCGATCATTTTTACGAATACATTAAGTGAAATAAGGTGAACTGATCATAACCCAACAATAATATCCAAGACCCATGAACTTCTACACCCTAAAATCCCTTTCTTCCATGGATTCTACCATTCCTAGGTTAATTCAAACCTTCCCCCTAGCCTATAAATATCAATTCTAGGAAACATAGCATTGAGTTAGGGGATCAATAACCTTATCTTTAGGATGAAAAATGCTGAAAAATAGAGTTGAAGTTGCCTAAATCGCCCTTTCCCTTATCCAAAATGTTCTTGAGGAAAAATTGAATTTTTTGGGGATGTTTCAGCATTAAAACCCAACTCAGTCTACTATAGTGGTCCATACACCACTATAGCGGCACCGCCATAGAGGAACCGAGCACTATGGTGGTGTTGACCGTCATTGACTTCCACTATAGAAAAAATTATTTCTCTATAGCGGTGGCTGCAGTAGTGCAGTGTCAATCTCTATAGCGGTTGACACGGGATAGAATCTAGGAAAATCCCACAAAAGTGCCTATTTTACAACATTCCAGAATAACCCCTTCACGTCAAACTTAATACCGGGAGTTCAACTTATCCAAATTCATTTTTGAAAAGTCCTCGAGACTCCTTAACGTCTTACCTAATGAAAAAGTTAGCTCAATACAAGATATATAATCCCATCCTCACTTGGATTGACCTAGACCATACCTCATTCTGAAACTAATCGAGACTAGCCTTGCCTAAAAATTTTAACTCCCAAACTCAGAAGTTTTCTAACCTAAAACTTGGCATGAAAGGTTTACACGTAATGACGGGCACTGTCATTACAACATATACCAATTTACCCATCGTTCATCCCCAAATGATCAAACCCAAAAAGTAAAAAAAAGAAAGTTTAGTACCTGAATCCTCAAACAACTGAGGGTACTTGTCCCGCATATCCTTCTCGATTTCTCAAGTGGCTTCCTCAACCGGACGATGCTTCCATTGAACTTTCATAGATTTTATCTCCGTTGTCGTCAACTTCCATACACCCCGATCAAGAATCGCAACTGGTTACTCTTCATATTAAAGATCCTTGTCTAGAAAAATCAAATCCTACTTAATGATGTATTCCACATCCCCATGGTATCGCCTTAACATGGATACATGGAAAACTGGATGGACTCCGTATAAATTGAGTGGCAGTGCTAGCCTGTAAGCCACTGGACCTATAATCTTGAGAACCTCGAATGGACTGATATATCGAGGGCTGAGCTTGCCCCTCTTGCAGAATTGTATAACCCCCTTCATTGGTGACACTTTCAATAACAAATGTTTACCAACCTGAAACTCCATGTCTCTTACCTTGCAATCTGCGTACTCTTTCTGCATCCTTTGGGCTGATAGCAACTTGGTTTGAATCCCCCTCACCTTTTCCTGATCTTCCCTCACCAATTCTATGCCCAAAGGCTTCACATTGCCAGCCTCAAACCACCCTATAAGTGATCTATATTTCCTCCCGTACAATGCCTCAAATGGTTCCATATTGATACTGGAGTGGTAGTTTTTGTTGTATAAGAACTCACACAATGGTAGGAACTGGTCCCAATGACCCCCAAAGTCTATCACATATGCTCCCAGCATGTCCTCTAACACCTGGATTGTACTTTCTGACTGATCGTCTGTCTGAGGATAAAATATTGTGCTGAAAGTGAGTTGAGTACCCAATTCTTCGTGCAACTTACCCCAAAACTTGGAGGTAAACTGAGTACCCCTATATGAAATGATTGGGCATGGCACCCCATGCAGTCTCACAATCTCCTTAACATATATCTTAGCCAACTACTGCAAATTATCGTCCACCCTGACCGAAATGAAATAAGATGACTTGGTCAGCATGTCCATAATGACCCAAATAGATTTGTACTTTCCCAAGGTCTTAGTAAGACCCACCATGAAGTCCATGGCTATCCTTTCCCACTTTCACTCATGAAATTGGCATTCTTTGAAGCAATCCTATAGTCCTTTAGTGCTCATACTTGACCTGATGACAGTTCTGACACTTAGACACATAATCAACTATGTCTTTTTTTCATCCCGGGCCACTAGTAAAGTTGCCTCAAGTCCCTGGACATTTTGCTTACGCCCGAATGAATCGAATACCGCAAACCATAAGCCTCTGCCAACACCTTCTGAATTATGTCATCAATCTGAGGAACATAAATCTACCCCGTGAATCTCATCACCCAATCAGTGCCCAACGTGGCGTCCCCAGACTCTCCGTATACTACCTTACTCCGAAACTTGTTCAATTGTGCATCCTAAAACTGCTTAGCCTTTATTTCTTCTATAAATGTGGATTTGACCTTAATACTGGCCAACATCCTACCGTGTTCTGAGATTCCCAATTGCATAAACTTAGATTCTAGAGCCTGAATCTCCTTACTTAGTAGTCGTTAGGACACCCCCAATAATCAAAACTGCTCATGCTAACTATTTTCTGACTCAACGTTTTTTCCACCACGTTAGCCTTGCCCAGATGATACTGGATGGTCATATCATAATCTTTCAAAAACTCCATGCACCTCATATGCCTCAGATTCAAGTCCTTCTGAGTAAACATATGTTGCGGGCTGCGATGGTCCATGAAAACTTCACACTTGACACCATAGAGGTAGTGCCTCTAAATCTTAAGTTCAAATACCATCGTTGCCAACTCCACATCTTGAGTTTGGTAATTCTTCTCATGAGGCTTCAACTGTCTTGAATAATATGCTATGACATTCCTATCCTTCATTAACACAACACCCAATCCCGAATGTGAAGCATCACAATACGTAATGAAATCCTTACCTTTAGTCGTCAATGAAAGAATGGGAGCTATAGTAAGAAGTGTCTTGAGCTTTTGGAATCTCTCCTCACACTTTTTGGACTATACAAATGGTACCTCCTTCTAACTCAGCCTTGTCAAGTGAGTAGCGATAGATGTAAAATCCTTGACAAACCTGTGATAGTAGCCTGCAAGACCCACAAAACTCCTAACCTCAGTCACAGAGCTAGGCTGGACCCACCTCTTAACTACCTCAATCTTTTGGTGACCCACCATCACTCCCTTTTTTGACACCACATCCCCTAAGAAAGTGACTAAAGTCAACAAAAATTCGCACTTGGAAAACTTGGCATATAATTTTTGGTGCTTCAAGATATCCAAAACAATACGAAGATTTTCAACATGCTCCTCCCTACTCTTGGAGTAAATCAAAATGTCATCAATAAACACAATGATGAACAAATCCATATAGGATTTGAATACCCCATTTATCAAACTCATGAATACTGCCAGTGCATTAGTCAGCCCAAACGACACCACTAGGAACTCGTAATACCTATATCAAGTCTAAGATGCTATCTTAGGGATGTCCTCAGGTCTAATCTTTAACTGATGATACCCTGACCTTAAGTTAATCTTTGAAAATATAGATGCCCCCTACAATTGGTCAAAGAGGTCATTTATGCGAGGTAAGGGTTACTTATCTCGGATGGTGACCTTGTTGAGTTGCCTGTAGTGTATACACATCCTCATACTACCATTCTTCTTTTTCAAAAATAATATCAGAGCACCCCAAGGTGAAGCACTAGGATGGATAAAACCCTTATCTAAGAGTTCTTGAAGCTGAGTCTTAAGTTCCCTCAACTCTGCCGGAACCATGCGGTAAGGAGGAATAGAAATCGAGTGAGTGCCCGGCTCCAAGTCTATACAAAAGTCAATATTACGGCCTAGAGGCATGTCAGGCAAATCCATCAGAAACACCTCTTGAAACTGGAAACTACTGGAACTGACTCAATCAATAAGGACTCCACACTATCATCCCAGATATGAGCCAAGAAGTCTAAACATCCCCTTCCCACTAACTTCCTAGCCCGGACAAATGATATGATCGTAGCCAGCTTAGGTGTGTACACTCCTTCCCACTCTAGTCTATTCTTACCTAGAATCTCTAGAATCATAATTTTAGTATTATAGTTCAACACTGCATGACATGGAGACAACCAGGTTATCTCCAAAATAACATCAGAATAAAATATGTTCAGAATACCCAAATATACCCAAGTCTGCAACCCCACAAACACCACAAGACAAGTACGATAAACATGGGTTACTATCACAGACTCTCTAAATGGGGTAGAAACATAAATATGGGAATCAAGGACATCACAAACCAAATCCAGACCCAAAGAAAAATTAACAGACATGTAACAGTAAGTAGAACCTGGGTCAAACAGTACAGACGCCATCCTATCATAGACTAAAATTATACTTGTGATCAGTGCTTCTGATGCCTCAGCCTCAAACTTCCCTGGAAAAGCATAGCAATGGGCCCGATTATCAATCCGAGCAATTTCCTTGGTTGGTTGAACCACACCCCTGCACGTGCTACAATTTCTTATATATCCCTGGCCTCCTTGAAAGTTACCTCTCCCACCCTGTGGATGACCCTTCGCATAACCACCTCTAGTTGTTGGAACCACAGACTTAGACTGCTGCTGAGTCTGATTACCTGTTTGCTTGTGAGGGCACTACCTCTTGAAATCACCCGGATCACCATAATGAAAGCACCTGCGGTCAAGACTAGGCCTGCTAGTAGAAGTATAAGAATCCCCCTGGCCCCTAGGAGCTGAGAACTGACTGGCTCCCGAATGACCACCTGTAGAAGCTGGCAAGGCTGACTGAATAGGACGAGCAGAATATACCAGCTGGTTGTGACCCCTGGAGTATGAACCACTGAAATTTTTGTAATTCCTAGACTTCTTGGCTAACACCTTAGCCTACCTTACCTATTTAACCCCCTCTAGCTTTTTCACATAATCCGTTACCTCATTGAAACTCTTTTCCGCTAAATTCATATGCACAGACAACACCTGCAACTCAGTATTCAAGCCCTTCATAAACAGATGAATCCTATCCTCTTTTGTACCCAGAAGCTGAGTAACAAAATGTGACAATGCATGAAATTTGGCCTCATAGGCTGAGACTAAAGTGTTACCCTGCTCCAAAGACAAAAACTCATCCTTTTTATGATCTCTCAAAGTGCGGGGCACATACTTCTCTAAGAAAAGATCATGAAACTCCGTGTAGGTTAGCGTAGGCAAAGCTGGTGGCCAATAATCCATATGAGACCTCCACCACTACTTAGCATCACTCTACAGCTGGAAGGTAACAAACTCTACATCATGTTGTTGCACAATGCCCAACTTATACAGCCTCTCGTAAAAGTCCAGAATGAACTCATAAGCATTCTCTTTCTCAGTACCCTAAATGTAGGAGGTTTCAGCTTCAAAAACTTAGTCAGCATCTCATGCTCATTCCTGGTCATAACCGGACCTAGCATCGGATGAAAGAAGTCATTAGTAACTGACGCTGCATCCATCATAGGAGCCATTGAACCTGCTGGTTGGGTTCCTAGGACCTGATCTGCAATACCTATGGGGGTGGCTCTAACACCTACCAGCCCACTCAGAAAACTCCATACTTGCTAAAATGCTTCGGGAATTATAGGGGTAAGGACTTCACCTCCGGCTGGTGCCGCCGTCTCTTGTTCTACACCCTCATCAACAACAACCTCCACTTCTTCCTCAACATGATCCTGGGGTGGGGGAGAGGTCGCCTCTCTTGGTCCAGCAGATTCTTGAGCTTCACTCCTACCGGGTGAGGCCCTTCCTCTGCCTCTACCTCTGCCTCTACCTCTGCCCCTGCCCCTACCCCATCCTCTCCATCTGACAACTGGGCTCGTTGTGGGACAACCGTTCTTGCTCTATTATTTCTCGTGTTAACTATCTATACACAAAAGAGTGAAAGAGGTTAGATACCAATTTGTATCACCAGATACCAATTGGAATCAAGTTATGGCATGATTGAAGAAAGAAGAGATAGTTTCCTAAAGTCCTATAGCCTCTCAAAGAAAAGTACAGATGTCTCCGTAGTATTCTGCAAGACTCTACTAGACCTATTTTGGTACGATGAGATCAACACACCTAGGGCTCTGATACTATCTTTGCACGACCTAACCCGTCGTGAGTGGCACCCACCTGAAACCCCAGAATGAGTTGACCAAAATCAATCCAACACTTAGTAAAGTCTAATAGCTCAAAACAAGTTTGCATTAAAATAAACTAACATTCACCATCTAAATTCTAATAAAACAATATCCTATGGAAATCCCCTAGAATCTGAAGATCACCGTACCAAAACATCTATTGCTGTCTAGAAAATAAATAGGGATGTAACCCCATAAATAAGAGAAATTGAGTCTGAAACAAAGGACCAGAAATATACTGGATGAAACCATGGTAGCCGAGAGAGTAGCTCACCTTTGGGATCTGAAATCGCTGGAACTACAACTGAGGTCGCATAGTAGCCGTCAGAAGATGTCCTGTACTTATAAAAGGAAAAAAAGTGCAGAATCAGTACATTACACAATACACCATGACAATAACATATATATCTTTCAAATAACCCATACCAACTACGGATCCTTAAGATAATACCTAAGTATTGAACATGTAATCCCGGTCTACAGTATGACCAACCCACAGTTAATTACAACCACCAGGCCTCTCAAGGACCATCATGCAACAAACATATATCAAGAATACAACTCGGTCTACCTATGGAACCATCATCATAATAGAATCAAGGTAAGTAAAATCTAACCCATACCAGGTGTTGTACCTGAGCCAACAATTATAGATCTTGTACCAAGTGTGTACCCGAGCCAACCAATAAATATCCTGTACAAGGCATGGTATCCGAGCCAAACAATATGTAACCTGTACCAGGTATGGTACCCGAGCCAACCGAATGTCACACATAATCCAACAAGTCAATAAATAATGAACAACATCACACTTGTAAACTAACAAGCAACCAAACCAAGTACATTTCACATAATTGACACGGGATATATAGACATTCATAATCCCATTCCTAAAGCATGAAAACTCATACATTACTAAGTGATAGTACATGAACACATATTGTATATTGTGAAAAACAGTAATCATCACCTACCTCAAATAACTCAAAAGCTCTACAGGACCAGAGCCTTCCCATTTTCCATATCCTTTGCTTGTTATTGGTCTTAAAATGACTACAAGATTTACTAAAATCATTCCACATGGCCTAATATTTACCCGGATCATACTCAAATCCCAATCCCCAGGACAACCTATGATCATTTGTAATGACTCTCCAGTTTATTTTCCATTTTTCATGCTTTTTCTGTGTTTTGAGCTTTCCCATAGTGGCTACAAGTAATTTATGACTTGTTCGGACTGACGGTTTGGTGCTCGGGCCATTCGTTAGGTCGTTATGACCATTTCCCTATTTTAGAACTTAAAGTTGGAAAATCTTTGAATTAGGTCAACTTTCTTGGTTAATGCACTCAGAATCAAATTCCGATAGTTTTGTTGGCTCTAGAACGGGGATTTTGGTCTAGTGGGACCATTGGTATGAGTCTGAGTGCCTTCGGTTTGGTTTTTTGTGAGTTTGTGTGTTGTGGAGTCAATTTAGCTGGTAGGGTTGACTTTGGTCAACATTCAGAGAAGACGACCTCGGATGGGAATTCTGTAAGTGCCGTTAGCTCCAGAATATTGACTTTGGAATAGAAGGACCTTTGGTTTGGGTCCCTAGGCTTGTGCACTCATTTTGGGATTTTGAGTTTTGAGTTGGTTTTTGGCATGGGGCCAACTTTTCGTTAAAATGATCTCCGTTGGGAGTTTCATTGATTCCGTTGAGTCTAGAATGCCGTTTTTGGTAAGATAGCATGGTTGGTTTCTATTCACGGGGTTCTAAATGAATCCAAAAGGTCCATCGGAAGATTTTTGGACTTGGTGTTTTACTGGTTGCTGCATTGAGTTGCATACGACTTTGCTCTTCGCGATCAAAGGGATCCCATTGCATTCACGATGGTCTAGTTTCTTGACCATCCTATTTGCAAAGGGTTCCCTTGCATTCACAATGTAGCTGGCTGGGACCCAGCATGGATCGTCTCTTTGCGAATACATCTAGACCATCTCGATAGCGATGGTTTGGCTAGCTGTTCTCCGCGAATGCAGGGTTCCTGTCACAATCGCGATGAAGGACCCCTAGCAGTTAAATAAATTTCAACTTCATTTTCTTCTCCATTTATCCAAGAACCTCCATTGTTAAGCTCCAAGCTCCCAAATTCCAGCCCATTTGCATCAATACCATTCACCCAGTAAGTTCCTTTGTCACCCCTCTCCTCATTTCGTGTATATTCTCGTATTTCTTTCGCTAATTTCCCTCGTTGTTAAATTCTTAGAGTTTGGAGATTCTTGTGGAATCTAATTATTCGGAGACTGCATACTCCTAAATTCATGCAACTCAGCTCCGTAACATGTTTTCCATATCGAGGTTGGTTTTTTCTCTGAATTCCGTACTTTTTCACCTTATATCCCGTAGATTAGTAGCACTTCAGGGCTGTTTTGGGCCCCGAAATGAACTATGTTCGCGCCCAAACTTTGGGCATGGGTTCCTTGACCCACACAAGCATAATTGTTAATTGTGTTTTTTGTTTCGTTGTGCAGGCCCCGAGGGTCATTTTTCTGGCCTGATTTTCGGCCTAATTTTCCGTATAGTAATATGGGTGTCATTATTCTCATCATGACACCTGGATTATGTTCTTGATAGTGTGGCAACTTTTCTGAGGCTGTTCAAAAGGGGAAGGCACACGAGTGACGGTTCGTGCTTGCAGTTTGGCCCCGAGGTAGGTTACGGTTTACCTTCTAGACTGAGTTAGTTAGGTGTATATATTTATATGTTACTGGAACGCTAGGTTGGGTGTTAAATAGAATTTAGGCTTTAATCTTGTTTATCATGTAAATTGGCCATTTCGAGTTTTTAGCATAAAATTATATGTTATCCTTAGCCTAGGAGCTTGGTTCTTCTGTGTGACTAGTCTAAGATCCTTAGCATGCTTTTAGGAGGCTTTAGAGGTAGAGTAGAGTTTGCCCATTGTTTCCACTTTTATTTCCCGCTATACTGCTTTATTTTATCATTGTGTGCAACTATGGGCCCGAGGCCATGACTAGGATTTGGACGAATTCCAAGTCAGTTCTCTTGGTTTGGAGGATATTCTTGCCCTGTTTGATCTGATGATGTGATTTTTCTTTCAGTGTGTAAACATTCATACTCATATCGCATGGCATATCATTGGTACAGTATGGAAATGGTTTTTCAAAGACTTTTGGGTTGAAAAGAGGTTTTTCTACTATTGTGATGAATTTCAGACTAAATCGAGGTATTTTGAGTATCACCTTGGTTTTTGAGAGGGAAAGAGGAACTACTATTTTTTGTATATAAATTTATAGTCCAATGCGGTATTCTGGACCCCCGATGCATTATTCTGGTTATTTTACACTCTCATTTATATACATATTAGTCCGATGCGGTATTCCAGACCCCCGATGCGCTATTCTGGGTATTTTATTATTTCATATACATATGCATAGTCTGATGAGGTATTTCGGGCGCCCGATGCGGTATTTCAGGTTTATATTATTATTGCATTCATATATGCATCATCGTGCATCATATTGCATTTTCTTTGGTATGTGGATTGACTCTGGTTTGACTTGTTGTTGTGTTCCTTTATCTTTTGATTTATCGGTATGTCGTCGATTTTATAAATAGTTTTAGGTGGATCCATGTATAGTTAGTTGCTTTTCTGTAATCTATATTTATATATTATCTTTCTGAGCTTGGTCGGTCTATGATGCCTACTGAGTACCCATTGTCTTGGTACTCATACTACACTCTGCATCTCTTTTTATGATGCAGTACCTAGTATGAGCCACCCTTACTGATCTCCTGTCGTTCGAAGCCCGTTGTTGTTCGGATTGCGGTGAGCTCCCTGCGCTTTTGGAGACTTTACTTGCTTTCCATCTTGTATATCATGTCTATATTTTTTTATTTTGGATAGACAGAGGTTGTTGTATAGATACTCCTTACTTTAGTCACTCTTGTACTAGTGACACCAGGTCCAGGTTGGTGTTCGGGTCATTTTGTCTTTTGGTCACTTAGGGCCATCCTTTGTATATTTTGTACGCTGGTATGTATATATGCTTTTGGCCCTACCCTTGTTTATATCTTCCGCTTCTCTTTAGTTAAATTATTATTTACTGCTTTCCGCGTATTTGGGATAGGCTTGTCTACGGTGGGGGGGGGGAGGGTTATGTAGTCGCCATCATGGCCCAATTCTGGGTCGTGATAGAGTGGTATGAGAGCTTTAGGTTCAGAGGTATCGCCAATACAAGAGCAAGTGTCTAATAAAGCCTCGTGGATAAGGTACGATGACGTTCGTATCCTATCTGTGAGGGGCTATAGGGCATTCATTAGGAAAAGCTTCGTATTTTTTGATTCCTTATCATGCTTACTTGAGTTGATCAACTTCTAAGTATATTTGTTTCACTCCTTCTCTGATGGTTCGGACAAGATCTGTAGTAGGTGAGGATGAGGCCCCTGCACCTGCAGTTAGAGCCCTAGTTTAGGGGACGGGGTAGAGGTCGATACCGAGGTCGAGGTAGGGCACGGGATGTGGCACCAGCTCGAGCACAAGCTGGAGTACCATCACTAAAGCCAAAGGTTAAAGCAAACAAGGTTCAGTATGAGCCGGAGCATGTGGGTCCAGTCAAGCATCCGACAGGTTTTGTGGCTAGTCCGATGTTGCGGGACACCTTGTTTCAATTATTGGGCTTTTCTGAGGGTATGACTCTACCAGCAGCTTTGCTGAGCATTCTAGTTGGTTCTCAGGTTTGAGGTGAGGGTCAAACTTCAGTTCAGGCAGCCGCACAGGGTTCAGGAGCGCAGCCTACTACTGTGGCTCCCAGATTGGAGGTACTACCGGTTCCTGCAGTTGCTACACCTACTCCCGTTGTGCCAGGTATGTCTTCTGAGGAGAAGAAGATGTTGGGTAGGTTCTTGAGATTGGGTCCTCCGAGGTTTTTGGGTGCTGCAAGGGAGGATGCACACGAGTTTTTGACTAGCTTCTAGGAGAGGCTACATAATTTTTGGTAGTTGAGTCTCACGGATTAGATTACATCACGTTTTAGCTTGATGGTCTAGCAAAACAGTAGTGGAGGTCATATATTGCTTGTAGACCAACCGAGTCGCCTCCACTTACTTGGTATCAGTTCTTCGCAGCTTTTCTGGAGAGTATGTACTATGCAATATGAGGGAGTGTCTGATGGATCAGTTTTTTGGGTTGGACCAGGGCTCCATTACTGTGTCCGAGTATGAGGTCCATTTTCACCAGTTGTCCAGGCATGCCACTATGAGTCTGCCCACCGAGAATGAGAGGGTACGCTAGTTTGTTCGTAGTTTGATTTTGCATCTTCGCTTAGCTATGAAGGGTATGGTAGCATCGGGTCAGTCCTTTCTGGAGGTGGTTGATCATGCTCGTACTATTGAGGGTGTACTTTGCAAGGCCCAAGGGGGCAGTGATAAGAGGCCCCACAATCAGGGCAGTATCAGCAAGTCACAGGGCTGTGGTAGAGGCTATTATGGTAGAGGTCAGCACCAACAACATTTCCAGTCTAGCTGCCCTGTTCAGGTGGCATTATAGACTACTGAGGGTCAGAGTAGCCAAAGTCCCATTCCTTTTCCCCGAGGTGGTCATTTAGGGTCTACAGGCCATGGTGTCTGTTCAGATTCAGCCGGACCTTCACAGTGGAGCATGCTCGGTCGGGGTTGTTATGAGTGTGGCGAGATAGGCCACTTTGCTAGAGAGTGCCCATCGGTGCCGTATCCTAGACAATAGGAGCAGTTGGGTTAGGTTCCCAGGGCTCTAGCACCATAAGCTAGAGGCAGTTTACAGGGTAGTAGGGGTAGTCCCCAGGGTGCTAGGGGTGGTCCTCAGTCTGGTAGGTCAGGTGGTCATGGCTGTCGAGGCCACGTGTATGCAGTTCCGAGATGGACAGAGGTCAAGGCTTCAGATGTTGTGATTGTAGGTACTATCTTTGTTTGCCATCAGTCTGCTTCAGTTTTGTTTGATCCAAGATCTACATTCTTGTATGTATCTGCTTATTATGCTACTCGTCTGGGGTCTGCTTGTGAGTCCTTGCATATGCCTATACGTGTATCTACTCCTGTAGGTGATTTTTTGGTAGTAGATCAGGTGTATCGAGCTTGTGTGGTGACTATCTTGGGGTATGACATATGGGTAGACTTGGTTGTCCTTGATATGGTCGATTTTGATGTGATCTTTGGCATGGATTGGTTGTCTCCTTATCATGCGGTCTTGGATTGCTTCACCAAGATTGTTATTCTTTGGATGCCTGGTATCCCTCCTATCATATGGAAGGGAGCCGATAGCCACATGCCAAGGGAAGCTATATGTTTTTTGAGCGCGCAGTGGTTGGTTGGTAAGGGGTTCTTAGCTTATCTTGCCTACATTTGTGATATTAGTGCCACTACATCTCCTCTTGAGTCAGTTCTTGTGGTTTGCGAGTATTCAGATGTGTTTCCTTCTGATCTTCCGGGTCTTCCTCTTGAATGTGACATTAATTTTGGTATCGATGTTGAGCCGGGCACCAAGCCCATTTCTATTCTGCCATATCGGATGGCACCTGCTGAGTTGAGGGAGCTTAAGGATCAGCTCCAGGATTTGTTGAGTAGAGGGTTCATCCGGTCTAGTGTGTCTCTAAGGGGTGCTCCAGTTTTGTTTGTAAATAAGAAGGATGGGTCTATGCGTATGTGTATCAACTACAGGAAGTTGAATAAGGTGACAGTTAAGAACAGATATTCGATGCCGCGTATTGATGACTTCTTTGACCAGCTACAGGGTGCAGCCATGTTTTCTAAGTTAGATTTGAGGTCTGGCTATCACCAGTTGAGGATTAGGGCTGGGGACATCCCAAAGACTGCATTTAGGACTCGATACAACTATTATGAGTTCCTAGTCATGTCTTTTGGGTTGACCAATTCCCCAACAACATTCATGGAGTTGATGAACCGTGTGTTCAGTGCCTACTTGGATTCGTTCGTGATTGTGTTCATCGACGACATTCTAATTTATTCGAGGAGTATAGAGGATCATGAGCAGCATCTTAGATTGGTACTTCAGGCCTTGAAAGACCATTAATTGTATGCTAAATTCACTAAGTGTGAATTTTTGCTTGAGTCTGTGGCATTCTTGGAGCACGTGGTGTCCACGGATGGGATTATGGTATATCCAGTGAAGATTACATCAGTCAGTGATTGGGCTAGGCCTACTTCTCCTACCAAGGTTCACAGTTTCATCGGGTTAGCAGGTTATTACAGGCAGTTTGTAGAGGGATTTTCTTCGATAGCAGCTTCCTTAACTAGATTGACTCAGAAGAATGTTCCCTTCCAGTGGTCAGACGAGTTCAAGGTGAGCTTTCTGAAGCTCAAGGCCTTATTGACTTCAGCTCTGATTTTTACTCTTCTAGTCGAGGGGCAGGGTTTCACCGTATATTGTGATGCGTCAAGTATTGGTTTGGGTTGTGTGTTGATGCAGTAGGGCTGGGTTATTGCATATGCTTCCAAATAGTTGAAGGTTCACAAGAGGAACTACCCCACACATGACTTGGAGTTAGCAGCGGTAGTCTTCGCGTTAAAGATGTGAAGGCATTATCTTTATGGCATGCACTATGAGATCTTTATTGACCATCGTAGTCTTTAGTACATTTTTAGCCAGAAGAATCTAAATTTCAGGCAGCGTAGGTGGTTGAAGTTACTGAAGGACTATGACATCTCTATTCTCTATCATCCGGGCAAGGCAAATATGGTAGCGGATGCCTTGAGCCAAAAGGTGGTGAGTATGGGTAGCTTGGCTTTCTTAGCTACAGAGGAGCGACCTTTACCTTGGGACATCCATTCCTTGACTAATAGATTGGTTTGACTTGACATTTCTGAGCCGGGCTGTGTTCTTTCTTGTGTTGAGGCTAGGTCTTCCTTGTTGGCGTAGATTCAAGCACAACAGTTTATTGATGCGAGGTTGAGGATCATTCGTGACAAGGTGTTTAGTGGTGAGGCTAGGAAGGCAACTTTACATTCAGAGGGTGTTCTAAGGATCAAGGGTCGTATTTGCATTCCTAGAGTTGGTGACTTGGTCAGACTAATATATTGGAGGAGGCTCATTGCTCTAGATATTCCATTCATCCTGGGGAAGCTAAGGTTTATCGTGACTTGAGGAAACACTACTGGTGGTGTGGGATGAAGAGTGATATTTCAGCTTTTGTATCCAGGTGCTTGAACTGTCAGTAGGTGATGTTTGAGCACCAGAGTCCAGGTGGCTTATCACAGAGACTACCCATTTCGAAGTGGAAATGGGAGCGCATATCCATGGACTTTGTAGTCAGATTGCCACGTACCTTGTAGAGATTTGATGCTATTTGGGTTATCGTGGATAGGTTCACGAAGTCTTCTCACTTTCTTCCAGTTCAGACTTCTTACAGTTCTGAGAGGTTGGCCCAGATCTATATTTAAGAGATTGTCCATTTGCATGGGGTGCCAGTTTCTATCATTTCCGACCAAGGTACTCAGTTCACTTTGCACTTTGGCAGTCTATTCATAGAGAGTTGGGTAATAGAGTTGAGCTTAGCACCTTCTTTTGTCCGCAGACAGATGGTCAGTTAGAGTATACTATTCAGGTTCTAGAGGATATGCTTCGAGCCAGTGTTATTAATAGTGGTGGTCAGTGGGACCATTGTTTATCCTTGGCAGAGTTTGCATATAATAATAGTTACCATTCAAACATTCAGATGGATCCGTTTGAGGCTTTATATGGTAGGCGATGTAGATCTCCGATGGGTTGGTTTGATGCTTTCAAGGTTAGGCCGTGGGGTACCGTCTTGCTTCGTGATTCTATGGATAGAGTTTGGGTTATTCAGGAGAGACTCCATACTGCCCAGAGTAGGCAGAAGAGTTATGCTAACCGGAGAGTTCGAGAACTTGACTTTATCGGTGGTGATAGTGTGTTCCTTCAAGTGTCGCCCATGAAGGGCGTGATGAAGTTCGGGAGGAAGGGTAAGCTCAGTCTGAGGTTCATTAGGCCGTTTGAGATCCTTCGTCGTATTGGAGAGGTTGCTTATGAGTTAGCCTTACCTCCTACCATTTCTAGCGTTCATCCAGTATTCCATGTTTCCATGCTGCGATGGTACATTTTGGAAGAGTCTCATGTACTTCAGTTGGAGTTGGTTCAGTTGGATAAGTGCTTAGCCTTTGAGGAGGAGCCTGTTGCTATTTTGGACAGGAAGGTTAGGAAGTTGAGGTCCAAGGAGATTCCGTCAGTTAAGGTTCAATGGTAGCATTGTCCTGTCGAGGAGGCTACTTGGGAGATCGAGACCTACATGCGAATCCGTTGTCCTCATTTTTTTGAGTCTTCAGGTACTATCCTTTTTCTAACTTTTACGGACAAAAGTTCCTTTAGTAGTGGTTGTTGTAATGACCTCTAGGTCATTTTCCATTTTCCATGCTTTTTTTGCATTTCGAGCTTTCCCTCAGTGGCTACAGGTCATTTATGACTTACCGGGACTGACAGTTTGGTGCCGGGGCCATTCGTTAGGTTGTTATGACCATTTCCCTTTTTTAAAACTTAAAGTTGGAAAACCTTTGACTTCGGTCAACTTTCTTGGTTAACGCGCTCAGAATCAAATTCTGACAGTTTCATTGGCTCCTGAATGGAGATTTTGGTCTAGTGGGACCATTGGTCTGAGTCTAAGTGCCTTTGGTTTGGTATTGTGTGGCTTTGTGTGTTTTGGAGTCAGTTTGGCTGGTAGGGTTGACTTTGGTCAACATTCAGAGAAGATGGCCTCAGATGGGAATTCCATTGTCGTTAGCTCTAGAATGTTGACTTTGGGCTAGGGGAACTTTGGTTCGGGTCCCGAGGCTTTCAGTCTCATTTTTGGGTTTTGAGTTTTGAGTTGGTTTTGGGTGTGGGGCCCACTTTTCATTAAAACGAACTTTGTTAGGAGTTTTATCGATTACATTGAGCTTGAAATGCCATTTTTGGTAGGGTAGCATGGTTGGTTTGTGTTCACGGGGTTCCGGATGAATCCCGAGGGTCCATCGGAAGATTTTTGGACATGGTGTTTTGTTGGTTGTTGCATTAAGTTGCAGACGACTTTGCTCTTTTCCATCACAGGGACCCCGTCGTATTCGGGATGGTCTAGTTTCTTGACCATAGCATTCACGAAGGGTTCTCTCGCATTCGCGATGTAGCCGGTTGGGACCCAGCTTGGCTCGTCTCTTTGGGAACGCGCCCGAACCATTGCGATCGCGATAGTTGGGGTGGCTGTGCTCCGCCAACGCGAGGTTCCTGTCGCGATCGCGATGAAGGACCCCTGGTAGTTAAATAAAGTTCAACTTCATTTTCTCCTCCATTTATCCGAGAACCTCCATTGTTAAGCTCCAAGCTCCCAAATTCCAGCCCCTTTGCATCAATATCATTCACCCGGTAAGTTCCTTCGTCACCCCTCTCCTCGTTTCGTGTAAATTCTCATATTTCTTCCGCTAATTTCCCTCGTTGTTAAATTCTTAGAGTTTGCAGATTCTTATGGAATCTGATTATTTGGAGACTGCATACTCCTAAATTTGTGCAACTCAGCTCCGTAGCGTGTTTTCCATATTGAGGTTGGTTTCCGCTTTAAATTATGAACTTTTCTGCCTTATATCTAGTAGATTAGTAGCACTTCGAGGCTATTTTGGACCCCAAAACAAACTTTGTTCGCGCCCAAACTTTAGGCATGGGTTTCTTGACCCACCGCGAGCATAATTGTGAATTTTTTTTCTATTTTGTTGCACGGGCCCTGACGGTCATTTTTCCAATCCAATTTTCAGCCCGATTTTTTGTATAGCAATATGGGTGTCATTATTCTCATTTTGACACCTGGGTTATGTTCTTGATAGTGTGGAAGCTTTCTGAGGATGTTCTGAAAGAGAAGGCACACGAGTGATGGTTCGTGCTTGCAGTTCGGCCCTGAGGTAGATTACGGTTTACCTTCTAGACTGAGTTAGTTAGGTTGTATATATTTATATGCTACTGGAATGCTAGGTTGGATGTTAGATAGACTTTAGGCTTTAATCCTGTTTATCATGTAAATTGGCCATTTTGGGTTTTTAGCATAGAATTGTATGTTATCCTTAACCTAGGAGATTGGTTCTTCTGTGTGACTAGTCTAAGATCCTTCGCATGCTTTTAGGAGGCTGTAGAGGTAGAGTAGAGCTTGCCCGTTGTTTTCTCTTTTATTTCCCGCTTTACCACTTTATTTTATCATTGTGTGTAACTGTGGGCCCGAGGCCATGGCTAGGATTTGGATAGATTCCAGGTCTGTTCTCTTGGTTTGGAGGGTATTCTTGCCCTGTTTGATCTAATGATATGGTTTTCTTTTGGTGTGTAAACATTCATACTCATATCGCATGGCATATCATTGGTACAGTATGGAAATGGTTTTTCAAAGGCTTTTGGGTTGAAAAGAGGTTTTTCTACTATTGTGATGAATTTCAGACTAAATCAAGTTATTTTGAGTATCACCTTGTTTTTTAAGAGGGAAAGAGGAACTACTATTTTCTGTATATAAATTTATAGTTTGATGCGGTATTCTGGACCTTTGATGCATTATTCTGGGTATTTTACTCTCTCATTTATATATATATATTAGTCTGATGCAGTATTCTGGACCCCCAATGCGCTATTCTGAGTATTTTATTATTTCATATACATATGCATAGTCCGATGAGGTATTCCAGGCGCCCAATGCGGTATTCCGGGTTTATATTATTATTGCATTTATATATGCATCATCGTGCATCACATTGCATTTGCTTTGGCACATGGATTGACTCTGGTTTGACTTGTTGTTATGTTCCTTTATCTTTTGATTTATCGGCATGTCTTCGGTCTTATAACTAGTTTTAGGTGGATCCCTGTATAGTTAGCTGCTTTTCTATAATCTATATTTATATATTATCTTTCTGAGCTCGGTCAGCCTATGATGCCTACTGATTGCCCATTTTCTTGGTACTCATACTACACTCTGCATCTCTTTTTCAGATGTAACACCTAGTACGAGCCACCCTTGCTGATCTCCTGTCGTTCGAGGCCCGTTGCTGTTCGGATCTCGGTGAGCTACCTGCGCTTTTGGAGACTTTACTTGCTTTCCATCTTGTATATCCTGTCTATATTTTGTATTTTGGATAGACAGAGGTTGTTGTATAGCTACTCCTTGCTTTAGTCGCTCTTGTACTAGTGACACCAGGTCCGGGTTGGTGTTCGGGTCATTTTGTGTTTCGGTCACTTTAGGGCCATCTTTTGTATATTTTGTACGCTGGAATGTATATATGCGTTTGGCCCTACCCTTTCTTTATATCTCCCGCTTCTCATTAGTTAAATTATTATTTACTGCTTTCCGCGTGTTTGGGTTAGGCTTGTCTACTGGGGGTTATGTAGACACCATCATGGCCCGATTTCGGGTCGTGACATCATTCCACCCATTCTGGGCTTTCCCACTGTTAATTCACCTAAATATATCATTTTAACTGTACATTAAGGAAAATACGACGAATTGATCATAACTCAACAATAATATCCAAAACCTAAGAACTTTTATACCCTAGAATCCCCTTTTTCTCTGCATTCTACCATTCCTAGGTCAATCCAAACCTTCCTTCTAGCTCGTAACTATCAATTCTACTACGTAGGAAACATATCATAGAGTTAAGGGAGCAATAACCTTACTTTTGGTATTAACATGGTAAAAATGGGGTTGAAGTTACCTAAATCGCCCTTGCACTTCTCCAAAACGTTCTTGAGGAAAAATTGAAAGTTTTGGGAAAGTTTCTGCATTAAAACCCAACTCAGTCCGCTATAGCAGTCCGTACACTGCTATAGCGTGTAATGACCCTTCCGGTCATTCTCATGTTTTTGCCTTTCTTGTACTGTTAGAGCTTGTCTGTAGTGGCCCCAAGTCATTTATGACCTGTTGAGACCAGTAGTTCAGTGCCTGGGCCGTTTGTTTTGTCTTTATGGCCATTCCTTATTTTACAGCTTCAAGTTTGGAAATCATTGAACTTAGTCAACAATCTTAGCTATCATGCTCGGAATCGAATTTTGACAGTTCTGTTAGCTCCGGAACATGGACTTTGGTCTAGTTGGACCTTTGATTGAGATTCACGAGCTATTCAGCTTGGAAATCTATCGTGTTCTGTGTTTTTAAGCCAGTTAGGCTTGTATAGTTGACTTTGGTCAGCATTTGGAGAAGGCGGCCTCAGATGGAAATTCTGGCAACACTGTTAGCTCTGGAATGTCGAGTTTAGGCTAGGGGGCCATTGGTTCTGGTCCTGGGTGCGCCAGGCTCATTTTGGGTGTTTGGTTCGCCTTAGCTAGTGTTGACTTGGGTCAACAATCCTTCTAAATTACCTCGTATGGAAGTTTCATTGATTCTGGTGAGTCCAAGACGTCGTTTCCACTCTAATAGCATATTTGGTTTTTGAGTATCGAGTTCCGATTGTGCCAGGGACACCCCGTAGAAGTTTTGGCTATTGTTAGTTTTCTACAGCATAAAATTGTTTAGCGCCAACGGCGCTCGGGCAGCGCAATCGCGCTAACCTGTGATTTCCTTTAGCGCCGATGGTGCTGACTTTCTTCTAGCCCCTACAAATCCTTCATCTTTGTTTTTAAGATCTTATTTCTTAATTTCCGCAACTCTAAATCAGTTTCCACTCTCTAGAAATTGCTCCAAGATAGTTCTAAGCTTTGGGGAATTCTTCAAGTTGGCTAATCACCTTGCTCCCTCGTCGTTTTTGTAAGATTCTTCTTCCCCAAAAGCTTCTTCTCCATTGTTGACCTCCATTATTTTGATTATTAAAGCTTGCAGAAATTGCTTCTAGAAGCTGCGTATTTTGGCTTGCATGTTCGCGAGTTTGGTGAATTCACTTCCTTGGCGTATTTTATCTCATCATTGTACGTGGTTTCTTGCGTTAATTTTCGGTTTCCTTCTTTAATTCTTTACTTAGTGGGTTGTTTTGATTACCCAATTGGTGTCTGTTTCTGCTTAAATTTTGAGCATGTGCTCCCGAGATTGTAAGGAACATGATGGTATTTTTTTTGTTTCTGGTTTTGAGTTGCGGGGCCCATGGGCCCATTGGGTGCCCAGAGTTTGACCCGGCTATTATTATACCAATATGGGTATCGTTGGTCTTCTACTAATTTGTAGATTATTGTGTTGATAGTACTTTCACAATTTATAGATTCTCGGGTAGTTCGAGTTTGGACGAAGTCATTCCCGCAGCTAGTCGTCAGACGGTAGGTATGTTATGGTTTCCCTTATCTAGACTCTGCGTATATAGACTATAACTGCACTAATTAGTATCATTGGGTGGGTTGTTATAGGTTGGTACCACAGACTTTGTCCGTCTTTCTGTCCGTTTATTTCATACGTTGTTTGTAGTATTTGTGTAGTATTGCTATTTCACCATTGTGGCCTTGTGTGGCCTTTTTTTATGACTCTAGACCATAGACTGTGGGATATTTGGGAATGTCCGTGAGTCCCTGACATCGTGACCTTACTAGGCTGGTTATCTATGTTGTAGAACCGATTGTGCCTGTGCAAGGCCGATAGGAATGTTTGTGAGCCACTTTGGGCTAAACTTATTGTCTGCGAGCATATTCATTCATGAAAACAGATTTTTTGCATGCTTTACTACTGTTTTGGCTTTGGGCTGACTATCACTATTTACAAAACTTTGCATGGCCTCGAGGGCCCATTTTCCATATAAATGAGGATAAAATGAGATTTAGATGTTTTCATACTGGTTTTCCTACTGATACTAGGCTCGGCAAGGCCGTAGACCTATACATGATTTTCTACAGATTTAGACCCGAACACATCCTGGGCACCCTGTTTAGAGATTGAGACTTGATTCTTTATTTAGACCCAAATATTCTCTAGGCACCTTCCAGGAGGGTTATTGAGACTTTATTACTGATTTTAGACCCAGATATACTTCGAGCACCCTTTGAGAGGGTCTTATAGATTACTACTATTGTTTAGACCCGGTTCAATTCTGGGCATGTACTACAAGGTTCTGAATATTGACCTACTATATGAGATTGTACGGTTTTGTATGTGGTCTATGAGTAGACCTCCATGGACCCTGTTGATCCAAGACCTGGGGCCTTGGTTTGGGTGTGCTGAATGAGTGGTGTACGTCGAAGTAGAGGTACATGGGTAGAGTCCATCCATGGTTCCTGCCTCTACATGGGCCCTTGAGGTACCTAAGGGGGAATATACCGGTTAATTTCACACCATATCTTCATCATGCATCTGGTATTTTGATTCCACCCTTATTTGTTGTCTGTTCAGTGTATGCTCCAGTTTTATGGGTGGACAGATGGTTTATTTTCACTTGATTGTGTTCCTCGGTTGTATGGGAAGCCGTTGGGACTGTAGGTATATTATATTACTTCTTTTATTTCTTAGAACTAGTATGGACCTTTGGTAACGATTGGATGAGTGGTTCTAGCCTGTTGAGGCACCAGCTTTGGGACTGAGATTGTTGAGCAGCTAGTGAGTCCCATATTACTGAGATACTAATTGTGTAGATTTCTGAGCGATTGTGGGGTATTGATTCCTATTTTTATCCTTGCTTGATTAGCATATTTGGATACTTGTGGGGTTAGTTATTCCATCTTAGGCTTGACTTGTAAGTTGATTACGTCTATTTTTATCTTGGTATTTGATGTCTTACGCATGTTTATGTTAGTATGTGATTTCAAGTTTGATTGTTGGTTTTCTTTCCTTATTTTTCGTTATTTTTGAGGTTACCAGTATACTGCCCATCACTTTAAATTCTCTTTATATATACTGTTGTTGCAAGGATCCCAGGTGCATCCTTTCTTACTTCTTCCACATGTGTTTCTGTGTATGTATATATTCTATGCTATCATGTTTTACTAGTAACTCTTGGTTGATTATTCTTGTGCTAGTCCCTTATGCTTCCTTCTTGTTTTTCATGACTAATTCTTTGGATTCTGCTTATTATTCCTTTTAAATTTTATATGCGCTCAGTCGGCCGCAATTGGTACTCATGCTACACTTCTGCAATTTTTGGTGCAGCTATTAGTTTGAGATTTTTCTATTGATCGTGTTGGAGACTCGTGCAGCTTGTGTGATCTTCTAGGCTAGGGTGAGCACCTGACGGTCATGGCTTGACCACATCTCATCCTTTGTACTGTTACTTTTTGTATATTCAAAAACAATTGTACTTATTTTTTGTTACTTTTACCACTTGTATTCTATTAGAAGCTTTTGTACTATCGATACCAAGTATTGGTGTTGGTGTAGTTTTCTTATATATATATTCGGGTTTTTGCTTCTGCTTCTCTTTATCTTATTCTGCTTTCATTTATTTCAGCTTATCATGTGTATTGGTTAGGTGGTAGCCCATTAATAATTGTTCTAGGCTACGGGAATTGGTTCACCTATTGAGGGTTGTAGGTTCCATCATGACCTGAGAAATCGGGTCGTGACAGCTTGGTATTAGAGCCTAGGCTGACCAGTGTTGTAGTACAGAAGCAAGTATCTAAGTAAAGTCTTATGGATCAGTACGATGATGTTTGAATCCTATCTGCGGGAGGCTGCAGGGCATTATTAGTAAAAGTTCCATCTTTTTGTCTCCTTATCATGCGTTCCTGGCTCTATTGACTTCTAATCTTTGATTGCTTCATTCCTTATCAAATGCCTAAGACGAGTGCGACATCGGGTGATGTCGAGGTCTCCGTTCCTATTGCTTCAATGCTTCTGTCAGTTTCAGGACTTCAAAGTTAGAGCAGATTACATCAGATAGGGGATGTGGGGCCAATCCAGCCTCCGGTAGGATAATTGACTACTCCAGTTCTTCAGCAGGTAAGTATATCAGTGTTGGAGTATGAGGCGAGGTTTTATGAGATGGTTAGACATACATCTAGGGCTGAGCCTTAAGAGTTGGATAGAATTCAGAGCTTTTTTGGGGGTTTATTTTGCCAATACGTTTATTGATCGAGCACTTGGTTACAATTGGAATTACTTTCCTTAGGTCGTTGATCATGCTTGGGATGTTGAGGGCTTATGTCATGAGGCATATGGAGATAGCAGTAAGAAGCGTCGTTATCAGGGATGTTTCTGAGGCTCTTAGACTCGAGATAGGGGATTGTCTGCTAGGGATTAGTATCGTTGCTTCTTATCTAGCAGACCAGTTTCAGTTGTTCCACAAGATATAGAGAGTGGTTGTGTAGGGCATGTTGAGAAGAGTAGGCAGGGTATGGATCATATTCTTTGGGGTTTGCCTTTAGAGTGTGTAGGTCGTGGTGGCCGGTCAGGTTCAGCAAGATTTTCCTATCAGACTTCACTTAGTAGAGCTTGTTATCGGTGCGGGGAGCATGAGCACTTTGTTAAGGATTTCCCCACGGTCCCTCTTTCCAGTCAGCAGGGTAAGGATAGCCAACAGGGCTATAGTAGTTCAGGTATCCGTCCAGAGTCAACAGGCACCGTGTGTCAGTGTAGGGCTTCTTTGGGTTGCTATAGTTTTGGTGTGATGAGAAATTATTCTATAGACTGTCCCTATTGAGGTATGACAAAGCCTTCAGCTTTGACTACTCATTCCAGTGATAGAAACCGTCAGTCCGATGCTCCTCTTCATGGGCCAGAGGTAGAGGTTCCCGATATTGTTGCTCTAGGTACGACTCTGTTTACCTTCGATTGGTGATAGACTTTCTTGCATTGCAATTCTTCCCTTTTTGCTTAGTTTCTTATGTGCCTTCCTATTTTACTTGTTTAGTTTATTTACTATTTGAATTTGAAGTTCTATTCACATGTTTTTTGGTAGTTCATCTCTTTTTAGTAGTGGATGGGGTGAGATGTCCCTGAGAGGTATTTTTTCGAGATTGTAGCTTATGGGTAGGTTTTGTAGAGCTCGCTTCCTATTTGTTGTGGTTATAGGCTTGCTTTGGGTCTTCGTTTCTAGCGATCCTAGATGGTTGTTGCTTAGGCCATTATCTACAGTGGCTAGAGGTCCTTGTATTAGTTCAGTGTGATACCTGTGGTAGTGTCGGAGTTTGAGCTCCTATCTTAAGTCGAGTGGTGATGGTTATGTTGATGACCATTGGTTGTTTTTTTTTCTCAGGTGATTTGAATTGACCTTCCTTAGTTTTTTGGTTTGGTAGATTAGCAGGTATGGGTTGCTTTCATGTTTCTTTCTGTTCTAAGTCTAGTTGGATTGCTTTCTTGCTCTCCCCAGTTCTGGTTGATAGGATTGAGTTTGGTTGTGGCATCGTGATTGAGTGTTTTGTTATAGCAGTCCTGGCTAAGTGTTAATTGTAGCATCGTGGTTGAGGTTGACTGTGGAATTGTGGCATTACGGTTTGGTTTTGGCTATAGCATGCTGGATGAGTTAGGCATTTGGCCTACCCTTGTTCCATCATTTCAAGTGTTGCCGATAAGAGTTGTGGGAGCTAAGGGAATAGTCCCAGGTTGTATTTGAGAAAGAGCCTGTCAGGTTTGGTGTTTCCTTGGAAATGGTTTTGTTGGGTTTGCGAAGGAGGGTGATGACTCCTTGTTTGTGCTTATGTGTTTTAGTAGTTGGCGGAGGTGATAGTTGAGAGTTTTCTTGGGTTTGTATGTGTTAACATGATTTGACAGGCTATAGATTACAATAGCTTTTCTTTGATTGGTTCGAGGTCATAATTCATGTTGGTGAGAGATCAAGGTAGTGGTCATTTTTTGTACCACCTTTGGAGACTCATTGCATTAGTTGTGATTTCCTGTGATGTTCGGTAAATGATCCAAGTCTTTGTAGATTTTTTGGTTTTGGGCAAATGGTATGTTCAGAGTTAGCTTACTCCAGTTCCTATGTGATCATCGATAGTGTATGGGTCTACGCAGAGGTTTGACAGAGGTATTGATTGCCAACTAGAGTTGGATTTTAGAATTGTAGGCTAGCAAACTACTCCAAATGGTTTGTGGTTGGTTCTCTTTGGTTGCAGTTTCTTGAGTTGGGAGGCGATAAGTTTGGATAGCTTAGCTTCCCTATTCCAGTTATGGAGTGACAGTTGGCTTTGGGCATCCAGTCCTTGGATAACCAATGATTAGGTTGGACACTTTGAATCTCAATGGCATTCTTGTCAAAATGAGGTCCATTCTACCTTGGTTAGACAGATTCAACAGTATAAGTTTGAGATTCAGCGGTAGTGTGTTATGCGTGATCAGATTGTGCAGGTTGAGACTAGCGAGGCTATTGTGGGTTCTAATGATACTTTGAGGTTGGTGGTCGCCTTTGTATCCTGAGGGTTTGAAAGCTTGGTTTGTTGGTTATTCAAGGGTTGTCTATTTTATGAGGTTCAAGTGTTGGGTAGACTCAACCAGTATGGACTAGCGGTTCGGTATGTTGCATGCTTTAGAGTTGGTGGTTTGGTGTTCTAATGAATTAGAACGGTTGATTCGAGCCAAAGAGGTGAATTGATGAGTTATGCAAATTTCTATAGCTAGATGGCGGCCTTGGACTTCAGGCACCCTTTCCTTGCCTAAGGGGTGTTCTGACTTGATATTCGCAACGTGGTTGACTTCTTTCTAAGTTGAGACTAGTACGGTGATTTTAGAAGTCATATAGTGTTCGAGTGTTTGGAACAACAACAGTATTTCCATGCTTTTGGAGATTAGTTGGTGGTTACAGACCTCGACTAGACTTACCACACTTCTTGTAGGGTTTTGGTTTTGGTTTGGGTCATTTGGGCAGGTTGCCCTGGTTCATTCAATTTTCGTTGTTTCAGACTTGGCGCGGTTCAGCGAGGTTGGGTTCATTCTATAGTCAGAAGGTTCTCTGTTGGCACAGGGTGTTCATACATGCCTCTTCCAACCATAGTGTGCAAGCTTCAGTCAAGTTCAGATGGTTAGTTCAGTCCTCAGACGGTTAGTCCAGATGGGTTCAGGTGATGAGGCTGGTGTTAGGAAAGTGGTCGTCCTTTGGTTGGTGGTCGGTGGGGGTAAAACTACTATAGTTTTTGAGGATGCATTTTGGTTTAGTATGTTGGAGGTCAAAAGATAGTAAGCCATAGCTTAGTTTGGATTAAATCAGAGTAAAAAGGGTGACTTCGTGGTGGAGTATAAGTGGGAACTATGGATCTACGGTGTGTCTGTTGATACTTCGAGAGTGGCTCAAGTGTGCGCCTTGTGTGCAACTTCATAGTTATGGTGCAATAGGATTCAAGTCAGATTAAAAGGATTTTGCGGATCAGCGGGTTCATGAGTTAGAGTTTTGGGTTGATTGCTTTCTTAATACACTTGGTTGTGGTTTCGGGGATCCGAGTTCTGTGTGTTGACCACTTTGGTTCTTGGGTTTTTGTGTTATGTCAATACTTCCGATTCATATTCTTAAGGTTCAGGTTGGGGTTGGCAGATCTTTAGAGTTTTGGGGGTTAAGGTTGAAGTTTAGCATGGATAGTAAGGAGTTTGGGCTTGGTTGCTTTTTGTGGTTTCGTTCTGTTGGGTGTCATTCGGTCGAGGAGGTTACTCGGGTTGTACGAGAGAGTAGTGCGGGCTTTGTATCCGTAGTTGTTAAGATTCTGCTTTTCCATTATTTCTTGACTTTAGGGGATGAAAGTCCTTTTTAATAGTGGATGATGTAATGACCCTTCCGGTCATTCTCGTGTTTTCGCATTTCTTGATACAATCATGGTTATCTTAGAGCACATTAGAAGGGGCTTTTCTATATGGATTATATCTTGGGGCCCAGAGGAAGCCATGGAACAACAAATGCACAAGGCCATGGGCGATCAAGATGTAATTTGGGCAATCAAGAAGGGCCCTTGTGGGTTATTTCAAAAATAGTAACTTTTGAGCTATTTTTGTAATAGGCTATTTGTGTAAAGGCAATAACTATAAATAGTTGTCTTAGTCATTTTCATACTAAATTTTTGGATGATTGAATTGTCTTGAATAGACTTGATATTTTAGGTTAGGGTATTGATTGTGTTCAATTTCAATTGTTAGTTTAGAATGAGTGATTAGGGTGGATGCCCAAATTTCATGTGTTATCTACTTTTCTTAATTGATCATCGAGTTATCATCTTGTGGATTCAATTTGGTTTCTCGTGTATTTGATTGAGTTCTCTTCTCTCTTGGTTGATTGTGGATTCAATTAGCCTTTCTTTCTTCTATTCTTGTCTCAATTTCTTCTAATTCTCATCTTAATTTCTCCACTATCTTTATTTTGTTTTGTTGAATTTTGTGTTTTCGATATCGATTTTAGTCACTTGATTGAGATCGTTATCATCTTGGTATCAAAGCTTAGATTTTAAGAGTTGTTCCATCAATCATAAGTCCTAAGTTCATAAATTTTAAAAAAAATGAAAAATTCGTCCAAAAAAATCTAATTTTTTTTTGTGTTTGATTTGTTGTTTTTGACACTAGATTCGTATTCTCTAGTGTTTTTTGAGTCTAAATCCAAGATTTCAAGTGATTTTGAGTTGTAGAGAAGATTCTACCATTAAAGGAGCTTGAAGGTTTGAAAACTTGAAAATGGGTCTTGAAGATTAAGAGCGATTTGAGCTAGACAAAGTATTGGTATTTGTTCTCTAGTTTGAGAGGATTTCGAGTTGATTTGGAGGTGTTTTAAAATTTCACCATTGTTGAGCTTGAAAAGCTTGAAGAAGGTGAAGTGGTTTTGTTATTTGAGGCTAAATTGGAGCTTGAAAAACATTGGAATTTATTCTCTATAGCAAGGGGAGTCTAAATCTCGAATTTCATAGAATTTGGAGCTAAAATGAAGGAGTTATGAAGATTTGAAATTCACTTGTTCATGGTGTTCTTCATAGCTTGAAGATTGAGAAAATGGGTTTATTTTTAGCTTGGAATTAAGGGCTAAAAAATTATTGAGGTTTGTTCGTGGTGTTGAAAGGAGCTCGTGTTTAAAATTTGGTGAAGATCGGAGTTAAATTGAGTAAGTTATAAATTTTTAAAATTCATCAATGTTCTTGGTATTCTTGAAGAAGAGGGAAACAGAAAGTACATTTGATCCAATTTTCTCAAGTCAAAGTTGGTCAAAGGTGTTTGTGGGTCCACAAGTGGAATTCAAAAAAAATGAAATTTGAAAAAAAAATCCACGTGGACGCCACCGTCAGCTATCACGCCAACATTTGACCAGTCAACAGCTGCCACGTAGTTGCCAACTCAGCGCCCACACTCAGTCACTGCCACGCGCGCGTGTGGCCCAATTTCAGAGACCAAGTGGTTTCCAACACTTAGAAAAACTTTGGGGTTCCAAAATTTGAAGCATTCTGTCCAAGTTTGTAAAATTTAATTTCAGCCCCCCAAACTCTTTTCTAAGGGTCAGATTTGGTCCTTCAGAACTTTTCTAATTGTCAGATTTGGTCCTTCAAAACTTTTCTGATTGTCAGATTTGGTCCATTTCTTCTCCTACACTCATTTTTCTTTCATTTCTCTACTAATTAACAACTAATTAACATCTTTAATTACTTGTTAATTAATTTTTAATCATCAAATCATCTCTCTGATTCTTCAAATTAAGCAACATAAGTAACTTTTCTACTTTTGTTAGTTTTCTTTGAGTCCTTTTTTTTTCTTGTGCATTTCTTTGTGTGCTTTTTTCATTTTATTTCGTAGTTATATTCCTGATTCAAGTCCTTTTAGTTTTATTTGAGTCCTTCTTTCAAAAGTCCCAAGGATTCATTACTACACAAGGATAAATAACCTTGAATAGATTAAGCAAATTTAGTAACACTATCAAATTGGGAAATAAGCCATAGAAGGTGAGTTGAGAGTTCACATAAAAGAGTGGCATGAGAATTTTATTACTAACTTGTTTGCTAGTTTTGTAGGTACAAAATGAGCTATAAGGAAGTATGTTGTAACGTCCCAAAAACATATCGAGATATCTAAGTTAAAACTTCAGAAAGTTTCATGATTTTAGGGATTACGGGTCCAAACCACGGGCCATGGTTTGAACCACCAATCGTGGAATGGATCCGTGGTTTGTTTCCTGCAGGTCAGCCTCTGGTCTTAGAACCACGAGTGGGTTCTACGGACTGTAGTTCATTCTACGAGTCGTAGTTCCACTCGTGGAACTTGACTTGTGGACTGGTCTGTGTTACCAGGAGCCACTAGTCAAACGACGACTCATCGTTTGAATGATGGGTCCGTCCTGTTGACTCGTGGAATATCTTCAGAGGATTGATTTTTCCAAGTCCCCCTCAAAGATTATTAGTCAAGTCTATGAATCGTCATTTGAACGACGGATCGTAGTTTTGAGTCGTGGTTTGACCTTGAGTCAACGGAGTTCCCCAGTCTACGACTCCTATCAATGACTCGTGATTCATTCTATGGGTCCATCCTGTTGACCCGTAGAAATGAATCTGCAACATGATTATTCCTAACCTGGTTCTACTAATTGAAACCATGATCCGTCATCTAAACCACGACTCGTAGACTGAGTTGTGGTCACTGAAGTTGACTGTTTTCCAGCTTTTTCCAAATTAATTCTCAGGGATATTTTAGTCATTTCCCACCCTTTTAACTACTAAGTGAAGTCATTTTGACTACTTTTAGAAGGGTTTTCACCCATATTATCCTAAGTCTTTCCTAAGCCCCTCATTCACTTCCCAAAAGAGAAAAGTTCCTCCAAGCTTCAAGTCTCCAAGCTCCAAGTCAAGCCTCCTACATCTTTTCCAATCAAATAGGTAATCTTCCACCAAGGTATGTGGGTCCTTAACAATGGGTTCTTTTCACCCTTGTGCCCAAAACTCCCAATTCTTATTTTGAATTATGAAACTATGAAGTTAGGGTTTATGAAATCAGTTTCTATGTTTAAATTCATGGTTTCTTATTGATTATTCATGATTTGATTATGATTCTCTTATTGGTTTTGAAAGCCCAAGCATGAAAGTTGAATTCTAGCATGAATCCATAAAATTGCATGTTTTCAAGAGAAGATCTACATGATTAGATATCATGGCGTTTATGTATTTATGAAATTACATGCCTAATTCTTCAAGTATGATTTTAGAAAAGAAAATATATTTTGAACTATGGCTATGCTAAGCTCTAAGGACTCATGACTTTAAATTGTATGACATCAAATATGTCTTTATGCTTTTCAAACAGTTTTGGACATCAGATATGACCCTATGCTTTATGAACAGATTTGACATCAGATATGTCTTTATGCTTTTTAAACCGTTTTGGACATCAGATATGTCCCTATGCTTTATGAACAGATTTGACATCAGATATGTCACCAGTTATGAACAACTTTGGCATCAGATATGTCATTGGTTATGAACAGTTTTGGCATCACATATGCCCAGTATTATATGAGCTATATGTATGTTTTGCGAGTAGTATTAGAACCCAGTTGGATAGGTGAGAGTACCCATAAGTCCCAGAACTATGTGCTCATGTAGGTTCTAAGTCCCCTCTGTTGGGCATCAGTATGTAGTGATCATGCCACAGTAATGCCTTTATACACTGGCAAGGTATATTGGGTCCTCTCGATGGGGCGGATACATCAAATTCCATGTAGCTCACATGGTCTATGTCGGTTAGAGAACCACCCACAGAAAACAGTTATGCTTTTAAAACTTGCATTTGACTCTTACTCAAATTTCAGACTTATGGTTTATAATTATTTTTCAGTTTATGGTATGTTTAGAGTCATTGCGTCAGTTTTATCTTTAAAAGCATTATTTCAATTATTTAAGTATACTTAACATATTTACTTTAGATTTATGTATTGCTCACATACTTACTATATTTCATAGTACTAACGCATATTGCGATGCATTCTTTGATGATGCAGATTTAGGTGTACCTTCACAACTATGTGGATAGAGTTCCCGGCCACTCCCAGTCAGCCTTGGTAAGCCCTCATAGTTCGAGGGCTAGACCTTACTTTAGTTTGATATTTTTCTTACCCTTTAGATTGTCGAGTTAGTTGGGGTATTGTCCTATCAACTCTTATGTTAGTTTTAGAGGCTTTTCAGACATAAATGTTGTTGGATGATCTTGAGTTGTATTTATGACTTTTTGACTATCTATCTACGATTATGTTTCCTACTTTGGATTTCCTTATGGCGCTTCTACTATGTTATCCTTATGTATGCTTGAGAATGATATGACCAAGGGTTAAATTGGGATCCTTGTGGTACCGATTCCCGTGTTACGTCTAGAGGGTAACCTCGGGGCGTGAAAAACATGGTATCAGAGCCTCAGGTTTAAGAGTCCCAGCGGGTCTAAAAGCCGTACTAAGTAGAGTCTCTTTCAAGGGTGTGAAGCGCGCCACACTTATGAGAAGGAGGCTACGAGGTATTTTAGGAAAAACATCACTTCTTTATGTTCACCATCGTGCGATAGAGTTTGACTCTACTTACTTTTCTAATCCTTCCCTTACGTATTTTAGATAATGTCTACACTAAGAAACCCCACGAGGAATGCTAATCCGACCACTCAAAATCATGAGGTTACAAATACAAAATTTCGTGAAGCCGTCTGTATGTTGGCTCAAGATATAACCACTCAGTTGAATGAGAAAAAGATACTAAAGAAGAGGAAGAGGAAGGACAAAAAGACCAGAACATGGAACCAATCGCCTTTTTAACATAGGTCATCTAGACCAACCCCATTTTCAGTTAGCACCCCTGCCCTTGATTCTCAGAATGGTCACCATAGGGCTCCGAAGACCTTGAGGTACCCTCATTGTAGTAGTTGTGGTAAGTTTCACCTAGGTGAGTGCCTTGCTGGCACAGAGGGTTGTTTTAGGTGTGGTCATTTAGGCCATAGGATCAGGGATTGCCCCTCATCTAAGCAGAGCAACAATGGTATTCAGCCCCAGAGCCAATCCCCTTCATTACCTAGCCAGCCGGGTCAGAGTATTCCTCCAGAAGTTGAATCAGGTACGTCACTAGATTTACTTCCTGTAAGTGCCCATAGTCCCCGAACCCCTATTCTTGTTTGGTTGTGAGTTTCCTGACCTAGAACTAAGTGGTGATAGAAGGGTTGAGGCCTAGACTTTTAGGAGAAGAAGAGTCTTAGACTATAGAAGGAAGTGGGTATTCATGTTATATTCTTGAGTAGTATATGTTCTGTTTGGGTAAAACGATCATAGTTCCTTTGAGAGGTTGGTGAGAGGTCCATAGACTTAGGAGGATGGCATGAACCTAAGGGGGAGATGGTGGAGTGTAGAATCGGTCAGATTTTGGAGGCTCAGGTAGCGATGCTTGTGGGTGTTAGAACAAAGTCAAGAGGGTAGGCAGAAGCTTATTTCCATCCTAACATCCTAAGTAGACTTCTGCCATTATGATATCTTTCCATGCCTTGTGTGTCACCGCCATGGTTCTATTTCAGATTCACGCCCATGTTCAGGTTCTAGAATGGCAAGTGATTTCTTCAGGCAATGATTCTACTCTTAGCCTGCGATTCAATAAATTCCAGCTTTATGCCCTGAGGTTTGTTATCTATGTAAAATCATGTCTCTTAGTATGCTCGATCTTATTTTCTTAGTTCATTCCTTAGAAGTGCCTCAATGGCTAATAAAATTATGTTAAGCCATGTATATGCTCAGACCTGAATCTTAAAATGATTCACGCTTATGACTTCCTTATTCTAAATCCCTTTGAAATTTGCCTTTGATGACGAGGGGTGGTGATCCCCACTAATTCAGGTCTTACGTGCCCAGTATGTGAAGTTCTCATGCCTATTGTGCTCAATACCCTAAGCCCCACCTTGAGTGGCTTGATCACGCTAAGTGTAAGTCAAGATAAATCAGTAGTCTTTCATTCTTGACGCTCATGCTCTCGCTCTTTTCTTTCGATGATTCTGGCTTATGTTGTTATAAGTTTTAGGGGAGAAGGACTTGTAGTAGCCTAGTAGGGAGGTAGCAGATTTCTTTTCCTTGTTAGTGTACTTGTTCCACCTCGACTTCTAGGTTTGGGTGAATTATGAGGTAAGGATTATTCATGCAAAATGGTTAGATGAGGAAGTTTAGTATGTCCCTCTCTATAAGTTCTTGAATTTGTGATTCCTAGTTATGATGGGAAAGAGGAGAGAAGTCTTAAATAGGGTAAGCCACAAAACCATAAGGTGACCATAGTTATAAGCTTGAATATCGTGATAGGATACATGTGGATAATTGTTTTACTAGACTAGTGACCCTTTGGTTAGGAGCCCTAGGTTAGTTGGTTGTTGTGATAAGAGGGGATGCTATCCTTAGAAGACATTCTAGATGCAATAGATCTGGTTGAGATAGGTTTGAACATGGAGAATCGGGTAGTTAGACTCAGACCTTAGTACCTTTATGTGTGTTGTTGAGGTTGTTAGTTGCAAATGGTAGGAGTGGTATTCTGGAGAAAATAGTTTCCCCGTGTATCTACTTCTCTCATTTTGGTGTCCCTTTCGGTTAACTGTGAGTTCTAGTGTATGTTTGCTCTTTATGAGTTTTAGCCGAGTCCCTACTCTCATCCCATGCCAATTATCACGCCGAATGACCAGTTCTTGTCCTATTGGTAATTTTTACATTCTCATCATATATACATGTCTTCTGAACCCAACTCAGTTTTTATCAGAAGTTGGTTACTACGATAGTACTTCAGCTTTTACAACTCAGTTGAAGGATCTACTGGGGGAGAAGAATCATCCATGAAGGCAAGTACCCTCATCCTTTTCTTTTCGATACTGTTTCAGCTTGAGGAAGTAGTTCCATCCTTAGTATGTCCCTCTGATTCTAATCCAACAGTTTCTCTCACGATCCTAGCATGTATCTATATTTTATGAAGTTAGTTTATCATGTTTTCAAGTTGAGAAGTCAGTTTTCATGATGTTCCCTTGATTTCTATGTTTTGATATTTGGTTGGGCTATTTTCTCCTGAGTTTTCCTTGTTTAGACTTCATTCGAGGATGAATGATCCCAAGAGAGAGATATTGTAACACCCCAAAAATGTATCTAGATATCTAAGTTAACACTTTAGAAAATTTCATGATTTCAGGGATTACAGGTCCAAACCACGGGCCGTGGTTTGAACCACGAATTGTGGAATGGATCTGTGGTTTGTTTCCTGTAAGTCAGCCTCTGGTCTAAGAACCACGAGTGGGTTCTATGGACTGTAGTTCATTCTACGAGTCGTAGTTCAACTTGTGGAACTTGACCTATGGAATAGTCTGTGTTCCCAAGAACCACGAGTCAAATGACTACTCGTCATTTGAATGACGGGTCCATCCTGTTGACTCGTGGAATATCTTCAGAGGACTAATTTTCCCAAGTCCCCCTCCAGGAATTACAAGTCAAGTCTACGACTCGTCATTTGAGCGATGGGCCGTAGTCTTGAGTCGTGGTTTGACCTTGAGTCAATGGAGTTCCCCATTCTACGACTCTATCGATGACTCATGATTCATTTTATGGGTTCGTCCTGTTGACCCATAGAAATAAATCTGCAGCATGATTATTCCTAGCCTGGTTCTACGAATCGAAACCACGATCTGTCATCTAAACCATGACTCAAGATGAATGAAGATGAGTCGTGGTCACTGAAGATGATTGTTTTTCCAGCTTTTTCCCAATTAATCCCAGGGACATTTTAGTTATTTCCCACCCTTTTAACTACTAAGTGAAGTCATTTTGACTACTTTTAGAAGGGTTTTCACCCATATTATCCTAAGTCTTTCCTAAGCCCCTCATTCACTTCCCAAAAGAGAAAAGTTCCTCCAAGCTTCAAGTCTCCAAGTTCCAAGTCAAGCCTCCTACATCTTTTCCAATCAAGTGGGTAATATTCCACCAAGGTATGTGGGTTCTTTTCACCCTTATGCCCAAAACCCCCAATTCTTATTTTGAATTATGAAACTATGAAGTTAGGGTTTTGAACCAAAATTTGGGGAAAGTTAATGAAATCAGTTTCTATGTTTAAATTCATGGTTTCTTATTGATTATTAATGATTTGATTATGATTCTCTTATTGTTTTGAAAGCCCAAGCATGAAAGTTGAATTCTAGCATGACTCAAGAAATTGAATGTTTTCATGAGAAGATCTACATGATTAGATATCATGGCCTTTATGTATTTATGAAATTGAATGCCTAATTCTTCAAGTATGATTTTAGTAAAAGAAAGTATATTTTGAACTATGGCTATGGTAAGCTCTAAAGAATCATAACTTTACATTGCATGACATCAAATATGTCTTTATGCTTTTCTAATAGTTTTGTACATAAGATATGTCTCTATGCTGTATGAACAGATTTGAAATAATATATGTCTTTATGCTTTTCAAACAATTTTGTACATCAGATATGTCCCTATGCTTTATGAATAGATTTGACATCAGATATGTCACCAATTATGAACACATTTGGCATCAGATATGTCATCGATTATGAACAGTTTTGGCATCACATATGCCTAGTATTATATGAGCTATATGTATGTTTTGGGAGTAGTATTAGCACCGAGTTGGACGGGTGAGAGTACCCATAAGTTCCAGAACTACGTGCCCCCGTAGGTTCTAAGTCCCCTCTCTAGGGCATCAGTATGTAGTGATCACGCCACAATAATACGTTTATACCCTAGCAAGGTATATTGGGTCCTCTCGATGGGGCGGATACATCGAATTCCATATAGCTCACATGGTCTATGTCAGTTAGAGAACCTCCCATAGAAAACTGTTATGCTTTTAAAACTAGCATTTAACTCTTACTTAGATTTCAGACTTATGGTTTATAATTATGTTTCAGTTTATGGTAAGTTTAGAGTCATTGCGTCAGTTTTATCTTTAAAAGCATGATTTCAAGTATTTAAGTATACTTAACATGTTTACTTCAGATTAATGCATTGCTCACATACTTAGTACATTCCATAGTACTAACGCATATTGTGCCGCATCCTTTGATGATGCAGATTCAGGTGTACCTTCACAACTACGTGGCTAGAGTTCCCGGCCACTCCCAGTCAGCCTTGGTGAGCCCTTATAGTTCGAGGGCTAGACCTTACTTTAGTTTGATGTTTTCCTTACCATTCAGATTGTCGACTTAGTTGGGGTATTGTCCCATCAACTCTTACGTTAGTTTTAGAGGCTTTTCAGACATAGATGTTATTGGATGATCTTGAGTTGTATTTATGTCTTTTCGACTATCTATCTACAATTGTGTTTCCTACTTTGGATTTCCTTACAATGCTTCCTCTATTTTGTCCTTATGTATGCTTGAGAATGCTATGACCAAAGGTTAACTTGGAATCCTTGTGGTCCCGAGTCCCGTGTTACGTCTAGGGGATAACCTCGGGGTGTGACATATGTTTTCTATAGCTTTGGATCCTTATGATGATGTAATGGTAAACTATGCTTGTAGCAATGGAGGCTATGAGTATGATGATAATAAGGATTGTCGAGGCTATGATAATAGCCATGATTTTGAGCCATATGGTGATGAGAACTACTACTTTGGAGATGGATGTTAAATAAATGGGGCTTATGGCTCTTATGATGAACATGAAGTAGTGGAAGTATCTTATGATGAAGATGGTGGGGTAGAAGAACCTTGTGATGATTCCTATGATGATAATGGAGAATATGAGGAATCTTACCCTACCTACTATGAGGATATATATGACTTGAGGTATAGTTCTTCCTCCCATATACTTTATGACTCTTGTGATGAGAACACCCATGACGTTAGAGAATATTCGTATGCTTTTTCTAGTGGTACTTATCCTAGTCAAAGTGTTGTATGTGGGTATGTTGGTACAAGTGAAACTCATCGAATAAGTAGGAGAAAATATGCATTCCCTACTTGTAGAACTACTATGTCTCATGCTTCTTATCCTAATTTCAATGTGTCTTGTTCTCCATATGGAAATGGTGTTGGAGGTAAAATGGAAGGATCAATAGGACATGAAAGTAAAGTGAAATCAAATGAGCCCCTTCCGGTGAGGGATCTTGAATCTTTAAGAATTAAATAATTAGGGGATACCATACAAAGAGGAGTTGACAAGATCATCCGATGGGTTGCCAATGTTAATCCCGAGTAGTTACAAAAGGTATTGAAGAAATCCACTCCTCGTGAAGATGAACCTAATGACTTGCCATTGGGAGCACCTTGTGATGCTAGCACTAAGGAGTTGAACATGGAAGTCAAAACATCAACACATTGTGCACCAAAGTCGAAGTTTGAAGTGAGGGGATTATTTAACCCTTCACAAGGGATCCTTGGAACTTATCCAAACTCTAATAAAATTGAGAGACAAAAGAGTCTTTACCTTGTGATTATCTTGATGACACTTTGTTGAATAATGATAATAACACTGTTGTGAGTGCCCAAACATTAGTTTATCCTATAGATGACTTGATTGATTATTCTAGTAAGATTGATTTGAGTCGATCTCAAGAAATTCGAGCCACCTTCTCTTAAAATGACTCAACTCATTCTTGGTGAACAAATACTGAAGGCTCTTATGGTATGTAAACACATCTAGATGAACGCCATAAAAGTAGTGCCTCCAAATCAATATGGCAAACACAATGGCTGCAAGCTCAAAGTTTTGAGTCGGGTAGTTCTTCTCATTAATCTGATGTTGTCTGGAGGCATATGGAATGAACTAACCATTTTTAATCAAAACACACCCTATGCTAAATATGGATGCATCACAATACACCACAAACCCATCTAAACCCTTTGGTAGAGTTAAAACTGGAGTTGTGGTCAACCTGGTCTTCAACTCTAGGAAATTTTCCCACACTCATCTAACCACTGGAACTTAACCTTTTTCTGAGTCAATTTGGTCAATGGGGCTGCTATGGATGAATATTCTTTTACAAATCTTCTGTAGTAACCACCCAAACCCAAAAAGCTCTTGATGTCTATTGGAGAAGTGGGTGTAGGCCAGCTCTTTACTATCACGCCCCGAGGCTATCCCCCTAGACGCAACATAGTTCTTAGAGTCACAAGTGACCCCAAGATAACCCATGGTCTGGCATGACTAGGCATTTCTGAATCAATATACAAACTATGCAGAAGCTAACTGGTTTAAATAAAAAGGTAAGAAAACAATAATCCAATAATCATTTGAATATATAAGATAATATGATGATGGTCTAAATCAATACTGATTGCGGAAGATGAAACACACACTATTTATGAAAGCCTCTAACTGAAGTGAGTTGCTGGGACAAACCGCCAGCTAACTCCAAAAATCTGAAAACTAAAAATAAAGACTGAACAAGCAAGCATAACTATCATCCTCGAAATATAAGGACTCACCACTGAGATGCTAATTAAGTACTGGACGATCGCACTATACGTGGTCTGGATACTGAGTTCCAGAACCTACATAATGACAAGATGTGGCACAAAAGTATGCGTTAGTACTTGGAATGTACTGAGCATGCAAGATATATGCAAGGTTGTGAGTATATGTACTGAACATGAATAATATAATGAACGTGAAACTGAAGGATAAGCTGATACAATGATCAAGTATTTAACATGAGCTGTAACATGATGAACTAAACAAAATATGCTAAATACTGAAAAACAAGGTCAATGCATGTACTGAATTGAAACTGTTGGAGCTACTGTTAATTGACATACCCCAAGCTGAGCAAACTATGGGGCCAACTTGTAATCCAGGTTAGGAGGGTGTTCATACCTTGCCAAGGGTAGAAACATAGGCTGTTGTGGATCCACTAATCTGATGTCCAACAAGTGACTAGGGTGTCAAGCCTTAATTGACGGTGACCCCTTTAGAACCTATGGTGGCGCCGTAGTTCTGGGACTTAGGGACTACTACTAAAGGTCTCAACCTAAATTTATGGGTGAGCCTTCATCCCTTCGTCTGCTTGGTGCGGAGCCTACTCCCAACTTAATATAAAAGTAATGACTGCAAACTGAAAATATTGGATAGCTCAAATACAGATTTTAATTTGAGAATGCAATATAATAATATTGAAAACTTATAGCATTCTAAGCCTGGAATATTACTAACTGCAATATCTATTTAGCATGCATGAATTTAAGGTACTGAAATTACACACATGCTAGGGTTATGGAATTCTTAGTAGACAACTATCCCGGGTTTCCAAGAAACACATGAGGAATCTGATATACAATAACAAAAAGTGAATTACACTAATTAAATTGAATTCAGGAACCCTAGGTTTGATGAACTAATTGAAATCTGAATAACTGAACTATATCTAGGGACTCAATGGGTGAAAGGAACCCATTGATGAAATCCGACATTCCTGGAAGAAGATTCTACAGTGTAATTCCAGGATTGAAGCTTGTACCTTGAAGAAACCCTCTGTTAGTTTTGGGAAGAAGAATGCTGTTTTTCTCCTATTCTTTCTAAGTGTCGCTTTGTTTTGGGAGAATGAGGGAATAAAAGTAAAAATATCTTTAATTAATTCAAAAACAATTAAGGTTTGTAGTTTAAAAAATTAGTGAAAACACCAGAATGTCCCTGGAATTAATTAAGAATACTTCTAGAAAAAAATTGTGACTAGGTTCCACGGATAGGTTCTACGATCCGTGGATGCTTTCACGACTCGTAGAACATAGTCGTGATTCCTGAGCCTTTATGTCATGCTACAAGTTGGAGATCCATGAACTGGGTTCACAACCCATGGAACCATCTATGATCTGTAGAACAAGTTCATGGTTCCTGAGGGATATTAGATCTCAAGTATGAGTTCCACGAGACCATTTCACGACTAGTGGATCATTCGATGGTTTGTGGGAATCAGTCATGGTTTTATAGGGACAGTTGGGTATCAGGTCTGAGTTCAATGAGTGGAATCCACGGCTCATGGATCATTCCATGGTTTATGGTTCTAACTTATGGTCTTTACGCCAACTTGGTTGGTCTTTGTCTGAGTTTCATGAAAGCATTCCACGGCTCATGGAATGTTCAATGGTTCATGGAAACCATCTGTGGTCCCCGCTGGAACTTGGAAAATTTTATTTGTTATTTTTTTCTGAGTTGATTTTAGTCCTGGATGTTCTGGGATGTTACAATATATCCTCCTTAGGATTATTCATCCTCGAATGAAAACTAATAAAGCAAAGTTTGGAGGGAAAGACCTGTAATCCCTACAACCTAAGTTCTAGTAGATGATACCTAATTGAATTGAGTTCTAAGAACATGAAATTATGCTGAAAATGCCGGAATAACTAAAGAAACATGATACTGAGAATGAAGTACACATGAAAATGCTGAGAAAATAGAGAGGAACTATTACCTCTTGTTGAAGCTGAATCAGAAGGAAAGAGGTGAGGGTACTTGGCCATTATGGCTACTTATGCTTCCCAAGCAGCTCCCTCAACTGACTGATTCCTCCAAAGTACATTCACTAAAGTGACCTACGAATCTGACAGTCAAGAATATCAACTAAAACCTCATCATAGGTGAGTCTATCTTGCACAACCACACTCTATAATGGAATAATCGATGTCGGATCACCAATACACTTTTTCAACAATGAGACATGGAAGACTGGATAAACCGATACTAGTTTGGCTGGCAACTATAAATCATAGGCCATACTACCAACCCTATTAAAGATTTCTGACAGGAAGTACATATTTGGTACTAAGCTTCCCTTTCATGCCAAATCTCATGACACCCTTCATGGGTGATACTTTCAGTAAAACCCAATCTTTAGTCTCAAACTCCAAATCCCTTCTCCTTATATTTGCATAGGACTTCAGATAAGTTGGTATTCTACATACTTATTTAGCTTCTAATCGTATCCTTTTGCTAGTATAAAATCGATAAATAGTGCATTTGACGTGGATTTCTTCTATCATATAGGTTTCTGTGTTTTAGAAGTGTTCGGGAAAAAATCAAATGAAAACAAGTCAAAATAGAGCAAAAAAGAGTTGCTGATCATTGGTATGAAATTTACCATCGCAACCGCGAGCCAAAAGGCACGCGACCGCGATGCACATGGAATCAAGCAGTCTATTGTGACAACGAGCTACAAGGCACACGACCATGATGCATAGGGAATCAAAGCCACACGATTGCGAGAGTGACTCCACATGACTGCGTGGAAGGAAAATATAAAGCCTCGCGACCGCAAGGATTGGTCACGCGACTGCAATGAAGAAGTCGTCAGCTGTAGGACAAATTTGGAAATTCCAATTTTTGGAAACCCCAATCCACATAAAACACTTCTCAGCCATTTTGGAACACATCTTTGGCAAATCTTTTGAACTTTTGAGCAAGCTTGGGAGTAAGGTCTTCATCAAACACCATAGGAGTAAAGATTTGGAGGAATTTATTATAAATTCTTCAGTTTCCAATCTTTAACTCTTGTTCTTAATTGCTATTTTATTGGTGTGTTTGTTGAATTGAGATTTGGGTTTGAATTAGAGATAATACTTGTTTGGGTATTGAATTCATGTATAGATTTTGCTCTTGTTTTATTATCTGGGTCTATTGAATCCTCCATGCTTGAATTTATAGTCAATGGTTTCAAACATAGACTCAGCTTTCTAATTTGGGTTATTGCTTGAGAGAGAATTTCCCAATGATTGGGAAGATTCAATAGTGGGGATTTTGGGTTTCCAGTCTAGACCAAGGCTAGAGATAGTTTGGTTGCCAAAAACTACCATCTAAGAGTTAGGGTTAAAGATAACCAAACTCACCCAAATTAATTGTTGGTTGCTTCTTACTCATGGTGGTTCGAGAGAACCCATGAGGATTGTTTCTTGATTGGTCGAAAGACGGTTAAGTGCACCTTTAGCCAAGACTACCCATGTGTTAATTGGGTGCAAGTCTTGTGAATTAAATTCTCATTCCTAAGTCTGCCTTGTTATCCTTGCTTGGCAAAAGCAAGGTGAAAGCCATTGATCAACCTATCTTGTATATGCATTTCATTATCTTTTGTTTTTAGTCTAAAACCCCCCTTTTAGATATCTTTTCCTCTTTTTGTTCATTGAACTCCAATAAGTTGCTCTTTTTCTTTATTAGCTCGATCGAGACTACACTGTTCTCTATGCTTACGACCCCAATATCCATTGGGAATATAAATATGTTTTGCTCTGACGATCGTCATGACCTCCAACTTGAGGAGCACAATTTGAGCGTTATAAAAAATGGCATTGTTGTCGGGGAACAATTTGGCGTATTGAGTTAGTTTAGAATTTGAGTTTACTTACTTTAGTTCAATTTTGTGAATAGTTGTTTTTGTTTTGTTTATTGACTTCATGGAATCTCGAAATATAAAGATGTTGGTGGTTGCAACCCTTGTTATATTGATCCTTGTTGTTATTGTGAAGGACCCCACCTTCGGTGAAAATGTAAAATTGGCCCTAGGAGAGGGAGGTATTCACCTTCTTGTTCCTATAATGGGCGTAATTACTATTTGTGTGGTGGTCGTGATGGACATTGGAGCAATTTCCCTAATGACTATCCTCATCCCCCCTCTTATGCTAACTATGTAGCTAGTGGTACTTGTGATCCTAATAGGAACCATGACGTAGCAAGGGAAGAAGGCATGTATGCCAAGATTCACACCCTCTTCACCTCGCTAGAAACCCAAGAGAAGGGTGTGAAATTCATAAAGCAAGGCTTGGTGGGCATGAGAATGAAAGAAGAAGATGAGATAAATTTCGCCGCACAATCTATGAAGGATTTGTCCATGCCTCTTGCTCAAGTTGATGAGTAAGACACCTACCTGGAAAGCCTATATGCCATGGTTGAAACTCTCTTGGACAAACAAGACATCACATAGGAGGGTGTGCAATCCATAAAGCAAGGCTTTGTTGATGCAAGGGCTAAAGAAGAAGAGGAGAGAAATCATGCCACACAACTCACGAAAGATTTATCTACTCCTCTCGGTCAAATTAATGAAGAAAAACCTCTCGAATATCAAGCTCAATCAAATTCACTTTGGGGACGATGATAAAGATTTGCAAAATATGGAATCTCCCAAAAGTGAATTAGTACCAAATTATCATGGTTCTTCAATTGACTGAGGCATAATAGGAATGAAACTAGTCCATGCCTAAAATGACATCAAAATCACTCATATCTACCTCTACAAGATCAGCTGAGGTGACTTTCTGAGAAACTGTGACCGAGTAATTTTTGTATACCCGCTTAGCAATGACTGAATCACCAAAAGGAGTAGAGATTGAGAAGGGTTCTGGAAGGATTTCTGGACTGACACCAAAGTCTACTTCTATATATGTAGTCAGAAAACAAAGTGTAGCTTTGGGATCTAACAATGCATAAACATTAGTATGAAAGACTCGTAATGTGACCGTACCCATATCAGGGGAATCCTCATGGTCCTGTCGAGTCTAAAGAGCACAAAGCCTATTTTGGCACAGATTGCCACCTGCACTAGATAAGGCACCCTGTTGAGTCTGGTGATCTGCTGGAGCTGTTGTAGAGTTAGTTTGATTTTGTAGGCGAACATCTCTTCCCTTTGGTGATGACATAGAGCACTCTTTCATTCTGTGGCCTGGCTTGCCACATTCAAAATAGTTCCCACTAACTTCCACACACTTACCTTAGTGGTTACTACCATATTTCTTGCAAACCAAATGAGTATGCCCACTAGTGACACTACCCTGGGACATAGATCCTGGTGCCCTATACCACTGATCCTATCTGACCTTGGGCACTGGGCACTAGCAGAGGATGGGACTTGAGCTAAAGATTTCTGGTGGAATTAAGAGCAATAACTTCCATCTGTCCGTTGCTGAGAACAACTGAAATTACTTGTTCTGGCCTTTTTGTTTTCTCTCTCTCTCTTTGATCTCTTCCTCCTCGAGCTATTTGGCATGAGTCATCAACCTAGAGATATCTATCTTCTTTACCAGCATATAAATTCTATATTCCTTAATCACATCTTTAGAGACACGTGAAACAAACTTTTTTATACGGGCTCTGGAGTCAGCTACTATTGTCGTAGCATACTTTGACAGTTGAGTAAACTCTAGAGAATACTCTTTCACACTCATCTCACCCTGCCTCAGGTTGATGAACTCCTTAACCTTGGATTTCCTGAGTTCAAGTCGGAACAACATGTCTAGAAAAGCAGTTATTCCTAAACTATGAGGGCTATAACAAGTGACTTTAGTTATTCTCATCAGATGTCACATGGTGGTAACTGCTCTCAATTTTGCTCAAAATCTTCATCTCCATCCCCATCTTCTTCTAGTGCCCTAAATCCCAAGTTCAGACATGATCAGTGGGATAGGGCACTAAGCTCTATGTCCCAAGGTAGTGTCACTAGTGGGCACACTCATCCAGTTTGCAAGAAGTGTGGTAGGAACCACCCAGGTGAGTACATGGCAGGTAGTGGGAACTCTTTTGGATATGGTAAGTCAGGTCACAAGATGAAGGATTACCCTGTGGCTTATCAGAAGGGCATGGATACTCACCCATAGAATTTGGCCAACTTTACAACTGCTCTAGTAGGTTGCCTGACTTAGCAGGGTGCCTCATCTAGTGTAGGTGGCGGTCAGTGCCAGAATAGACTCTATGCTCTTTAGACTCGTCAGGATCATGAGGGTTACCCTGATGTGTTCACTGGTATGTTACAAGTCTTTTATATTGATGTGTATGTATTGTAAGATCCTGGAGCTACACTTTCCTTTGTGACTCCCTATATAGCAGTAAATTTTGGTGTTAGTCCAAAAATCCTCGCACAACCATTCTAAGTCTCTACTCTAGTTGGTGATCTAGTCATATCTAAACGGGTATATAGAAAATGCTCGGTCATAATTTCTGAGAAAGTCACCTCAGTCGATCTTGTAGAGTTAGAAATGACAGACTTTGACATTATTCTAGGCATGGATTGGTTATATTTCTTCTATGCCTCAGTTGATTGTAGAACTAGGATAGTTCGGTTCTAGTTTCCAAATGAACCCATCATAGAATAGAAGGGTAATATACCTCAGTGCATGTAGGCCAATTCATCTCTTATTTTAAGGCCAGAAAAATAATTTCCAAAGGGTGCATTTATCATCTTATCTGGGTTAAGAATTCAAATTCCGAGACCTCAACTCTCTAGTCAGTCCCTGTGGTCAATGAGTTTTCAGAAGTATTTCTAGAAAATTTTCCCAGAGATTCTCCTGAAAGGGAAATCGACTTCAGAATAGATCTACTCCAAGATACCCAGCCTATCCCTCCTTACAAAATGGCTCAAGTTGAGCTTAAGGAACTAATTGAATAGCTAAAAGACCTTTTAGATAAGGGCTTCATCAGACCCAGCATCTCTCCATGGTGCTCCAGTTCTTTTTATGCGTAAGAATGAAATGATGTGCATCGACTACCATCAGTTGAACAAGGTTACAATCAAGATTAAGTATCACATCCCCAGGATTGATGACTTGTTCGACCAACTTCATGATGCCAGTTTCTTTTCTAAGATAGACCTCAGATCCGATTATCATTAGCTTAGAGTAAGAGACTGTGACATTCAAAATACAGCATTCAGGACTAGGTATGGTCACTATGAATTTATAGTTATGTCTTTTGGACTAACAAATGCTCCTGTAACTTTTATGGATTTGATGAACAGGGTGTTCAAGCAGTACTTGGACATGTTCGTCATTGTTTTTATTGATGATATACTTGTATATTCTCAAAGCAAAAAGGAGCATGCAAACCATTTGAGAGTTGTGTTGCAAACTCCCAAGGATCGCCAGTTGTTTAAAAAGTACAATAACTATGAGTTTTTGTTGAAGTCTAGTGAAGGCATATGTTTTGATTCACAGAAGATAGGGGCAGTTAAGAATTTTCCTAGACCCACTTCTCCGACTAAAATCAGGAGATTTTTGGGTTTGGCTGGTTACTATAGGAGAATTGTTGAGGGATTCTCATCCATATCTGCCCCATTGACTATATTGACTAAGAAAAAGCATAAGTTCCAACGGTCAGATGAATGCGAGAAAAAATTCCTAGAGTTGAAGAGTAGGTTGAATAGAGCTCCCATTCTAACAGTACCAGATGATTTAGATGGTTTTGTGGTATACTGTGATACCTCTGGAGTCAGCTTGGGTTGTGTCTTGATGCAGCATGTCAAGGTTATTGCTTATGCCTCTAGACAGCTTAAGATTCATAAGAAGAACTACTCGACTCATTACCTTGATCTTGTAGTAGTTGTTTTTGCCTTGAAGATTTGGAGACACTACTTGTATGGTGTCCATGTGGACGTGTTCACTGACCATAAGAGCCTCTAGTATGTGTTAACCTAGAAAGAGCTGAATCTTCATCAGAGAAGGTGGCTAGCATTTCTCATAGACTATGATATGAATGTGCACTACCATTTCGGTAAGGCTAATATATTGGTTGATGCTCTCAGCAGACTGTATATGGGTAGTGTGTATGATGTTGACCGAGAAAGGAAAGAATTGGGTAAGGATGTTCATAGGCTCGCTCACCTAAGATTTTTCCTTATGGACACAAAAGATAGTGGTCTGCTAGTTCAGAATAGGTCAAAATCTTCTCTAGTAGTCGAGGTAAAGGAAAAGCAAGATAGTAATCCCATCTTACTTTAGTTAAAGGGTGTGGTTCATCATCAGAGAGTGGATGTTTTCTCCTGAGAGGGAGATGGTGTACTTTGCTACAAGGGTAATTTATGTGTTCCTAATGTTGATGATTTGAGACAGCGGATCCTGAATGAGGCTCATATTTACAAATATTCTATTCATTCCAGCACCAAAAGGATATACCGTGTTCTATGGGAGGTCTATGGGTGGAATGATATAAAGAGGGACATTGCAGACATTGTGGGCATGTGTTCTAACTATCAGCAAGTGAAGGTACCACATCAAATACCAGGAGGTGTGACTCAGGATATTAGCATTCTTACTTGCAAGTGGGAGGTTATTAATATGGATTTCATTACAAGATTACCTAATACTCGCAAACAACATGATTCTCTTTAGGTAATTATGCACAGGGTGACAAAATCAGCCCTACTTCTTAGCAACTAAGACTACAAATTTAGCAGAGGATTATACCAGACTCTAGATCAGTAAGATAGTCAAGTTCCATGGGGTTCCCTTGTCTATCATCTTAGATATGGGTACTCATTTTACATCTAACTTATGGAGATCCTTTCAGAAAGGTCTTGCCACTCAGGTAAATCTCAGTACACGCATTTCATCAGATGATAGATGGTCAGACAGAGTGTATCATTCAGACCTTAGAGGACATATTGAGAGCTTGTGTGATCGACTTCAAAGGTAATTGGGATGAGCACATGCCTCTTATTTAGTTCTCTAATAATAACAGCTTCCATTCTAGTATTCAGATGGCCCCATATGAGGCATTTTAAGGGCGGAGGTGTAGATCACCTGTTTGTTGGTTTGAAGTAGGTGAAGCAGCTTTGATTGGTCTAGATTGGGTTCATGATGCTATGGAGAAGTTTTAGATTGTTTTGGAAAGGTTGAAGAAAGCTCAGAGTCATCAAAAGTCCTATGCAGATATGAGGAGATGAGACTTGAAGTTTGAGATTGATGATTGAGTTTTTCCTAAAGGTGTTACCCATGAAGGGTGTGATGAGATTCAGCAAGAAGGAGATGCGTGGTCCTAGATATGTAGGTCCTTATAGAATCATTAAGAGGGTCAGTAAGGTGGCTTATGAGTTAGAGTTGCCAGCTGGACTAGTAGTGGTTCACTGATAAGCCCAAATTACACCTCTAAAAGAAGCATAAAAAGGTCATTGTTCAAATATAGAACCTAACGAAGGTTAGAGTCGATCCCACAAGGAATATGGTAGGCTCTCATTCATCTATGTGTATTCACGATCTTAGCCGTTTATTTCACTAAAGGGGGAGGGGTTTTAAGTAAGAGTTAATGTTTGTAAATTATTAAGTAACAAGTAATCAGAAAGTATCAATATTGATGTAATTTAGAGAGAAGATGGAGTAGGATTGTGTTCCCCATGAGCTTATAATGTTGTAGGTGTTGTACTAGCAATCAATGCTGGTGTTTAGCATGCTAGATCGGTATGTTAGGTTCACCTAAATGGTTGGTCCCCTAGGTAGATGAATTTCACCATCCAACTTGGTTCATCTACGGGGGTATGCTTTACTAACCCTTACCTTTGACCCCAGATTAGCTATTCTCGGACAAGATCAAGCTATAAGATGAGGGTTGATAGCCTCAAATATCTATTGTAACCAACCCTTTTCCCCTTCATTACCTCTTTTGTCCAACAAATAAGAATAAGGCGAGTTCTAATGTTGTCCACCGTTAAAAATCAATCAAAGTGAAGGGAAGAACAATCCATGCATTAACATCATCCTAGAATTTCTAAGTACTTTGCCTACTTTGTTAATCCGTCATGGTTCCCACAACCCTAGTTGTGAATTTAGATACTCATATTCATAAGAAACAAATCAGAAGTTGGTGAAGAATTTATAATTATAAACTTATGAGAAGAAGTAAAGAAATCCGTAAACTTGAATAATTGAAGAAGAATAAAGAATGATGAACTATGAATGTGTTAATCTCTTAAAACTAAGAACAAATGAATACCAACTGTTTACGAAAACCTAGGAAAGGTATTTATAGACATCACAAATTCTATACTAAATAGACAAGGAAAATTAGAATCGACAACTTCCATGGACACAGTCTACGATCTATGGAACCATCTATGGTCATGAAAGGTCATCGTGAAACTCAGAGCTTTTGTCATCTTGCAGGTTCACTTCAATGAGTTCCATCCCTGACTTGTGGAATGATTTACGGCTCGTGAACTGGTCTCGTGGGTCTTAGGGTGCTTGTCTTCTTCCAGCTTCTCTTCTACGAGTGCCACCCATAACTCATGGAATTAATCATGGCTCATGGAATTACCTCATGAATCTCAGACCTTTTACTAATCCTCTTATCAGATTCCATGAATAGGAATTACGCCTTGTGAAAAGGTCCACAATTTGTGAAAACCTCTCATAGATGTCAAGCTTTAGGTACCTCTGTAGAAGTCTTTCCACGACTCATGGATGCATTCACGACTCGTAGAGTTGAGTCGTGGAAGTTAGTTTTAGCCAAATTTGCAGTCTTTTTCTATACTTAGTCACTGAACCATGTTTTCCTACACAATACTCAAAAACACATCAAATCTACTAAAAATGGCTAAAGAACACTTATATTCCAAGTTTTAAGTGTCGAAAGTGTCACAAAACCATGCAACATCAATACTCTAAACTTAAAACCATTGCTTGTCCTCAAGCGACACGACAAAACTATCTTAGAACGACGCTTAAGTAAAATAAAACTAGGAACTATGACAGTCATATGATTCATGCAATTCAGCTCATAACAAATATCCCCCTTTTTTTCAGTACAAAACAAGTGCACAAGTTCTATTTATCAAGATGACACAAGAGGATCCATGGATGACATTACGATATCAATAGATGACATAGCACACACAGATGAAAGTTACCCTAACAGTTAGCAATCAATGGTACTTGTAATGACCCTTCCAGTCATTTACACATTTTCGCCTTTCTTGTACCATTAGAGCTTACTTGTAGCGGCCCGTCATTTATGGCTTGTCGGGACCGGTAGTTCGGTGCCCGGGCCATTTGTTTGGTCTTTATGGCCGTTCCTCATTTTAGAGCTTCAAATTTGGAAATCGTTGACTTCCGTCAACATTCTTGGTAATATCAAAGAATTAAACCAAGGTTCTTGGTCAAAGGAATCCCTTACTCGAAAGTTCGAGTTAAAGAAATGCCTCATGTAACACCTCGCCTGTTTGGAAGATTTATAGTAACTCGTGCCTTTAGGGTAAGACTAATAGTGTCTAATATACTAAGAAGTATGTGTTATGAGGTATTATAATCGCAAAATGGTCGTATGATAAGTTTTGAAGTCAAGCAAGTTGCGAAACAAAAGTCGGAAAAAGTTATTGTAAATTCCTTTAAGGAATTCTCTTCAAATTTAGGTTAAATGTCTTGTAGAGTTTCTCCATATATATAAAGAGTTAGTGTGCCCCCAATATACTAAATCGAAGGTCTATGAGTCTACTTTCAAACGCACTAAACCGTTTGTCCATACGACTTCAGAATAGAGAGATATTCATGTTTTTGTAAGACTGCACAAGCAGACACGTCAAAGCGGGGCCCACATCCTAAGTCGGTTTGCCTTTATAAATCAGCTTCTCCTTCGTTTTAAACCAATAAAAACAGACCAAAACCATAGAAAAACAGATACAAACCTTAGAAATAATCCATGGACCTTGATCCTTTCAATTCGGAAGTTTAACGGAAGTTGCTCTACGTCACAAGCTCATCATCGTGGAACAGTTTTCTCGTCGTTTTGGCTCCATTTGTTGCTACTGCAAGGAGGCAGTTCGTGGAACTGATATTTTTATGCTATTATCATTTGATTATCGGAAGGTAAGGTTTCTAAATCCTTGACTCATTCTTAATTTGAGCTTTAGAATCAATTCCGAGGAGAACTTACCGTTATCGGCATGTTTGTCGTGTTTTCTTGCCGTATATTGTTACAGCTCGTGGTGGGTCCTTATAACAGCATGTTTAGCTTGGTATTTCAAAGATTTTTGTCGAGGTAAAATTCCTCCTATGACCCTCCTTCGTTATTATATGTTCTAGTATTGTTTTATGGATTTCTGAGCCACGAAGTGGTATTATGGATCTGTGGCTGTGGGCAGCCCCTTTGTCATATTAAATTGGGTTGTTATTGTTGTATGTTGATGGTGTTAAGGTGTTGGAGGTACTGGGAGTTGGTGTGATTCTTATTGGAGTCACGAACGATGGTTATTGGATTGAATGACATGAAGTACGCCTTGAAATAGTGCCTCGGGAGCTCGTCGCTCCTTGGAGATGTGGTTAACGTATTGTTGTTGGATTTAGCTGCCATTTGTTATTGTTATTGGACTCATTTTTATGCTTTGGAGTTGGTTGGTCGCGAGTGTGACATTAACACCTTATCAATTGGCTATGGCTCGTTCTTGCAGCCTTGTCGATTCTAGCAATTGTTCCATTACCTTGGTTGGTCAGGGTTCATAGAGACTCCTATGGGACTTCAGTTGAATATATTCATTTTGTGTGATTCAGAGCTTCCTGGAGATGTTCGAGTCTGGACGATGTTGTTCCCGCAGCTAGTCATCGGATGACATATAGGTTATGGTTTTCCCCTATCTAGACTCTGCGTATATAGGCTATAACCGAATTAATTAGCATCCTTTTATGGGTTGTTATAGGTTGGTACCCCAGACGTTGTCCCCCTTTCGTCCGTCTATGTCATATGTTATTTGTAGTATTCGCGTAGTAATGTATATTACCTTTGTGGTCCTGTGTGGCCTTGTATTGACTATGGAACATAGATGGTGGGCTATTTGGGAATGTCCGCGAGTCCCGGACATAGAGATTATCCTTTTAGGCTAGTTATGTCTGCTGAGTAGCTATTGGGCTTGTGCAGGGCTGATAGGAATTGTTTTGAGCCATTGGGCTACTTTTATATTTGTGTGCGAGCATAACATCCATGAAAAAGGTTTTACCTTGCATGTTTTGCTATAGTTTTGGCTGTGAGCCACTACTGACAGTTTTCCTAAATTTGCATGGCCTTGGGGCCCCTTTTTGTTACTGTTGTTGATAGAAAAGGGGATTTTTGGATGTTTTCGCACTGATTTTATTACTAGTACTAGTCTCTGTAGGGCAAAGCACCAAACTTGATTTTATTACTGATACTAGTCTCTGTGGGGAAGAGAACCAGACTTGATTTTATTACTGATACTAGTCTCTGTGGGGCGGAGCACTAGACTTGATTTACTACAGTTTTAGACCCGGTTACGCCCGGGCACCCTTGGAGGTGTTTTTGAGGCATTTTCTACTACTTTAGTCCTGGATGGAGTCTAGGCATGCATACTTGATACTTGGTCTCTATCTTGATCCAGGACTTGCTTCCGGATGACTTGTCTTGATACTGAGTTTTAGTTTGGGGTCGGGGACCTCCATGGACCTTGCTGCTCCGGGCCTGGGGCTGCGGGCTTCGTGCGCAGGAGGGAAGGGTATACGGTGGAGTAGAGGTATATAGGATGAGTCCTTCCATGGAACCTGCCTGCTGGGCCTGATTGGCACCGGAGGAGGTATATACAGAGGTTCTATTTCACATCATATCATATCATGCATTGGATTCCACCCTTGTTTGTTGTGTGTTCAGTGTACGCTCTAGTAGTATGGGATGCCGGAGGGTTTGTTTTCACTTGATTGTGTTCCTCGGTTGTATGGGCGGCCGTTGGGACTATAGGTAGACTATATTTACTCCGGTTTTTACTTAGAGCTTGTCTTGGCACCCGGTTCTTGAAAGATTAGTGATGGCTAGCCTGTTGAGGCTTTGGTTGTCGGATTTTTGATTATTGAGAGGGATTTAGAGTCCTATCTTATTGAGGCACTTCTGTGTGGCCTTCTGAGCAGATTGTGAGACTCTGGTCCTATTCTTGTGGGAAGATGAGTGGTATCTCTCGGTTATTGTGGCCTAGTTATTTCATCCTAGGGTTGTACTTGTGAGGTGATTCCCTGGTTATGCTATCATATGATTGGATTGGTGTTATGATTTCCTTATACTGGTTGATTCCATTTTGAGTATGTTAGACTGCTCTCCGTCTTTTCCTTCCACTTGAGGTTACCGGTATACCGCCATTTTCTCAACTCTCTCTCTACTTACTTATATTGTTGTACAAGATCTCCAGGTGCGTTCTCCTTTCCTTCACCTGTGATTCTGTGTAATTGTATCTCTGTGCTAGCATGTGTTACTTGAAGCTCTTGGTTATGGATGATCTGTGCTAGCTCCTTGTGCCTTGCTTATTGCCTCAGTGACTGCTTTCTTGCTATCTGTTACTTACTGCTTTTATATCTTGTATGTGCTCAGTAGGCCTATGATACCTACTAATTACCCGTGGTTTTGGTGCTCATACTACACTTCTGCACTTTTTTGTGCATATATTAGATGAGCTTTTTCCGTTGATCACGTTGGAGACTCGTGCAACTTTTGGATCTTTGAGACTAGGGTTAGCGCCTGACGGTCGGGGGTTGTCTACATCTCATCTATTGTACTATTGCTCCTTGTACTTTCGGAGGCAATTTATGTTGTATTTTGTTACTTCTAGCACTTGTATTCTATTAGAAGCTTTTGTACTGTCTATACCAAGTCTTGGGGTTGGTGTAGTTTCCTTTATGTATTTATATTTGAGTTTTGCTTTCGCTTATTTCTACTTGCTGGTGCATTTTGGTTAGGCAGTAGCCCATTACTAACCGTTCTGGGCTACGGGAATTGTTTCGCCTACTGGGGATTGTAGGTGCCATGATGACTTGAGAAATCGGGTCGTGACAGCTTGGTATCAGAGCTCTAGGTTCACCGGTGTCATGGTACAGAAGCAAGTGTCTAAGTAGAGTCTCGCGGATCGGTACGATGACGTCTGTATCCTATATGCGGGAGGTTGCAGGGTATTGTTAGGAAAAGTTTCATCTTCTTGACTCTTTATTGTGCGCTCTCGGCTTTATTGAATTCTAAAACTTTAGTTGTTCGTTCATTCTGATAAGCCTCAGACGAGTGCGATAGCGGTTGGTCTCGAGGCTTCTGTGCTTGTTGCTTCAGTGCTTCCGTTAGCACTAAGACTTCAGAGTGAGAGTTTACCGCCTTAGATAAGGGGTGTGGGGTAAGCCCTACCTTCAATTGGATTTGTAGCTACCCCAGTTCTTCAGGACACTGTGGCTAGGACTCTGAGTCCTCCGGTGAGTGTTTCAGTACCTGGTTCTGTGAGTGGTGCTTCAGTTATAGTTGAGCTTCTAGTTCTTCAGCAGGGTTGTCTATCGGTATTGGAGTACGAGGCGAGATTTTCTCGTTAGATTTCATCTGGTATAGGCTGTTTTTGGTGTGGTGAGCATAGGGACTTTGCTAGGAATTTCCTCAGGATTGTGTATCCCAGACAGCCTAGTTATTATCATTGTGGAGATATTGTCACCTTTATTGAGTTTGTCCTCAGCGAGGGCTGGTTGGGGCTTCAAATTTGACCACTCAGTCCAGAGTTAGACCCCATAAGCATGATGCTTCTCTTGGTGATCCAGAGGTAGAGGTTCCTGACATCGTTACTCCAGGTCAGGCTTTTGCTACCTTTGACTTATGTTAGTCCCGCTCGTGTTGCGACTCTATAATTGCTTCTATGCCTACCTGCTACTTGTTTAAGTTGATTGGCTACCCAAATTATTGTATCGATATGTTGTTTTATTGGTAGTTTATTCTTTAGTAGTGGATGGGGGTAAGTTAGCCTTGAGAGGTGTTTTCCCCTAGTTGTAGCTCGTGGGTAGTTCTTGTTAGTCTGTTTCTAATTGGCTTACCCCTATTTCATTGTGATTCTGGACTTTTGGTTGGGTTTCCCTTGTTGAGCGGTCCTAGATGGTTGTTGCCTAGGACTTTATCTAGCGTTTCTAGAGATCCATGTGATGGTTCGGTGTATTACTGGTAGTTGGGCCAGAGTTGATATTTTGCCTCAGTTGGGAGGTATTGGTTATGCTAGTGTGCATAGATTGGTTTGGTCCCTCGAGTGTCTAGAGTCGACCCTCTTTGTTGATTAGTTTAGGAAGTTGGTAGGTATGTGGGTTGTTCCCATAGTCTCCTCCACTTCCTGGTCCGTTGGGTGTTTTGTTGTATCTTTAGCTCCAGTTGGAATGAATCTTGATCGAAGTTCTTTCGATGAGCTCTAGATGTTGGCATCGTGATTGGGTCTTGACTTTAAGCACTTCCGACTAAGTGTTGATCATAACCTCATGGTTAGGTTGTATTTTTAAGCATTTCGAGTGAGTTGGGCATCCGTCCCATTCTTCTCCTGCCTTATTGAATTTGACGTGTAGCTATGAGTAGTAAGGTAATGGCTTCAGGTTCTTATTCGAGAAAGGATTTGTAAGGCTTAGTATGTGCTAAGGAAGCATTTTAGTTTAGTTGAAAAAGAAGAGAGATGACTCTTTGTTTGTGTTTAAGTGTCCTCGTAGTTGCCTGAGGTGGCGATGAAGGTTTGCTTTGGGATTGTGTGTTGGTGATTCGATCCAGCCGTCTACACATTGCCTTGGGTTTTCCATCGATTGGTTTTTGTTTCAGTAGAAGCTGCGGTATTGGCAACTTGTATTTTCATGCCTAGTTGGCTTGGGTTCTTAAGGGTTCAATGGCAGCATAAAGGTTCGACCAAGGCTTTGGTTGGCAGTTTGGAAAGTCGGTGTTCAGAATCATAACTTGGCAGGTTACATCGGATGGTTTGTGGCAGTTTCTATTTGGTTGCAACATCCTAGTGCCAGGACGCAGTGGGTGTGGGCAACTTAGCTTCTTTTACTTCAGTTGTGGATGCGGCTATTGGCCTTGGACACCTAGTCCTTGGCTAACCTTTGCAAGAGGCGAGATATTCTAGATTTCAGCAGTGTTCTAGTTAGTACGAGGTTCTTCTACCATGGTTGGACAGACTCAGCGGCGTAAGTTTGAGCTTCAGCAGTGGTGTATGCTTTATGTGGTCATCTTGTGCGGGTTAAGACTAGCGAGGCTATTTTGAGCTTTGATGATACATTGAGACTGATAATAGCCATTTGTTTGCCAAGGATTTGAAAGCTTATTTAATTGATTCCTCCAGAGTTGCTGTTTATGTGGGGTTCCACTGTTGGTTAGACTTGGCCAGTATGGACTAGAAGTTTGTTATAATATATGCTTCGAAGTGGTTGGTGTTTGCAGAACCAGTAGAGCGGTTGAATCGAGCCAAAGGAATGAGTTGAAAGTATATGCAAAATTTCTATGGCTAGATGGTAACTTTGAACCCCAGGCACCTTTTTCCTTTGCCTTCGGGGTGTTTGGACTTGATATTTGTGGCATGGTGGACTTCTTCCTAAGGTGAGATTCGTAAGGCAATTTCACATTCAAATGGTGTTCGAGTGTTCAGAGTAGCAGTAGTGTTTTCTAGAGTTGGGAGCTTGGATCATGGTTTTGGTTTGGGTTTTTTGGGCAGATTGCCCTGGTTTATTCACTTTCAGCTTATTCAGACCTGGCACGGTTCAGTTAGCGAATTTGATGTTAGAAAAAATATTCGTTCGTTGGTTGGTGGTCAGTCAAGGCAGGTAACTTTAGTTTCAATAATATTCTACGGGTTGTTATCTTGGATGGCAAAGGCTAGTAGCCTATATATTGGCTTAAAACGCATTTGAATAAAATGGGTGACTTCGTTCATGGTGAAGTATAAGCAGGAACTATGGATCTCCGGTGTGTCAGTTTATGCTTCGAGGGTGGTTTGAGTGTTCAGCTTGTATGCAGCTTCTTTTTTGTGGTGCTAAAGATTCAGTTCAGAAAAAAAAGGGCTTTTGCGGAACAACGGGTTCATGAGTTAGAGTTTTGGGTTGATGGGTTTTCTGGTAAACTTGGTATGGTTTTAAGGATTCGAGTTTTGTGTGTTGATAGGCTTGGTGCTCTGGTTTCGGTGTTGTATAGGTGATTTTTGGTTAAGATTCTCGAGGTTCAGTTTGGATTGGCAGATCTTTGGAGGTTGAAATCTAGCTTGGCTAGTAAGAAATTAAGGCTTGGTTGCTTTCTTTGGTTCTGTTCTATTGGGTGCCATCCGAACGCGGAGGTTACCCGGGTTGTCCGAGAGAGTAGTACGGGCATGGTATCTGTTGTTCTTAAATCTCTGGTATTTTCTTCTTTCTTGACTTTCAGGGACGAACGTCTTTTTAGTAGTGGATGATGTAATGACCCTTCCGGTCATTTAAACATTTTTGCCTTTCTTGTACCATTAGAGCTTACTTGTAGCGGCCCAAGTCATTTATGGCTTGTCAGGACCGGTAGTTCGATGCCCGGGCCATTTGTTTGGTCTTTATGGCCGTTCCTCATTTTATAGCTTTAACTTTGGAAATCATTGACTTCCGTCAACATTCTTGGTAATATCAAAGAATTAAACCAAGGTTTTTGGTCAAAGGAATCCCTTACTCGAAAGTTCTAGTTAAAGAAATGCCTCGTGTAACACCTCGCCCGTTTGGAAGATTTAAAGTAACCCGTGCCTTTGGGGTAAGACTAATAGTGTCTAATATACTAAGAAGGATGTGTTATGAGGTATTATAATCGCAAAATGGTCGTATGATAAGTTTTGAAGTCAAGCAAGGTGCGAAACAAAAGTCGGAAAAAGTTATTGTAAATTCCTTTAAGGAATTCTCTTCAAATTTGGGTTAAATGTCTTGGGGAGTATCTCCCTATCTATAAAGAGTTAGTGGGACCCAAATATACCAAATCGAAAGTCTACAAGTCTAGTTTCCAACGCACTAAACTGTTTGTCCATACAACTTTAGAATAGAGAGATATTCATGTTTTTGTAAGACTGCGCAAGCAGACACGTCAAAGTAGGGCCCATATCCTAAGTCGGTTTACCTTCATAAATCAGCTTCTCCTTTGTTTTAAACCCATAAAAACAGACCAAAACCATATAAAAACAGATACAAACCTTAGAAATAATCCATGGACCTTGATCCTTTCAATTCGAAAGTTTAACGGAAGTTGCTCTACGTCGCGAGCTCATCATCGTGGTACAGTTTTCTCGTTGTTTTGGCTCCGTTTGTTGCTACTGCAAGGAGGCAGTTCGTGGAACTGATATTTTTATGCTATTATCATTTGATTATCGGAAGGTAAGGGTTCTAAATCCTTGACTCATTCTTAATTTGAGCTTTAGAATCAATTCCGAGGAGAACATATCGTTATCGGCATGTTTGTCGTGTTTTCTTGCCGTATATTGTTACAGCTCGTGGTGGGTCCTTATAACAGCATGTTTAGCTTGGTATTTCAAAGATTTTTGTCGAGGTAACCTTCCTCCTATGACCCTCCTTCGTTATTATATGTTCTAGTATTGTTTTATGGATTTCTGAGCCACGAAGTGGTATTTTGGATATGTGGCTCTGGGCAGCCCCTTTGTCATATTAAATTGGGTTGTTATTGTTGTATGTTGATGGTGTTAAGGTTTTTGAGGTACTGGGAGTTTGTGTGATTCTTATTGGAGTCACGAACGATGGTTATTGGATTGAATACATGAATTACGCCTTGAAATAGTGCATCGGGAGCTCGTCGCTCCTTGGAGATGTGGTTAACGTATTGTTGTTGGATTTAGCTGCCATTTGTTATTGTTATTGGCCTCATTTTTATGCTTTGGAGTTGGCTGGTCGCGAGTGTGACATTAACACCTTATCAATTGGATATGGCTCGTTCTTGCAGCCTTATCGATTCTAGCAATTGTTCCATTACCTTGGTTGGTCAGGCTTCATAGAGACGCCTTTGGGACTTCAGTTGAAAGTATTTGTTTTGTGTGATTCAGAGCTTCCTGGAGATGTTCGAGTCTGGACGATGCCGTTCCCGCAGCTAGTCATCGGATTACAAGTAGGTTATGGTTTTTCCCTATCTAGACTCTGCGTATATAGGCTATAACTACATTAATTAGCATCCTTGGATGGGTTGTTATAGGTTGGTACCCCAGACCTTGTCTGCCTTTCGTCCGTCTATTTCATATGTTGTTTGTAGTATTTGCATAGTAATGTATATTACCTTTGAGGCCCTGTGTGGCCTTGTATTGACTATGGAACATAGACGGTGGGCTATTTGGGAATGTCCGCGAGTCCCGGACATAGAGATTATCCTTTTAGGCTGGTTATGTCTGCTGAGTAGCTATTGGGCCTGTGCAGGGCAGATAGGAATTGTTGTGAGCTGTTGGGCTACTTTTATATTTGTGTGCGAGCATATCATCCATGAAAAAGGTTTTCCCCTGCATGTTTTACTACAGTTTTGGTTGTGAGCCACTACTGACAGTTTTCCTAAATTTGCATGGCCCTGGAGGCCCGTTTTTGGTACTGTTGTTGATAAAAAAGGGGATTTTTAGATGTTTTCGCACTGGTTTTATTACTGGTACTAGTCTCTGCAGGGCAGAGCACCAAACTTGATTTTATTACTGATACTAGTCTCTGTGGGGAGGAGAACCAAACTTGATTTTATTACTGATACTAGTCTCTGCGGGGCAGAGCACTAGACTTGATTTACTACAGTTTTAGACCCGGTTACGCCCGGGCACCCTTGGAGGGGTTTTTGAGGCATTTTCTACTACTTTAGTCCTGGACGGAGTCTAGGCATGCATACTTGATACTGGGTCTCTATCTTGATCCCGGACTTGCTTCTGGATGACATGTCTTGATACTGAGTTTTAGTATGGGGTCGGGGACCTCCATGGACCTTGCCGCTCCGGGCCTGGGGCTTCGTGCTACGTGCGCCATAGGGAAGGGTATACGGTGTAGTAGAGGTATACAGGATGAGTCCTTCCATAGAACCTGCCTGCTGGGCCTGATTGGCACCGGAGGAGGTACATACAGAGGTTCTATTTCACATCATATCATATCATGCATTGGATTCCACCCTTGTTTGTTGTGTGTTCAGTGTACGCTCCGGTAGTATGGGATGCCGGAGGGTTTGTTTTCACTTGTTTGTGTTCCTTGGTTGTATGGGCGGCCGTTGGGACTGTAGGTAGACTATATTTACTCCTGTTTTTATTTAGAGCTTGTCTTCGCACCTGGTTCTTGAAAGATTAGTGATGGCTAGCCTGTTGAGGCATTGGTTGTGGGATTTTTGATTATTGAGAGGGCTTTAGAGTCCTATCTTTAGTGAAGCACTTTTGTGTGGCCTCCTGAGCAGAGTGTGAGACTCTGGTCCTATTCTTGTATGAAGCTGAGTGGTATCTCTCGGTTATTGTGGACTAGTTATTTCATCCTAGGGTTGTACTTGTGAGGTGATTCCCTGGTTATGCTATCATATGATTGGATTGGTGTTATGATTTCCTTATACTGGTTATTTCCATTTTGAGTATGTTAGACTGCTCTCCGTCGTTTCCTTCCACTTGAGGTTACCGGTATACCGTCATTTTCTCAACTCTCTCTCTACTTACTTATATTGTTGTACAAGGTCTCCAGGTGCGTTCTCCTTTCCTTCACCTGTGATTCTGTGTAATTGTATCTCTGTGCTAGCATGTGTTACTTGAAGCTCTTGGTTATGGACGATCTGTGCTAGCTCCTTGTGCCTTGCTTATTGCCTCAGTGACTGCTTTCTTGTTATCTGTTACTTACTGCTTTTATATCTTATATGCGCTCAGTCGGCCTATGATACCTACTAAGTACCTGTGGTTTTGGTGCTCATACTACATTTCTGCACTTTTTTGTGCAGATATTAGCTGAGCATTCGCCGTTGATCACGTTGGAGACTCATGCAGCTTTTGGATCTTTGAGACTAGGGTAAGCGCCTTACGGTCGGGGCTTGTCTACATGTCATCTATTATACTGTTGCTCCTTGTATTTTCGGAGGCAATTTATGTTGTATTTTATTACTTCTAGCACTTGTATTCTATTAGAAGCTTCTGTACTGTCGATACCAAGTCTTGGGGTTTGTGTAGTTTCCTTTATGTATTTATATTCGAGTTTTGCTTTTGCTTATTTCTGCTTGCTGGTGCATTTTGGTTAGGCAGTAGCCCATTACTAACCGTTCTAGGCTACGGAAATTGGTTCGCCTACTGGGGATTGTAGGTGCCATCATGACTTGAGAAATTGGGTCATGACAGTACTCTAGTGCCCTCACTACAAAGAAGTCTCAATCACATAGTAAATAATTAAATATATGGGACTGAACTAGAACACTCATACTCACCAAGAAATTCAAGAAATACATGCACAATACCATAGGCTTGCCCTTACTTTCTATACCTCGATTTTTGAATAATTGGACTAGGATCACTATAGGACTTTCTCAGCTTGTAATGTAGGTTCGGGTACGGGTATGGTATATTTGCAAAGTAGTGACTATGCCCTCCTTGAACTATGCTATTTTTCTTCCACTTTTAGACAAACTCTTTTCCTTCCTTATTCTCCCTTTCTATCTGTTTTTCATCAAATGACTGGTGCAACTTTTATTTCAGACTCAACTTTTTTTATCATATTTTCTTCTTTTCTTTTTCTCTTTTTTTTCTAACACATACGACACACCCGTTATATTTCCCCTTTTTTATCACTAACCTTTTCTTTTCATACCCTATACTCCTCATTTACCTTCACAGTAGAAACCCTTAACAAGGGCCAAACTGAAGGTTTATAGAAAACAGGGAAGGTCAATAGGCTAAACAATAAAAAGGGTCAATTGTGGCTAAAATTAGGGATGAAAGGATATTCAATTCATTTGGACGCTTATTTAGGCTAAGTGGACTATTTCAAAGATGGCCTATAATCCTTTCCTAACTAACTATCCTACAGCCTAGGCAAGACTAATTAGGCAAGTTATAGATTGGCACACAATGCAAGAACAGTACGAATACAGCTCACACACACATGGCACATAGTACAACAACCAATTACTAACTATCAGGTTCATGCCCTAGGTTAAGCCGTTCATTAAATCGATAATCATAATGTCATGACTAGATCCATAAAAGTCAGTCTATCAAAATGGTAATCATGTCACAAAAAAGTTGGAGGAGTCCCCATTTTGAGCTTTGATGATACATAGAGACTGATAATAGCCATTTGTTTGCCAAGGATTTGAGAGCTTATTTAATTGATTCCTCCAGAGTTGCTGTTTATGTGGGGTTCCACTGTTGGTTAGACTTGGCCAGTATGGACTAGAAGTTTGTTATAATATATGCTTCGAAGTGGTTGGTGTTTGCAGAACCAGTAGAGCGGTTGAATCGAGCCAAAGGAATGAGTTGAAAGTATATGCAAAATTTCTATGGCTAGATGGTAACTTTGAACCCCAGGCACCTTTTTCCTTTGCCTTCGGGGTGTTTGGACTTGATATTTGTGGCATGGTGGACTTCTTCCTAAGGTGAGATTCGTAAGGCAATTTCACATTCAAATGGTGTTCGAGTGTTCGGAGTAGCAGTAGTGTTTTCTAGAGTTGGGAGCTTGGATCATGGTTTTGGTTTGGGTCTTTTGGGCAGATTGCCCTGGTTTATTCACTTTCAGCTTATTCAGACCTGGCACGATTCAGTTAGCAAATTTGATGTTAGAAAAAATATTCGTTCGTTGGTTGGTGGTCAGTCAAGGCAGGTAACTTTAGTTTCAATAATATGCTACAGGTTGCTATCTTGGATGGCAAAGGCTAGTAGCCTATATATTGGCTTAAAACGCATTTGAATAAAATGGGTGACTTCGTTCATGGTGAAGTATAAGCAGGAACTATGGATCTCTGGTGTGTCAGTTTATGCTTCGAGGGTGGTTTGAGTGTTCAGCTTGTATGCAGCTTCTTTTTTGTGGTGCTAAAGATTCAATTCAGAAAAAAAAGGGCTTTTGCGGAACAACGGGTTCATGAGTTAGAGTTTTGGGTTGATGGGTTTTCTGGTAAACTTGGTATGGTTTTAAGGATTCGAGTTTTGTGTGTTGATAGGCTTGGTGCTCTGGTTTCGGTGTTGTGTAGGTGATTTTTGGTTAAGATTCTCGAGGTTCAGTTTGGATTGGCAGGTCTTTGGAGGTTGAAATCTAGCTTGGCTAGTAAGAAATTAAGGCTTGGTTGCTTTCTTTGGTTCTGTTCTATTGGGTGCCATCCGAACGCGGAGGTTACCCGGGTTGTCCGAGAGAGTAGTACGGGCATGGTATCTGTTGTTCTTAAATCTCTGGTATTTTCTTCTTTCTTGACTTTCGGGGACGAACGACTTTTTAGTAGTGGATGATGTAATGACCCTTCCGGTCATTTAAACATTTTCGCCTTTCTTGTACCATTAGAGCTTACTTGTAGCGGCCCAAGTCATTTATGGCTTGTCAGGACCGGTAGTTCGATGCCCGGGCCATTTGTTTGGTCTTTATGGCCGTTCCTCATTTTATAGCTTCAACTTTGGAAATCGTTGACTTCCGTCAACATTCTTGGTAATATCAAAGAATTAAACCAAGGTTTTTGGTCAAAGGAATCCCTTACTCGAAAGTTCTAGTTAAAGAAATGCCTCGTGTAACACCTCGCCCGTTTGGAAGATTTAAAGTAACCCGTGCCTTTGGGGTAAGACTAATAGTGTCTAATATACTAAGAAGGATGTGTTATGAGGTATTATAATCGCAAAATGGTCGTATGATAAGTTTTGAAGTCAAGCAAGGTGCGAAACAAAAGTCGGAAAAAGTTATTGTAAATTCCTTTAAGGAATTCTCTTCAAATTTGGGTTAAATGTCTTGGGGAGTATCTCCCTATCTATAAAGAGTTAGTGGGACCCAAATATACCAAATCGAAAGTCTACAAGTCTAGTTTCCAACGCACTAAACTGTTTGTCCATACAACTTCAGAATAGAGAGATATTCATGTTTTTGTAAGACTGCGCAAGCAGACACGTCAAAGTAGGGCCCATATCCTAAGTCGGTTTACCTTCATAAATCAGCTTCTCCTTCGTTTTAAACCCATAAAAACAGACCAAAACCATATAAAAACAGATACAAACCTTAGAAATAATCCATGGACCTTGATCCTTTCAATTCGAAAGTTTAATGGAAGTTGCTCTACGTCGCGAGCTCATCATCGTGGTACAGTTTTCTCGTTGTTTTGGCTCCGTTTGTTGCTACTGCAAGGAGGCAGTTCGTTGAACTGATATTTTTATGCTATTATCATTTGATTATCGGAAGGTAAGGGTTCTAAATCCTTGACTCATTCTTAATTTGAGCTTTAGAATCAATTCCGAGGAGAACATATCGTTATCGGCATGTTTGTCGTGTTTTCTTGTCGTATATTGTTATAGCTCGTGGTGGGTCCTTATAACAGCATGTTTAGCTTGGTATTTCAAAGATTTTTGTCGAGGTAACCTTGCTCCTATGACCTTCCTTCGTTATTATATGTTCTAGTATTGTTTTATGGATTTCTGAGCCACGAAGTGGTATTTTGGATATGTGGCTCTGGGCAGCCCCTTTGTCATATTAAATTGGGTTGTTATTGTTGTATGTTGATGGTGTTAAGGTTTTTGAGGTACTGGGAGTTGGTGTGATTCTTATTGGAGTCACGAACGATGGTTATTGGATTGAATGACATGAATTACGCCTTGAAATAGTGCATCGGGAGCTCGTCGCTCCTTGGAGATGTGGTTAACGTATTGTTGTTGGATTTAGCTGCCATTTGTTATTGTTATTGGCCTCATTTTTATGCTTTGGAGTTGGTTGGTCGCGAGTGTGACATTAACACCTTATCAATTGGCTATGGCTCGTTCTTGCAGCCTTGTCGATTCTAGCAATTGTTCCATTACCTTGGTTGGTCAGGCTTCATAGAGATGCCTTTGGGACTTCAGTTGAAAGTATTTGTTTTGTGTGATTCAGAGCTTCCTGGAGATGTTCGAGTCTGGACGATGCCGTTCCCGCAGCTAGTCATCGGATTACAAGGAGGTTATGGTTTTTCCCTATCTAGATTCTGCGTATATAGGCTATAACTGCATTAATTAGCATCCTTGGATGGGTTGTTATAGGTTGGTACCCCAGACCTTGTCTGCCTTTCGTCCGTCTATTTCATATGTTGTTTGTAGTATTTGCATAGTAATGTATATTACCTTTGTGGTCCTGTGTGGCCTTGTATTGACTATGGAACATAGACGGTGGGCTATTTGGGAATGTCCGCGAGTCCCGGACATAGAGATTATCCTTTTAGGCTGGTTATGTCTGCTCAGTAGCTATTGGGCCTGTGCAGGGCAGATAGGAATTGTTGTGAGCTGTTGGGCTACTTTTATATTTGTGTGCGAGCATATCATCCATGAAAAAGGTTTTCCCCTGCATGTTTTACTAAAGTTTTGGCTGTGAGCCACTACTGACAGTTTTCCTAAATTTGCATGGCCCTGGGGCCCCTTTTTGGTACTGTTGTTGATAAAAAAGGGATTTTTAGATGTTTTCCGACTAGTTTTATTACTGGTACTAGTCTCTGCAGGGAAAAGCACCAAACTTGATTTTATTACTGATACTAGTCTCTGTGGGGAGGAGAACCAGACTTGATTTTATTACTGATACTAGTCTCTGTGGGGCGGAGCACTAGACTTGATTTACTACAGTTTTAGACCCGGTTACGCCCGGGCACCCTTGGAGGGGTTTTTGAGGCATTTTCTACTACTTTAGTCCTGGACGGAGTCTAGGCATGCATACTTGATACTGGGTCTCTATCTTGATCCCGGACTTGCTTCTAGATGACATGTCTTGATACTGAGTTTTAGTATGGGGTCGGGGACCTCCATGGACCATGCCGCTCCGGGCCTGGGGCTTCGTGCTACGTGCGCCATAGGGAAGGGTATACGGTGTAGTAGAGGTATACAGGATGAGTCCTTCCATAGAACCTGCCTGCTGGGCCTGATTGGCACCGGAGGAGGTACATACAGAGGTTCTATTTCACATCATATCATATCATGCATTGGATTCCACCCTTGTTTGTTGTGTGTTCAGTGTACGCTCCTGGTAGTATGGGATGCCGGAGGGTTTGTTTTCACTTGTTTGTGTTCCTTGGTTGTATGGGCGGCCGTTGGGACTGTAGGTAGACTATATTTACTCCTGTTTTTATTTAGAGCTTGTCTTCGCACCTGGTTCTTGAAAGATTAGTGATGGCTAGCCTGTTGAGGCGTTGGTTGTGGGATTTTTGATTATTGAGAGGGCTTTAGAGTCCTATCTTTAGTGAAGCACTTTTGTGTGGCCTCCTGAGCAGAGTGTGAGACTCTGGTCCTATTCTTGTGTGAAGCTGAGTGGTATCTCTCGGTTATTGTGGACTAGTTATTTCATCCTAGGGTTGTACTTGTGAGGTGATTCCCTGGTTATGCTATCATATGATTGGATTGGTGTTATGATTTCCTTATACTGGTTGATTCCATTTTGAGTATGTTAGACTGCTCTCCGTCTTTTCCTTCCACTTGAGGTTACCGGTATACCGCTATTTTCTCAACTCTCTCTCTACTTACTTATATTGTTGTACAAGGTCTCCAGGTGCGTTCTCCTTTCCTTCACCTGTGATTTTGTGTAATTGTATCTCTGTGCTAGTATGTGTTACTTGAAGCTCTTGGTTATGGACGATCTGTGCTAGCTCCTTGTGCCTTGCTTATTGCCTCAGTGACTGCTTTCTTGTTATCTGTTACTTACTGCTTTTATATCTTATATGCGCTCAGTCGGCCTATGATACCTACTAAGTACCTGTGGTTTTGGTGCTCATACTACATTTCTGCACTTTTTTGTGCAGATATTAGCTGAGCATTCGCCGTTGATCACGTTGGAGACTCATGCAGCTTTTGAATCTTTGAGATTAGGGTAAGCGCCTTACGGTCGGGGCTTGTCTACATGTCATCTATTATACTGTTGCTCCTTGTACTTTCGGAGGCAATTTACGTTGTATTTTATTACTTCTAGCACTTGTATTCTATTAGAAGCTTCTGTACTGTCGATACCAAGTCTTGGGGTTTGTGTAGTTTCCTTTATGTATTTATATTCGAGTTTTGCTTTTGCTTATTTCTGCTTGCTGGTGCGTTTTGGTTAGGCAGTAGCCCATTACTAACCGTTCTAGGCTACGGAAATTGGTTCGCCTACTGGGGATTGTAGGTGCCATCATGACTTGAAAAATCGGGTCATGACAGTACTCTAGTGCCCTCACTACAAAGAAGTCTCAATCACATAGTAAATAATTAAATATATGGGACTAAACTAGAACACTCACACTCACCAAGAAATTCAAGAAATACATGCACAATACCATAGGCTTGCCCTTACTTTCTATACCTCGATTTTTGAATAATTGGACTAGGATCACTATAGGACTTTCTCAGCTTGTAATGTAGGTTCGGGTACGGGTATGGTATATTTGCAAAGTAGTGACTATGCCCTCCTTGAACTATGCTATTTTTCTTCCACTTTTAGACAAACTCTTTTCCTTCCTTATTCTCCCTTTCTATCTGTTTTTCATCAAATGACTGGTGCAACTTTTATTTCAGACTCAACTTTTTTTATCATATTTTCTTCTTTTCTTTTTCTCTTTTTTTTCTCTTTTTTTTCTAACACATACGACACACCCGTTATATTTCCCCTTTTTTATCACTAACCTTTTCTTTTCATACCCTATACTCCTCATTTACCTTCACAGTAGAAACCCTTAACAAGGGCCAAACTGAAGGTTTATATAAAACAGGGAAGGTCAATAGGCTAAACAATAAAAAGGGTCAATTGTGGCTAAAATTAGGGATGAAAGGATATTCAATTCATTTGGACGCTTATTTAGGCTAAGTGGACTATTTCAAAGATGGCCTATAATCCTTTCCTAACCAACTATCCTACAGCCTAGGCAAGACTAATTAGGCAAGTTATAGATTGGCACGCAATGCAAGAACAGTACGAATACAACTCACACACACATGGCACATAGTACAACAACCAATTACTAACTATCAGGTTCATGCCCTAGGTTAAGCCATTCATTAAATCGATAATCATAATGTCATGACTAGATCCATAAAAGTCAGTCTATCAAAATGGTAATCATGTCACAAAAAAGTTGGAGGAGTCCCCATTTTTCAGTCAAAATCAACTTCAAAATCAGACCATGGATTGTGATCTAAATCGCTATCGATATGATGCGGGGATGATTTGCTGACCGTAACGAACTTGACTCTGCCCTAAATTGTTATTCTTCTTTTACTACACATAACCTAACCAAACAAGCTGGTTCAACAGAAATAATGGTCCATGGGGAAAGAACACAACAAGAAAACCCCACGGGCTCGGATACTCAGTGGTACCCTCATTGGGTTGCCTCCCAAGTAGAACTTAATTTAACAATGTGGCACGACACGGGTGTCTTGTCTTCTCAGACTTTGCCAAGATACCGATCAAAATAAATGGATGGCTTCTATCCTCACCCTATCAAAAAGCAATATGAATTGTCCTCAATGCATGAAGAAAAGTAACTATGTAGGGAGGCATGAACATACCTATGGCACCTAGGTGCCAGCATCCGGTGATGGAGATGAGGACTGTGGTGTGGCACTCATATCAAAAATAGCAGCGGCGGTTGTGGCCATCACGCTCAATAGATCAATAATAGTAGGAACAATAGTAGGTTTCCTACCAGCATTGGTAGACTCTGTAATCTCAAGAACAAAAGATCTGGTTCCTCTAACAATTGCAGCCAAACTCGTGGACTCACCCTGAAGTCTACGCTGCTTCGCCTCCTCATGAATGCACATGTCATCTTGGGATCACAACATTGCAGTAGTGGTGTATCTTTTCAGCCTCTTTGGCTCCAACTCAACCTCTGAAGTGACCTTTATGCGAACCCTCTCTTCTCTAGCACCCAGAAGCATAGGCTCCTCCTCAGCAAACAAATCAACCACCCGACATGGGAACCTTTGGGACCACAATGGGGTTAGAAGGCACAATAGGAGTGTGGCTAGTGTTGATAAATTTGATATCCTCTCTAATCTATGTCATCTCCTCCAGTATGTATCCTAAATTGGGGCTCTGTATAGTCTACAACCGAGTATCCACTCGGCACTTAAATTCATCTATTCACCCAGACATCTCACGAGTGACCTGATCTATCACAGTCTGCACCCTAAGCTCAGTAGTTGCAATAGTAGACCTTACCCAAGGCTTTAGATGATCCAACAAGTCATTCACTTGCTTCTCTGTATTGGTCTGACGCTCTATAACATTCTTGAGAAACACTACAGTTATGGTAACCATACCAGAAAAAGATGGGCATGGGGGTATTTTAGGAATGCCAACTGGTGGCTGGAAAGTTAAGGTTGCAAAAATTGAAGTTGTGACACCCTCGGCAACTATACTCACCCCTGTATCAGTAATATAAAATGGGTCTCTCTCTACTGATGATACCTCAACTCTTATTGTACTAGCTGAAATAGAGGATAAAGCTCGCCTGTGAAAATGGGTTCGTAGCATCAATTATCAACCCAACATCATGTGTCTGAGTCACCTCTATCGTATGGTCTATATCAGGTATCGTTGGGACTGCCAAATCCAAGCATAGGCAATGAATTAGGCAAAGGAAGGGTATGGTTATGTTCTCTTTGAATGCTCGCTCATGAATCTCTTCTCTAATATAGCGCGTAATATTTATTTTATAACCAGCTATGATGTTGTCCACTATGACTGCACGGTCAGGTGTAAGAATGTTGTCTGCCAGTTTCAGAACAGAAAAATAGCCCATAAAAACTTACCGGCAAAGCTCAAGGATGCCTTTCGGATGTCACCTCCATGAACCCATTCTGCATCCTCACCATGTTCCGCTTTGTAGCTGGCAACCCATCTCAATAAATCAGCCTTCTGAGTCGAATCTCTCATCTTAGATTTATCTTTGACCATTTTCATATGATGGTCAAACTAAGTTGTGTCTACTAGAAGTTCATAGTCAGGCCCGAACCGAAATTGTTGAATAGTGCGCTCAAATATATCAACCGGTGCATGATGCATTGTGACACTATTAAGTGGGGGAAAATCTTGGTACCTCTGCTTCAGCTGAAGTAACTGCTCTCCCATGGATGCATAAGTGGGTAGAACTCCTATACTATCTCTAGACAGTAGTTTCCTGGGGGCTCAACCATCCATCTAAACTGCTACTAAGTGAATAGGGCATGAATGGCTGGGATGGACGTCAGACCCTCAGTACAAATCTGCGACTCCTCAAAGATACCCTTTTTAGTTATACCCCTATCAAATAGAGCTTCACCCTCAACATACTAGTCATGCATGCCCTAAATACACCATCGCTAATATTTTCGGGCCTTAAGCGTTGGAGCTCTGTCTTTCTCCCTTTGTGTCTAAGTCTCGGCTTATGGAGTGGCCGGACTGGTGGAAATTTTATCATTGGAGTCGGACTCAGCATCATCAGACTCTTCATCTTCCCCAGTCTATGTTCCGGTCCTGGTCCCCTGTGTTACTCTCCCGGTTACTATCTCTTTTGTCGGAGACCCCTCTCCGTCTTCAATCTGAGTAGAAGTAGTTGCTTCGTGTGGTACAACTATGAAGGCTAGCTATAGTGTTGTCTCCTCAGCTTCCTATGCCTGTTTCCCTTGCCTATGGTCCGAGGCACCATATTAGGGTCCGGCTGGATCTCATGTACCTCCTCGGATCCACTCTTTTTAGCTTCATCGGGCTCATATGTGAGTCTAATCTTTAATTGACGATCCCCTTCTTTAATTTATTTCATTGTATGGGCTTTAACCATATTTGGGGTGTTCTTTGGCAGCATGGTACTTGGGGGGGAAATATCAATACAGCAAAAGTAGTCAAACCCAAGAAAAAATTCAAAGTTTTTCTGTACTTGAGGATGTACGAGTCAGTTTCACGATCATTGGAATGAACAACAAATCGTGAACACCCCTTATGGTTCTCAAGATGATTTAAGTTCTTGAAGGTCTGAGTTCCATGAGTGACATCTAAGGCTCTTGGTTTGATCCACGGCTCATAGATGACCCTCATAGAAAGCAGACTCTTTTGACTATTTGTAGGTTTGAGATTCACGAGTGCCATGCACGACTTGTGGTCTGATCCACGGCTTGTGGACGACCCTCATGAAAATTAGACTTGAACTTAGGCCTCTGATATGATTTCTAAGATGGCATTCTACGATTCCTGGAATGAACCATGACTCATAGAATGCTCTCGTGATCACTGTAACAACATGCATTCATATTTTTAGCAATTCTCTTACAAGATTTCAGTCACTTTCAAACCACAAGACACAACAAACAACTCAGTACACATATTTGCTGATGAAAACCATCATCCCCAAGGATTTTAACATCAATTGAATACAAAAACAACCCTAGGTCCAGTTCTTTCATCCAAAAATCAAACCATTGGAAATACTTTAAGTAGAGTAAAAAAACCCAATGGACCCGCGACTACATTGCTTAGGTGTGTAAATTTTTGGCACTTTTGGTGAAGAACACGATGGGTCGAGTTTGTTTTAGGTGATTTGAGAGTTCTTGATCGATTAAGAGATAAAGGTGAAGGGTTTTGGTGTTTTATTGGAGTAGGAGAGTGTATGGGTCAGTTTTGATATGAAAGATGGGGGGAAATTTTTATTTAGGAGGGATTTAACCAAACAAAAGTCGCGGGTTGGGTCGGGTCCTATTGGGTTGACAGGATTTTAAAAAGGGAACTTACCTGAGTTCCATGAGCACTGTTCATGGGTCCTGGAATGAACCACGACTCATAGAATAGGCTCATGGAACAAGTCTTGCCGATGTGATTTTCATATGATTTCTATAAACAAAAACCAAAACTAATGGTTTGAATCACGGTTCATGGAACTGGTTTGTGGACCCTGTCCTTCAGATAACCAATTTTACCTGATTTCTATGGCCAGTAACCACGGATTGTGGTTTGAACCACGGGTCATGGAATAGGCTAATAGATTCGGTTCTGCACCTGGTAAATTTTATCTGAGTTCCATGATTAGGGTCTATGACTCATGGACTAATCCACAGTATGTTAACCTTGCTCGTGGAACCTTACTTACCCCTTTTCTAAATTCATCTTTTCCAGAACCTTTTCTCAACTTATTCCTACACAGATAACAAATATTAGGCTTGGGTTGCCTCCCATGCAGGCTTGATTTAACATCACGGCAGGAGGCAGGTCACTTGACTACTCAGACTTCATGAAGTTTCCTCACGGGTTGCCTCCCATGCAACACCTGATTTAATGTCACGACACGATGAAATCCACATGATTACTCAGACTTCATCAAGTTCCTTGGATACTAAGAATTCACCAAGTGTCCAAACTTCAACATCTTTCAGCTCCTCTGCCGTTCCCAAATAAGAATTTATACACTGACCATTTGTTTTGAACCTCTTGTCCTCATGATTTTCAAGATCTATGGCACAATGTGTGTCACGCCCTGAGGCTACCCCCTGGAGGTAACACGGTGCTTAGTGTCACAAGTGAACCTAAGCTAACCCATAGCAGTGCATATCTATACAAGTTCAATTTTTAAAATATGCACTGTGCGGAAGCTAAAAACAATTTAATAATTTGAATAGGGAAGAACCCAAATATCTGAATATATGAAATATATAAATAGTATAGTACTGGATGAAAACAACACCAACACCTACTAAAAACAAGTCTATGTCTAAAAGCCTCTAACCGAGATGAGTTGTTGGGACATGCCACCAGCTAACTCTAACAATCTAAAAACTGATAATAAGACTGAAGGTTAAAGCATATCTATTATCCTCGAACTAAGAGGACTCACCACTGCAGCTGCTCAGTATGGAATGGAAACTGACCTAAGCGCGATCTAGATTCTGATTGACTGAACCTACATCATAAATCAAATATAGCACAAAATTATGCGTCAGTACTTGGAATGTACTGAGCATGCGGGATATGAACTAAGCTGAACAACATTACAATTAAACATGGAAATATATGTATACTGAATCATAAACTGAGAAGTAAGATGAGATGCAATGACCAAATAAATATCATGAGTATATCACACGCTGAACTGAGTAACTGAATATGAGGTCAATGCCATATGAGTATGACTGTGGGAGATACTATTAACTGACATACCCCAAGTTGAGCTAACTATGGGGCCAACCTGTAACCCTGGATGGAAGGGTGTTCATACCTTGCCAAGGGTACAAACAAGTCTGACATGGATCCTCTAAACTGATGTCCACAAGGGATGAGAGTGTCAAGCCTAATCTGATGGGTGACCCCTTTAGAACCTACGACAGCACCGTAGTTTTGGAACTCAAGGATTGCTACAAAAGGTCTCAGCGTAAAGTTGACGTATGAGCCTTCATCCCATAGTTCGCTTGGTGCTAAGTCTACTCCAAGCTGATTGTAAGATAACATGCAACTGTAACATTGAATAGCTCAAAATACTAATATAATCTGAGAATGCACATAAACATACTGAAGGATATGGCATTTAAATTCTGAAGCATGATTATCTGACTGGTGTGCCTAGCAAGCATAATTTATAAAGTACTAAAAATTATCACAAGCTAGGGGTATGAATTTTATACATGAACTGTAGTAATTCTCCAAGAATCATGAACTAAGCATCATATAAGTTATAGCATCTGAATAGCAAAGAAAACTCTAAGGTTTATGAACCCTAGGTCTAATCAATCATAGAGAAACTGAAGGAACTTGCTGAGTTCTAGGTACCTAGTGGGTGAAAGGAACCCACTAGTGAAATACCACATATCTGGAGAAGAAACTACGAATAACTCCCTTGGATTTTAGGGCTGAAGTAGAAGAAGACCTCTGCCTATATTTGAGAGAAAACAGTCGCTTCTTCTTTTCTTTCTAAGTCTGATGATATTTAGGAGAATAGAGGTTTTAGGTAGTTTTTGACGAATTAAAATAGTCTTAGAGTAGTCAAAATGACATATCCTAGGCATTAAAAGAGGTAGGAAAAGTCTGGAATTCCCCTGGAAAATAATTAGAAAAAGCTGCTTAAATTCGTGACTCAGGGATCACGACTTGTTTCTACGGCTTGTGGAATGTTCTACAGGTCATGGAACCCTGTCATAGTTTCCTGGTCTTGAAAGTTAAGCTACTGGAATTAACTCCACGAGTTGGGTTCATGACATGTGGAAACTTCCACGGGTCACGAAATCCCACTCGTAAGTCATGAACTGAATTCCTTTGTCTCTGAAGATTGGTTCCACAGGTTGGGTTCACGACTCGTGTAAACATCCACGGGTCATGAAACCCAATCGTGGTTCCTGGAGGTCATTTGCTAGGAGCATTCCACGGATGAGTTCTATGGTCCGTGGAAACTTCAACGGTCTGTTAACTCAATTCGCGTGATGAACTTCAGAGGAGTAGTTCTCTGATCTTTGTCCCACGAATCCAGTCCATAAATCGTGGACTATTCCAAGGCTCGTGGAAGTTACTCGATATACTAATGACAGTCGAAAAATATTATTTCTTCTGGTTTCTCTGAGCAAAGTCTGGGCTTGGAAGTTCTGAGGTGTTACAATATCTCCCCCTTGGGATAATTCTTCCTCGAATGAGGACTAAATAGGCTGAGTTTGGAGAGAAATGGCCGCAATCCTTACCAACTGAGTATTAGAAACTGATATCTAACTAAATTGAGTTCCATGAACATGCAAATATGCTGAAATGCAAGGATAACTGAGGGAACAAAGTACTGAGACTGAATTACACAAGAATAAACTGAGAGATTGGAGAGGAACTATTACCTCAAGCTGAAACTGAATCAGAAAAAAAGAGGTGAGGGTACTTGGCCATCATGGTTGCTTCTGCTTCCTAAGTAGCTCCCTCTACGGACTGATTCCTCCATAAAATGTTTATTGAAGCAACCTTCTTATTTCGCAACCTACAAACCTGATGCTCAAGAATCTCAACCGAAATCTCGTCATAGGTGAGGCCATCCTTCATAGCCCTAATCTCTAAAGGTACTATCAATACCGGATCCCCCACACACTTATTCAACAAGGAAATGTGAAAGACTGGATGAACCACTTGTAGTTCTGCTGGCAACTCTAACTCATAGGCCACATTACCAACCCTTTTAAGGATTCTCTAGGGACCTACATACCTGGGACTGGGCTTCCCTTTCTTTCAAAATATCATCGCTCCCTTCATGGGTGATACCTTCAAGAAAACCCAATCATCGATCTCAAACTTTAAATCCCTTCTTCTCACATATGCATAGGACTTCTGACGACTCTGAGATATTTTCAATATTTCCCTGATGAGCTGAACCTTCTCCATAGCCTCATGTACCGAGTATGGCCCAATAAAGGCTGCTTCACCTACTTCGAACCAACCTACCAGTGATCTGCATCTACGCCAATAAAGTGCCTCATACAGGGCCATCTGAATACTGGAGTGAAAACTGTTATTGTAGGCAAACTCTATGAGAGGTAGGTGATCATCCTAACTACCTTTGAAATCAATCACGCAAGATCTCAACACGTCCTCTAAGGTTTGAATTATAGTCTTTTCCTGACCATCCGTCTGTGGATTATATGTTGTGCTAAGATTCACCTGAGTATCAAGACCTTTCTGAATGGACTTCCAGAAATGAGATGTAAACTGAGGACTTCTATATGAGATTATAGACAGAGGAACCCCATGCAACCTGACTATTTCACTGATGTAGAGTCTGGTATAATCCTTCGCTGAATCTGTAGTCTTGACTGCCAAGAAGTGTGCTGACTTAGTGACTCTCTGTCCACTATCACCCAAATTGAGTCATGTTGTTTGTGAGTATGAGGTAAATTCATAATGAAATCCGTGTTGACCACTTCCCACTTACAAGTAGGAATGCTAATCTCCTGAGTCATACCTCCTGGTTTCTGATGTTCTACCTTAACCTGCTGATAGTTGGGACACTTAGCAACAAAATATGCGATGTCCCTCTTCATGTTGTTCCACCAATAGACTTTTCATAGATCACGGTATATCTTAGTGGCACCTGGATGGATGGAATATCTGGTATTATGGGCTTCTGTAAGGATCTTCTGCCTCAACTCACCCATCTTAGTAACACATAAGCGACCCAGATAATGAAGCACACCATCTCTCCCTTGGGAGAAAACCTCAACTCTCTGCTGATGAACTGCACCATTCAGCTAAAGTAATATAGGGTAACTATCCTGTTTCTCTTTAACCTCTGCTACCAATGAAGATTCTGATACATTCTGGACTATCACACCACCATGTGACGTGTCCATAAGGCAAACCCCTAAGGGAGCAAGCCGGTGAACATCTCTGGCTAATTCTCCCTTCTCTTCCTCAACATGTGATACGCTACCCATAAACAGTCTACTGAGAGCATCAGCCACTATGTTGGCCTTACCCGGGTGGTAGAGCACATTCATATCATAACTTTTGAGGAACTCAAGCACTCCCCTATGATGAAGATTCAACACTTTTTGGTGAACACATACTGGAGGCTCTTATGATCTGTGAACACATCAACATGAACACCATAAAAGTAGTGTCTCCAAATCATTAGGGAAAACACCATTGTTCTAAGCTCTAGGTCCTGAGTTGGGTAGTTTTTGTCATGGACCATAAGCTGTCTGGAAGCATCAGCTATGACCTTACCCTGCTGCATCAAAACACAACCTCGTCCGACCGTGTACGCATCACAATATACCATATAACCATATGAACCCTCTAGCAGAGTTAAGACATGAGCTGTAGTTAACCTAGTCTTCAGTTCCAAGAAATTTTTCTCACACTCGTCTGACCACTGAAACTTGACCTTCTTCTAAGTTATCTTTGTCAATGGGGAAATTATGGATGAAAATCCTTCTACAAACCTCCTGTAATAACCAGCCAAACCCAAGAAAGTTCTGATATATGTCGAAGAGATGTGTCTGGGCCAGTGCTTTACTACCTCAATTATCTGAGATTTGAATCGGATCCCTTCGCTGGATACCACATGACCAAGAAAAGTGACTGATTTCAACCAGAACTCACACTTACTGAACTTGGTGAATAATTGGCAATCTTTGAAAGTTTGCAAAACAACCCTCATATGAGTCGCATGCTCTTTCTCATTTCGAGAATAAATGAGGATATCATCAATAAAGATAATAATGAAAAAGTCCATATACTTCTTGAACACCCTTTTCATTAAATCCATGAATGCTGCAGCGGCATTGGTTAGTCCAAAAGACATAACTACAAATTCATAGTGACCATACCGAGTCCAGAAGGATGTCTTCGGGATGTCACTACCTCTGAATCTAAGTTTATGATAGCCGGATCTAAGGTCTATCTTAGAAAAGCAACTAGCGCCCTGAAGCTGGTCGAACAAGTCTTCAATCCTAGGGATGGGATATTTATTCTTGAATGTGACTTTGTTCAACTGACAGTAGTCAATGCTCATCCTGAGAGAACCATCTTTTTTACGCACGAACAACACTTGATCAGCCCATGGAGAGATACTGGGTATTATGAAGCCCTTATTTTGAGGGTCTTTAAGTTGTTCTTTCAATTCCTTAAGCTCAGCTAGAGCCATTTTGTAAGAAGGAATCAAAATAGGCTGGGTATCTGGAATGAGATCTATTTCTATGTCAATTTCCCTTTTGGTAGGAACTCCGGGAAGATCTTCTGGAAACTCACTTACTACTAGAACTGACTCAAGAGTTGGGGTTTCGGAGTTTGAATCCTTAACTTGAACAAGGTGATCGTTATACCCCTTGGAAATCATTTTTCTGGCCTTGAGGTTGGAGATAAAATGACCTAAAGGCACTGAGTCATTACCCTTTCATTCTAAGGCTGGCTCATTTGGGAACTTAAACTAAATGACCCTAGTTGTACAGTCGACTGAGGAATAACATGAATGTAACCAATCCATGCCTAGAATGTGTCACGACCCGATTTCTCAAGTCATGATGGCACCTACAATCCCCAGTAGGCAAACCAATTCCCGTAGCCCAGAATGGTTAGTAATGGGCTACTACCTAACCAAAACGCACTAGCAAGCAGAAATAAGTGAAAGCAAAATTCAAATATAAATACTTAAGGAAACTACACCAACCCCAAGACTTGGTATCAATAGTACAGAAGCTTCTAATAGGATACAAGTGCTAGTAGTAACAAAATACAACATAAATGGCCTCCGAAAGTACAAGGAGCAACAGTACAACAGATGAGATGTAGATAAGCCCCGACCGTCAGGCGCACACCCTAGTCTCAAAGATCCAAAAGTTGCACGAGTCTCCGACTGAGCGCATATAAGATATAAAAGCAGTAAGTAACAGATAGGAAGAAAGCAGTCACTGAGGCAATAAGAAAGGCACTAGGAGCTAGCACAGATCATCCATAACCAAGAGCTTTAAGTAACACATGCTAGCACAGAGATACAATTACACAAAATCACATGTGAAGGAAAGAAGAACGCACCTGGAGTCCTTGCAAAACAATATAAGTAAGTAGAGGGAGGATTGAGAAAAGAGCGGTATACAGGTGACCTAAAGTGGAAGGAAAAGACGGAGAGCAGTCTAACATACTCAAAATGGAATCAACCAGTATAAGGAAATCATAACACCAATCCAATCATATGATAGCATAACTCGGGAATCACCTCACAAGTACAACTCTAGGATGAAATAACTAGGCCATAATAACCGAGAGATACCACTCAGCTTCCCACAAGAATAGAACCAGAGTCTCACACTCTTCTCAGAAGGCCACACAAAAGTGCCCCAATAACATAGGACTATAAACTCCTCTCAATAATCAATAATCCCACAACCAAAGCCTCAACAGGCTAGCCATCACTAATCTTTCAAGAACCGAGTGCCAAGACAAGCTCTAAGTAAAAACAGGAGTAAATATAGTCTACCTACAGTCCGAATGGCCGCCTATACAACCGAGGAACACAATCAATTGAAAACAAACCCTCAGGCATCCCATACTATCGGAGCGTACACTGAACACACAACAAACAAGGGTAGAATCCAATGCATGATATGATATGATATGGAATACATACATACATATTCGGAAGCTAAACAAAACCCAAAACCTGGTATCATAGTATAGAGCCGGAACTACATGTAAGAAGTACGAAGCATCCAAAATAATATATACACATATGTCTTTGAGTAGTAATAGAGTTTACGACTTTGGTTCTGCAATTGACTGAGGCATAACAGGCTTGTAACAATTCCATAACAAGAATAACATCAAAATTGGTTATCTCTAACTCTACTATATCAACTGAGGTGACTCTATGGAGGACTGTGACTGAGAAATTTTTATATAATCTCTTGGCTAAGACTGACTCACCAACTTGACTAGAGATAGAAAAAGGATTCTCAGAGTTGTTCTGGACTGACTCCAAACTTACATGCAACATATGGGGTCACAAATAAAAATGAAGCTCTAGGGTATAACAAAGCATAAAGATCAAGAGAGAAAACTTGCAACATACCAGTGACTACGTCTAGGGAACTTTCCTGATCCTGGTGGGACAGTGTAGCATAGATGAAATTTTAGTGGTGACGGTATACCAGAAGTGGCACCTTACTGAGTTGTACGGCCTAATGTAGCTACTGCAGGAGTAGAGTGAGTGCTTCCACCTCCATTATTCTGCTTGGCAAAGGGGCAGTCTTTAATTGTGTGCCCAATCTGACCACTTTCAGGCGGGAATAAGCTAGGAAGATACTTGTAGTCTAGGGGAGCCTATTGATTTGTTGCATGTTTTTCGTACTATACTTGATTGGCTGTACTAATTATACGCTATTTTATTTGGAACTGGTTGATGATACTATCAGTACATAGTGGTGGTGTACTGATACTGCACTTGCTTTTCTTCTTTTGAGTACAGGCAATCTTCCAGCGGCTGAGATGCGACCTCATCTGTAGTACCAGCGTTTTCAGACTTCAAGGGTGAGCCGCTTCGATCGAGCTACCTTGAATCTATCATTAGGATTGTATGCCCATTTATTCAGGCTTAGACTTTTCCTTATATTTTTGGGGTTGCATACCCGCACTCTAGACATTGGTAGAATTATTTGGTTCTGCGACTTTCAGATGCTAGGGGGTAATCTCTGCAGGTTTATATTAATGAAGTTGTTTTATTATTATTGAATTGCTAGTTTACTTTTATGCACTAGTTTTGAGCTGTTAGAACAATTACTTTTGGGGAAGTAACGGTTGTTCGCTCACCTGGGGGTTGGGTGAGAGCCACTCACGGTGGTCTGGATCGTGACAGTAAGGTTCAGATTTCAAATGACAGATGTGATAAAATTGATGGGAAAATAATTGATGGTGTAATAAGGTGTGTGATTTTATAGTATTCATAAATAAATGGGTTGATATCAGTCGACAAAGGAAGTTATTTACATAAATTGGATTATGTTAGGGCATGGATTGGTAAGTTAAGAAAGATTGAGAATGTTGGTTATAGAGGACTTGGAAGGACTTGTGCACAAAAAAATCACTTGGGTTGAAAAATTATTACTTTGGAATGTTAAAGGGCATAATGAAACCGAAGGATTTTGTTTAGAATATGAGGTAATAGGCCACAATCCTACAGTTGAAGAATATCGAATGGTGAACGATATATTTGGATCAGAGAGCACATCTGAAAAGTGCATACATAGCATATGCAATGCATTCATTCACACATTTCCTCTTGTTCGGGTTGTATTGTGTTTATATTAGCTTGTGATCATGATGTGTGATATGATAATGTGATGCCTTAATATTGTTTGGTTGTTTTGGATTGGTACTTGTATACTTGTCTAACCACACGAATTGTACATCCTTCTGTATCAGCCTGGTCTGGTGAGTAGCAATAGACGCAAAATACTTAACAAACCTCCGGTAGTACCCTGTGAGTCCAACAAAACTCCTCACCTCAGTCATAGAGCTAGGCCGGAACCAACTCTTGACCGCTTCAATTTTCTGGGGTTCTACAATCACCCCCTTTTCTGACATGACATGCCCTAAGAACGCAACTGAAGTCAATAAAAATTCACACTTGGAGAACTTCGTATAAAGCTTCTGGCGTGTTAAGATGTCCAACACAATACGGAGATAACTAGCATGCTCCTCCCTACTGTTGGAGTAGATCAAAATATCATGATAAACATGATCAAGAAGGAATCCAAATACGACTTAAATACCCCATTCATCAAACTCATGAATGTTTCTGGCGCATTGGTTAAACCAAACAACATTACTAGGAAATCGTAATGCCCATACCAAGTCCAAAATGCAGTCTTAGGAATGTCCTCAGGCCTAATCCTCAACTGATGGTACCCCGACCTTAAGTCAATTTTTGAAAACATGGATGCACCCTAAAGTTGGTCAAACAAATCATCAATGCGTGGTAGAGGGTACTTATTCCGGATGGTCACCTTGTTCATCTGCCTATAATCTATGCACATTTGTATACTACCATCCTTTTTCTTTACAAAAAACATAGGAGCACACCAAGGCAAAGCACTTGGATGGATAAACCCCTTATCTAGGAGTTCCAGCAGCTGAGTCTTAAGTTCCCATAACTCTGCCGGAGCCATACGATACAGAGGAATATAAATGGGATGAGTGCCTGGCTCTAAATCAATACAAAAGTCTATATCCCTGTCTCGAGGCATACCAGGAAAATCCACTGGAAACACCTCTAGAAACTCAAAAACCACCAGAACTGACCCAATAGATGGGGACTCCACACTATCATCCCAGAGATGAACCAAGAAGGCTAGACACCCCCTTCCCACTAGTTTTCTAGCCCGAACAAATGATATGACCTTAACTAGCTTAGGCCGGTACACATCTTCCCACTCTAGTCTATCCTTACTCGGAATCTCTAGAGCCACAATCTTGGTGTTACAGTTCAACACAGCATGATAAGGGGACAACCAGGTCATGCCCAAGATACTATCAAAATCAGCTATATCCAGAATTACCAAGTCTACCCTAATATGCAACCCCACAAACACAACTGATTAGTCATGATAAACATGAGTCATAATTACCGACTCTCTAACCGGGGTAGAAACATGAATAGAGGAATCGAGGATATCACAAGTCAATTCCAGACCCAATGCAAAACTCACAGATACATAAAAATATGTTGAACCTAGGTCAAACAATACATAAGCAATTTTATCGCAGACAATAATAGTACCTGTGATCACTGCATCTGATGCTTCTGCCTCAATTCTCCTTGGAAATGCATAGCAATGAGCCCGATCATCAATCTGGGCAACTTCCCGGGCCGGCTGTACTGCACCCCTGCCCGTGCCGTCGTTCCCTCTGTCACCCCGGTCTCCTTGAAAATTTCCTCTCCCACCATATGGATGACCTCTACCATTACCGCTTCTACCTACCGGAACCACCACTCTAGACTATTGCTGACCCTGATTACCTGCCTGCCTGAGTGGGAACTCCCTCTTAAAGTGGCCCAGATCACCACAATAAAAACAACCACGATCAAGTGTATGCCTGCTAGCTGATGTATAGACGCTCCCTGGCCTCTAGGAGCTGAAGATTGATTATGAGATCCCTGACGACCACCTATAGCAGCTGGCAGAGTTGACTGAATAGGACGGGGTGAGTATGCCTGCTGATTCTTCCCCCAGGAATATGAACCACCATAATTTCCCTCATTTCGGGGCTTCTTGGCTAACACCCTAGCCTGCCCCATCTGTCTGACTCCCTAAAGTTGCTTCACATAATCCACCACATCATTAAAGCCCTTCCCTATAGAAGTCATATGCACTGACAATACCTGCAGTTCAGTATTCAACCCTTTCACAAACAACCAAACCCGTTCCTCTTTGAAACCCAACATCTGTGTGGAAAAATGAGACAAGGTGTGGAACTTAGCCTCGTAAGCAGAGACTGACATGCCACCCTGCTCTAAATCAAAGAACTTATCTGTTTTTTGGTCCCTTAAAGTACGGGGTACATACTTCTCTAAGAACAAAGTGCGGAACTGCTCCCAAATCAGTGGAGGTAGAACAAAAGATCGGCAATCCACATGAGACCTCCACCACTGCTTAACATCACCCTGCAGCTGAAATGTGACAAACTCAACCCCATGCTGACGTACAATACCCAACTTGTGCAACCTCTAATAGCAATCCAAAATAAACTCGTAAGAATCCTCCCTATTAGTATCCTGAAAAGTAGGAGGTTTCATCTTGAGAAACTTGGTCAGTATCTCATGCTCATACCCTATCATCACTAGGCCTAGCATTGGCCTGAAAAAGTCATTTGTACTTGAAGCTGCATCCATCCTGGGCGCTGTAGTAGCCATTGGCTTAGGGTCCAACGCCTGGTTTGCAAAAGTTGTGGGTATGGCTCAAGTACCAACCGACCCACTCAAAATATTCCAAGCGTGTTTAAAGGCTTCTGGTGTAATAGTAGGGAGGCGTGCACCCCCAATTGATGCCGCCTCCTCCTGCGCCTCACCCTCTTCAGCAACATGTTCCTGAGGTTGGGGAGGGGTCGCTTCACACGCATCAGCAGCAACTAAAGCCCCACCCCTTGCGGGTGTGGTTCTACCTCGTCTTCTACCCCTTCTCCTGCCTCTACCACGGACAGTCGGGCCCGCTGCTGGAACCGCTGCTCTAGCTCTGTTATTCCTTGTGTTAACCATCTGCGGACAGAAGAGTGAATGAGGTTAGATACCAATTTGTATCATGAGATACCAATTGGAATCAAGTTATAGCATGAAGCAAAGAAGGAAGAGATTGTTTTCCTAAAGCCCTATATCCTCTCGAAAAAAGTACAGACGTCTCCACACTATTTCGCAAGACTCTACTAGACCTGTTTGGTACGAAGAGATCAACGAACCTAGGGCTCTGATACCATCTTTGTCACCACCCATACCGAAGTGATTGGCACTCACCAAAGCCCTGGGTGAGCGAACCATCACTTCCCCGAACTTAATTGTTCTAACATCTCAAAACCAATGTATAAAAGTAAACTAGCAATTCAATAATAATAAAACGACTTCATTAATATAAACCAACAAAAATTACCCCCTAGAATATGAAAGTCACAGCACCAAACAATTCTACCAATGTCTGGAGTGCGGGGATGCAACCCCAAAAATATAAGGAAAAGTCTAAGCCCGAACAAAAGGGCCTACAACCCTAATTATCGATTCAAGGAAGCTCGATCGAAGTGGCTCACCCTTGAAGTCTGAAAATGCTGGTACTAAAGATGAGGTCGCATCTCAGCCGCTAGAAGATTGCTTGTACTCACAAGAAGAAAATCAAGTGCAACATCAATACACCACCACTGTGTACTGGTAGGATCATCATCCAGTTCCAAATAAAACAATGTATAATTAGTACTGCCAATCAAGTATAAGTGCGAAAAACATGCAAAAAATCAATAGGCTCCCCTAGACTACAAGTCTCTGCCTAGCTTGTTCCCGCATGAAATCCACTTCTTATAACTCGAAACAACAATCACAGAATTCAATAAACTATCCTTTTTGCCTAGCCCGGACCCACCCTGGGAATCTTTCTAAACAACACCTAAGTGTTAAACAGACAACCCGGCCTAATCCAAGACCAACTCAACAGATATAACAGGATTCCTGATCACTCAAGGACCACCAACGAATATAAAAATTCAAATAAACAGCCCGTTCCACTCACAGAACCAATAATAGTCAATGCAATGCAACTATATCAACTGTTAGTATTCTGTACCAGGCGTGGTACTGGAGTCAACAATTTGTTATACTCGTACCAGGCATGGTAGCTGTTCCAGCCGTTAGTATACCCATACCAAGCGTGGTACCCGAGCCAACCGAATGTCAACAATCCACTGTCAAATAATGAACAAACAACTTGTAAACCAACAAGCAACACACCGTTCAATTCACAGACCGTAAAACAGGACCTTTAGACATTCTACACAATTCCTCTAAGCAATGCAATTCATACAAACACTTAGATAATAGTATAAAGTATACAACATTCACAGGAGTCCTAAGCCATCACCTACCTTGAAATTGTCCAAGCTCGACTCAACCCGAGCATTCCCCTATTCCGGATTCCTTTCTCGTTCTGGTTCTAAAACAACATAAAAGTACTCAAATTAACAAACAAGGCCTGCACATTACCCAGATTACACCCAATCCCAGACCCCCAAGCCACCCATGATCATCCTACCCTTTTTCCCAAGCTTCCGGCCATTAATTTCCCTAGTTATATCATTTTCACAGATAAAAATAGAGAATTTAGCAATATGTTATCATAAAAACCTTACTTTTAACAATACCCAAGAACTTTCATGCCTAGAATCCCCCTTCTTCCCTGGATTCTACCATCCTTAGGTTATCCCAACCTTTCCCCAAGTTCGCTCCTAGCAATTCTACCACGTAGAAAAAGTAGAACGAAGATTGGGGAGTAGAAACCTTACCTTAGGAAAGAAAAACAATGGAAATCTGAACATATTGGGGAATGTTTTTGCATTAAAAATCATCACTCTCCGCTATAGCGGTCCGCTCTGCTATAGAAGTACTGCCGTAGCAGAGCCATCCATAATGGCGGAGGCTGACCGACGTTGACTTCTGCTATAGCGGTAATTTCTCCACTACATCGGAGGTTGCTATGGTGTAAAACCTCCAAAATTGTTCCATTTTACAACACACTTATTTTCCTGTCGTCCCGAAACAACCCCTTCACGTCAACCTCGATTTCGAGAGTTCTACTTACCCGAATTCGATTCCAAAAAGTCCCCCAGACTCCTTTATATATTAACTATGAGGAAAACTAGCTCAACACAAGACATCTAACCCAATCCTTACCCGGATTTCCCTAGACCATACCTCTCCCCTAAACCAGCCCAGACTAGCCTAGCCCAGAATTTCAAACCCCCAAACCCGGAGTTTTCTAACTGTAAAACTTAGCACGATTGGACTACCTGTAACGACGGACCCGGTCATTACACTTACTAGTTACCAAACTCAAAACCACCATGGAACTTACCACAACACTTGACCCAAATATTTGTAGACTTCCTTTTCTAAGAATACTCAACAGTTTACAACCCATCTGAAAACTATGCAATGATATCCCCACACTCGAAACAAGACCCACATAACCATGTTGTCTTAAATTCAAATATAATTTACTGAAGATGAACCCTTTACCTTCCAAATCAAAATAGATACTCTTATCTTTGATTCCAAAAGTAATATTCTAGTTCCAATCATTTTTTACCATTGTAAGTTGAAATTTCTTCAGGTCTACTCGAGGAGTGTTTGAAAACACTATAATCCTTTTCATACAAACTAAGTTAGTCACCAAAGTATTAACAAAATGCAAATCCTGGACACCTAGAATCTTCCCTACCTTACTAGAATCTATTAACTGAAAACCCCTCCAAGTTAGTCACATCACAAGGACAACCCATAACAAAGTCTTCTCATCAAATTTACTAAGTAGCCCTGGTCATCTCTAAAAGTTTATCTTGTTGCCGATATGATATTTCAAATCATGGATGCACTGGTTCAATCCTACAAAATAGTTAGTCGCTACACACACATTCTCACTAACACTTTTAGATGATTCCACACAAGCATACCCACTAAGAACGACCTTTATCCTCAAGATCATCATCCCAATATATATTCACTCCTCTTTGTATCAATTGATATCACTAGTCCTCAATTAAACCTGTAAAATGCACCTCATAACCTGAACATGTCAATGCCTATGATTGATTCACTACTTTAATTTTCCTTATAAACTAATGCCTCATTCGAGTGCCGTATAGTAAGAATTAGTTGGTCCTTCGAATTGACATATCTAGTCTCGATTCGATAACTAGTTATGTATTTCAGTGATTTCTTTTCCCTTTCATTCTATTTTTTTCATACCTCATTTTGGGACTCGATTTTGGATAATTTCAAAGGGGTTTTTTAAGGTTTGTTCATTGGATAAATTTTTTATATTACATTTATATATTTTCCAGTGATTATCTCATAATTCCACCTTCAAATCTTGGTTGTTTAACTTGAAAATTTATGGGTTTCCTGATAAAGTTAAAGAATAATTTTTTGATGATTTCAAGGTCAATTGTAACTCCATTTTCAATGAAGTATCATATTTAAACTCCTTAAGGTTTGGGTAAATTAACTTTTTAATAAAATTCTAGTTTTACCCTTGTGGGCTTGGGGTTGAATTTTGAATTGACTCTTTAGGCCCAGATTAGAACCAAAGTATCGTTGGACTCATATTTATATGTAGAACTTCTTATTGGTAGATTGGGCATATTCCAATGCCATTCACAAAGGGAAGGATCATGCGTGATCAAGTAGAAACTTGCGAGTTGGCTTTGAGGTAGGTTATGGCTTAACTTTATTCAAACTTTTCTTGTGTGAGGACTTATCGTGTAAAGTATGCAATGGGTTGGGTGAAATTATCGATTTGAGTATTATTTGAGATAGATTATCATTTTGATGCCCAAACTAGGGCTTATGTTGTGTTGGGAGACAAGGAACTTAGATTCGTGGCTAGATATTGAGGCCCGTAGTCTATGTTCATGGATTTATTATGATTCTGAGATTTTGAATATATATGTTGTACTTGGATTACTTTTACTATCGTGTTCATGCCTATTCATTCGTCTCAAAGTACATGTAAATGATTGATTCAAAAATGATTTGGAAGAAATAATTTGAAAGAAACAAATGATTTTAGTCTCGGTTTGAGTCTGGATCATTGATACTTATTATTTAATCTTGGTTTGATTCTGAGTCATTGATATTAATTTTATTCCTTGATTAAGTTCGGGCATGATGCTTGGAAGTCCTGGTTTGAGTCCACGCATGATACTTGGAAGTTTCAATTTGAGTTCGAGCATGATAAATGGATCTCGTGAATCCCCCATGGGTCCTATCCTGTAGCACACGACTGGAGAGGGTGTATATCGGTAGGAATTGGCCATTGCATACCATCCCATATAATTGTATTGCATTATCATTTAGATTGTTGTTGTGATTAAGATGAACTATACTTTTCATTGATATTGAACTGCTGGGACTTTTCTGTGTGCAGGATTATTTTAGTATCCTTTATTTGATACAGTATCTGCTTAAGCTCAGCCGACCTATGATGCCTACTGAATACAAGTGGACCATACCCACTCCTACTTTTCTGCATCCTTTTGATGCATATCCTGACATGAGTGAACCTCAAGGCCAGATTCATGTTTTTGGTATCTTTGATGTTTTGGTGAGCTTCTGCATTCGGATATTGTCTTAGTTTTATTTATCTTTATTTTTGTTTGTCTTAATTTCTTAGACAACTCTGTATTTTGGTTTGATGTATTGTATTAGGGTCGCTCTTGAACTTATGACTTTTGAGTCTTGATATTTGGGTTTTCTTTGTTTAGTAAGATTTGTCGATGTTTAGAGATTTAATTATAACTTATTTATATGGATTTCACTTTATTGCCTTTATTTCAAATATTGATGATGTGGAGTTAGGCTCACCTATCATGGTTGGGTTGGGGTACGTGTCATCACAACCCTTAGAATTTTGGGTCATGACAATTGAGTCCCAGAGTGATGGCAGATCTTTGCAGGGCAAGTTCCACCATGAATGAGGGGTAAAAAATACACACCCCTTAAAATTTACACCCTGAGAAGGGCAAAACCAGAGTGAGCAAGAGTAGCTCGCAGCGTTAGCTATATGGAGAGCATTAGCTGATCGTGCCGTGAGATAAGTCTATACATAGGGAAAATTTTCTACTTTTCCTAGTACGAATTGGAGAGGTCCCAATGGTAGTTTAAATACTATAAATACTAGGTCATGTTAAATGCAGTTTTGATATTTTTCATGGCTCAGAGGGGAGGTTTCACAGAGGAATATAGAACTTCAACACAAGGTTATCTCTACACTCTTTGACTTAGTTTAATTAATTGTTCTTATTATATTGCTTTGTAATCGCATTATGAGTGACTAAAATACCTCTTTATAGGGTTGTGGCTATAGTATGAACATCGTTATATTAATATAGTTTGCTTTTGCAGAATATAGCATTACATTTTGATCTCTTAACCTTGTGATTACTATTTTATTGTTTCACAACCAATAAAATAAATGAATAATTTCCAGAATAACTCGAGAGACGGAGTCTAGAAACAGAATATAGGTTAAGGGGACTAGAATATGTCAACTGACAGATTTTCGTCTAGGGTGAAGGCATACCTAGATCACTCCACTTGGGTTAAATACAAGAAGAAAACTTAATGCATTCGAATTAGTTCATCTATCCCCGCTCAATGATGTAGTTAGGAATCCAATTTGGGTAGAAGGTTAGAGGTGCGAGAGCCAATGACCATAATATCAATCCCGTGATTCATCAATTCAGTAGATAACTTAATCATGCTTAAACAACTATATAAAATATGCGATGTGAATACGACAAGGGATATAACTCTAGGTCCTAATAATTCTGTGAACAAATCCTGACCCTCAAACGCATTAGCTTTGATTTCATAAGTAGAATAATAATCAAACTCCCATTCTTAAAACTACACAAAACTTACTTTTACATCTACGCTATCATATTATTAGCTTGTCAATAATAAGTCCTTGTGGGATGGACAACCCGGATGATTTACAATCACTTTATTACATGCGACCACATAAATTTTTTCGTGAGAGAGGATACCCCAGCCCATAACAGCGAGCCCAAAGGGTAAATGTCTTTCAAAGAAACCAAAGGTTCTTCTTTATTTTTTAGGGAAAAAACTCAAATATGCCATCCAACTTTGACAAAAGGCTGATCTATGTGATCCGTTAAAAGTTGGGCTCACCTATCCATTATTGTGACAGAAAGTGCCCATTCATGCCATTATTTGTTAACAAACCCATAGCTGGTTTTAACATACTACTTTTTACACATGACTAACAATTAAAAGGGCCACATCACTAATTAAATCACCATAATTAAAATATCCACCTCAATTAAAACACCCATCCAAATTAAATTTACCCCACCCACATCCGCTTTTAACCCAAAACCAGTCAGCCCCCATTATCTTCTTCACTACTTCGACGAGGAGACTCTAGCTCCGGTGAACCAAAGCAACCAACAATGCAACACAACCCCTTGCCCTCTTCATCTCTTATCATCTTCTCCTTTTCTCTTCTTTTTTTCTTCACAATATTCCGTTACCATTTTTGGTCTCGATGATCTTGTTACTTTCCTAGAATTCTCTTAATAACTAACTACCTTGAGCATGATTTAGATATTATTAAAGTATAATGTCAAACTTTATAAACAATGATTTATGTAAGGTGAGAAGACTTCCTTATTTTTTAATGTTCTCATCTGAAAAATTACTTTATGTTCTTCCGCACTTGGAATATAATGAAGCGATAAATGTGTTTTATTCATATTAGATTGATATAATATATTTCTTGGTTTTTTATTTTATCAAAAAGAACCAAGAGAAAGTGGAGTGCACAAGCTAATATTACAAAGTATTCGTCATTCATTTTAACATTAATACTATTAAAAATAGTAATTTAACTTATTTAATGGGTCAATAATAGAATAAAAAGAGATCCTAACACTATAACATTAATTTACTTAATATAAGTATTTTACTTATTCAAATTTTTACTTACCCGACCTAATTTAGGACCATTAGTGGTTACCTTTTAATATCTCTATTTTAAGACTTTCATGCATAATCCCTAGTATAGCCTTGTCAAAATAAGCTTAGAAAGTCACCACTATTATTTTTTTCTCACGTTATGTATTCATATCCATATACATGAGTATATAAAATAGGGAAAAAATATGTTATCAAACTTTGAAAAGAGGTTCATCTATGCTATCTATTAAGAGTTGGGATCACCTATGCCATTGCCACGACAAATGGTCCCCATTCGTGCCATTATTTATTAACGAAAAACATAATTGATTTTGGCATACACCATTTTTACACGTAACCAACTATGAAAGGGTCCATGTCACTAATTAAATCATCCAAATTAAAAAAAACCTCCTGAATTAAAATACCCACTCAAATTCAATTTACCCAATCCACATCTTTTTTAATCCAAAATTAGTCAGCCCCTTTTTCCTTCCTCACTGCTCCGTCAAGGAGTCCCTAGATCCGGTGAATTGGAGTAACCAACAACACAACAGAACCCCTTCCCCTCTTCATCTCTTAAGCTCTCATCCTCTTCTCCTCTTTTTTTGTTTTCTTTTTGCAATGGGATGGATATTTAATTAAGCAACTACCCAATTTTTTAGTTCACCACCTGATCAATTGTTAAAAATATGCGTATAGCAAGCACAATACAATCTGATCAAAAAACCCAAAAAACATAATTAAAATGAGATTTAAAGGGTGACGAAAGAAACCTTTAGATCACACCCAGTTAGGTAACCAACAAAGTGGGAGGTAAAAATTGATGATGAAATGGATCCATTGTATTGAAAATCAACCCAATACAATCTAATTCCCTTGAAAATATAGAAAGTTTGATTTAGAAATTAAGCGTAAACACCACATATGAGGTAATGTGCAAAAAATAGTAGTCAATGGATCACCAATGTAACACTAACTGTGATGACCCTTCCGGTCATCTTTGGATTTACGCATTTATTGCACTATTAAAGCCTTCCTGTAGGGGCCCCAAGTCATTTATGGCTTGCTAGGACCATTGGTTCGGTGCCCTGGTCGTTCATTTGGTCATTTTGACCGTTTGCCTGTTTTAGAGCTTAAACTTAGAATATCATAGACATTGGTCGACTTTCTTAGCTAACGTGCTCAGAATTAAATTCTGACAGTTCCGTTAGCTCCAGAGTGATGAGTTTGGTCTAGTTAGACCTTTAGTTGACGTCTAAGAACTTCCAGTGTGGGTTCTGTGTGGTCCTCTCAGTTTTTAGGCCATTTGAAGTTGAAAGTGCAACTTCAAGTGACTTTCGATGATCGGAGTGTTGGATTCAAAATACGACAACTCCATCAGCTCCAGAATGTTGAGTTTGGGCTAGGAAGGTGGTTAGTTCGGGTTTCGGGTGAGCCAAACTCTTTTTGAGCCCTTGGGTTCCTTTTCGTTAGTGCTGACTTGGGTCAATATTTCTTCGAAGCGACCTCGTATGAATGTTTTGATGATTCCGTTAAGTCCGAAACGTCATTTTCACTATGTTAGCATTATTGGTTTTTGAATATAAATTTTCGATTGTGCCCGGAACACCCTGTGGAGTGTTAGAGAAATTGCAGAAAAATGGTTGCAGGCCAGCCTTCAGCGTAATCGCACCAAGACCATCTCAATCGCGCCTTAGTGCCTGCCAGCCTTCAGCGCGATCACTCCCCTCCCTGTGCGATAGCGCTGAGGTTCCTGCCATCCCTTCAGCGCAATCGCGCTTTAGAACCTGCCAGCCTTCACCGTGATCGCGCCTCTCCCAGCACGATAGAGCTGAGGCGCCTGCCACCCCTTCAGCGTTGGCGCTGGACATTTTCCAGAATATATATAAAGCTGGGAGTCCATTTTTCCAGCAATCTCTCTCACTTTTTCTCACTCTAAATTTTCTCCAACAATTTGCTCTATATTGATTCCAAGCCTTGGAAAGTCGATTGTGGGTGGATTTTCAGTACTTCTTCGTCGTTTGGTAAGCTCCCTCTTCTCTTGAAATTTCATAAAACCTCCATGAAGACCTTCTCTAAGCCTGAGTTCTTACTTGTGAATTTTGGCCGTCCAGCTGGTGCATGCTCGTGAGAGTGGTAAATTATCCTTCTTGACTCGGGTTTTTGCCTTTTTGGTAAGTAATCCTTGCCCAATTTCCGTTCTTTTTCATAAATTTCCACTCCTTAAACCCCCAATCTTTGCGGGCTGATTTGGCGCCCCTCCTCTTGGACAATTGTGCTCAAATTTGGAGCATGCCCTCTTGGCACCATTGGGGTTGTCGCGGCTCTTTTCATTTTTTGTTTTGGGTTGTGGGCCCCGCGGGCCAACTTTTGACCTAGATATCGACCCGACTATAATTGTAGCAATATGGGTACCGTTAGATTCGTTTGAACGTTATATTCATGAATTTGATAGTTTGATTCTCGTTCGGAGCTTCTCAAGGCATCTCAGCCTCGGATATCATCGTTCCTGCAGTTTGTCGTTGGACGACAGGTAGGTTACGGCTTAACTCCCTAGAATTCGCATATATCGGGTAAAATTATACTAGTTGGAATCCTTGGGTTGGGCTATTAGGTTGGTACCACAGAGCTTGATCGCCTTTCCATGATTCATCCTATTTCTTTCCTCCATTGTGTGTAGTATTCCTATTAGTTGGTGTATTTATTACCCTTGTGACCCTGTGAAGTCTTATTGACTCTTGAACATAGAAGGTGGGATTATTAGGAATGTCCGCGAGTCCTGGACATAGAAATATCCTTAGGTAGGTTATGCTTGTTGAGTAGCTTGGAGCCTGTGCAGGGCCGTCAGGTTGATTGTGAGCTACCGGGCAGCTATTTGTGATGATCATATCATTTTCATGCATATAAAGAGGTTTTCCACATTTTATTATGGCTTTTGGCTTCGGGCGTGCAGAAACTGAATTCCTAAACTTTGCATGACCTCGGTAGCCCATTTTTTGATGAAATTGGATTTGAAAATGATTTGACTTGATACGTGGATCTTATTAGGGTAAAAGAAGGTTAAAAATATGGTTTTATCACGATTTACTACTATTGCTATGTCACGACCCAATTTCTCGGTCATGATGGCACCTACAACCCCTGGTAGGTGAACCAATCCCCGTAGCCCAGAACAGTTAGTAATGGGCTACTATCTAGCAAATAAGGGAACAAGACGAATAAAATAGATAACATGGATATAATTATATACATATGCGGAAACTAAACCAAACCCCAAGACCTGGTATCATAGTACAGAGCCAAACTACATACATGGAGTGCAAACTATCCGAAAGAATATATATAGATGTCTCTGAATGGTAATAGAGTACATAAAGCAAAAGATAAACTAAAGCTAAGCTTCGATCGCCAAGAGCTCACCCTCAGCCTGAAGTAGTCCCCAACAGATATCCAAGCACGAATCACAACGATCTAACGGCGATGGCCCATGCTAGGATCTGCACCCAAAGATGCAGAGGGTAGGGGTGAGCACCAAATGCGAAGCATAAGGTACCCAGTAGGTATCATAGGCCGACTGGGCACATATAAGATAAAAGTGTAGTAATAGACAGAATAGAAGCAAGCAGTCACAGAAATCAATGAAAGGTACACAGGAACTAGCCCAGAGGGAAATCAACAGAACCACATGTGTGAGGCTAGTAAGCAGAATATACACACCATAGGCACAGGTGAAAGTAAAGAAACAACGCACCTGGGATCCTTGCAGTAACAGTGTATACAAAATAAGTTTACGAAATGGACGGTATACCGGTAACCTCAAGTGTAAGAAGAAGAGAGAAAGAGTAATGATAGGCATGCTCAGAGACATGAATCAAGCTCAACTAATCATATCAATTTCACACCCAGCAACTGACAGTCTAGCAGTAAACTATTTCATAATTAACCGTAACAGGGAATAATTCTACAAGTAAATAGAAAGAGTCTACCTACAGTCCTTCGGCCGCCTATACAACCGAGGAACACAAACAAGTGAAAACAAACCCTCCGGCATCCCATACTACCGGAGCGTGCAATCATCAACAACAAACAAGGGTGGAACCTCGAACCATGAATGATATGGTGCATGAAGATCTCAAGTGCCATGGTATCTCTGTATGTACCTCCTCCGGCGCCGATCCGGCCCAGCAGGTAGGTTCCATGGAAGGACACTGCCCGTATACCTCTACTCCACCGTATACCCCTCCTCCAGCACACGCAACCCATAGCCCCTGGCCCGGATGGCAAGGTCCATGGAGGTCCCAGACCCCATACTAAAACTCAGTATCAGAATAGAGACCCAGTCTCGAATATGCAATGCCCAGACCCTGTCTAGGACTAAAGTAGTAGGAAAATGTCTCAAAAACCCCTCCAAGGGTGCCCGGGCGTAACCGGGTATAAACAGTAAAAAGTCATCTCAGGTGCTCGGTCCGACCGAGGCTAAAAATAATCTCAAGTAACAAGAAAACTCAACTAGCCCTCAGGCCCTGCCGAGTCTAGCGTTAATCGTAAAACTGATGATTTAAAACATAATTTACTTTCTTTTACCCAAGAATACTAACAAGTCAAATCAAACCATTTCCAAATCATTTCCATCAAAAACGGGCCCCCCGGGCCATGCAAGGTTTAGAAAATAGTGTCAGTAGGCCCGAAGCCAAAACCATAGTAAGACATGGATAAAACCTCTTTATATGCATGGAAATGGTATGATCACACACAATAGCTGCCCCGCAGCTCACAATCAACCTATCGACCCTGCACAGGCCCACAGCTACTCAGCAAGCATAACCAGCCTAGAAGGATAATTCTATGCCCGGGACTCGCGGACATTCCCAAAATCCCACCTTCTATGTTCCAGAGTCAACAAGGCCTCACAGAACCATAAGGGTAAATAAAATATATCGGCAAATACTACAAACAACGGAGGAACAAAAGTAGGCGGACATGAATAAAGCGGTCAAGGTCTGTGGTACCAACCTAATAAACCAACCCAAGGATGCCCATTAATACAATTTTATTTTATATATACGGAGTCTAGGGAAAATAAATCATAACCTACCTGTCGTCCGACAACAAGCTGCTAGAACAACGATGTCCAAGCTCGAACCACTCCAAGAAAATCCAAAACTAAATCGGAATCGGATTTGGGATAAAATAACTTGACGTAGATAATTGATTTTCTTTCGGTGATCGAACAAGGTGTCAACGTAGTTTCTTTCCACCAAATATTCTCCACGGTATGAACATATATCCTAATTGCAACTTCTGCTGACCATATATCACAATAATACCTAAGCTAAGTTTAAGGATAAATACTAATATTATTATTTAATTAATTAATTAATGTAAGCCACTAATCCTAATATGAAAAGCCCACCACCATCCTTACAGGTTGTTGTCAAGTCCCTCCACTTCCACGTGGGTGTGGGGTTGACACACCTAAGGATATTTTTGTTCCGGTATATACATACTCGGGTATTGCATAAATTCGTGGTATAATAAATATAATTTTTGAATAGACCATAATTCATAGAAAATTATTTCGAATAAAACCTACTATATTATAATAATAAATTTCAACATCCCTAAATTTACTATCTCCGTTAAAATATTACAGTGTATAAAAACTTTATAAAATAAATACATATACAATTATATCGTAACAAAATATTTTTCATAAACCTTTAAAATATTTTGAAAAGGTAATAATAATATAAAGTTTACCAAATTCAACTTTTAAATAAAATATTTTCAAATACACGCACGATGCTAATAAAATTCGTAAGCTTAGGCTCGTAATGCACCAACGCACGATTTTGATACTCAAGAATTCTCTCGGGATCCTCCCTTATGTTTTATCACTGTTTCGGAACTGAAATGGCATTTTAAAACGTGAAGTTGAGGCTTAAATCGAGTTTAACCCGACCCGGTTCGCGACCCGGTTCGTAACCCGTTTTCTGCCAGAAAGTCCGCGGTAAAACAGTCATAACTTTTTACTCCAAGATTAGTTGGACATGAGGTTTTGTGCGTAGGAAACTAGACTCGTAGACCTTCGATTTGGTATTTCGGGGGACTTTTAACTCTTTATATATTGGGAGAAAAGCCCTGAGACATTTGACCCAAAGTTCAGAAAATTTGTTAAAGATCTTATGATAACTTTTGTCGATTTGCTTGACTTCAAAACTTATACGTGGAAATGACCGGAAGGGTCATTACATCATCCACTACTAAAAAGGACTTTCGTCCTCGAAAGTCAAGGTCAAGGGGGTACCTGAAGGCTAAAATAGCTGCGGATACTGATCCCGCATATCTCTCTCGGTCTCCCAGGTAGCCTCCTCGACTGGACGGTGCCTCCACTGAACCTTAACAACCGGATCTTTCGAGACCTCAATCTCCTGACATCCCTGGCCAAAATAGTTGCCGGCTCCTCAACAAAGGCTAAATCCTTACCCAACTGAACTGAATCCCACTGCAACACATGAGACTCATCTGGGACATACCGACGCAACATCGAAACATGAAATACAGGATGTATAGATGAAAACATCGGTGGCAAGGCTAACTGATAGGCGCTACCAACCCTCTGCAGAATCTCAAACGGCTCAATGTACCTGGGGCTAAGCTTGCCCCGCCTACCAAATCTCATCACGCCCTTCATGGGAGATACACGGAGAAACACCAAGTCACCGATGCTAAACTCCAAGGCACGAAGCCTACGATCAGCATAACTTTTCTGCCTGCTCTGAGTTGCCCGCAGTCTGTCCTGAATCACTCGGACTCGGTCTAAGGAATCTCGAAGCAAATCTATGCTCTGTGGCCCAGCACCAAAGCCATCAAACCAACCTACTGGTGATCTGCAACGCCTGCCATACAAAGCCTCAAAAGGTGCCATGCTGATACTCGAATGGAAGCTGTTATTATAAGCAAACTCTGCCAAGGGAACAAACTGATCCCAAGAACCTCCAAAGTCAAGAACACAGGCCTGAAGCATGTCCTCCAGAATCTGAATGGTCCTCTCGGACTGGCCATCTGTCTGAGGGTGGAAAGCGGTACTAAGATGAACCTCTGTACCCAAATCTCGCTGAATAGCCCTCCAGAACT